>ML677387.1:2096058-2180520 GCA_007922305.1 Dermatemys mawii
CGTCCTGACCCCCTACCTGGTCCCCCCAGCACCCACCGTCCGGACCCTGAACCGCCCCGGTTCCCACACCCACTCCCCCACGTCCAGTTTATCCCCTCTCTACTGCCTCCCAGGACCCACCATCCCCCTAACACAGGGGTTCTCAAACTGGAGGGTCAGGCTTTGTCAGCCTCCACCCTAAACCCCTGCTTTGCAGCCAGCGTTTATAATGGTGTTGAATGTATTTGAAGTGTTTTGAATTGATAAGGGGGTCGCACTCAGAGGCTTTCTAGGTGAAAAGGGTCACCAGGACAAAAGTTTGAGCCCTATTGCCCTAGGAGCCACCGATCTCTCCTGCCTGCCCCCAGCACTCACCCTGATTCCCCCTACCTGCCCCATATGCACCCAGAATGACTTCCCTGCCTACCCTTGTGCCTCTCCCTGCGTTCCCTCAGCACCGCACCCAACGCCTCCTGGTGACTGCTCCCAACCCCCCGCCAAGTTCTCCTTCTGCCAGCCCCTCTGCTTGTCCCCCTAGCACTCTCACCACGTACTGCACCCTTTTTTCCCTCCAATCACTTTGCTTCCTTTAGGCCAGACTCTTTCCCTGTGTGTAAACCCTGCTGGGCTGTTGGAATCCAGGACCCAGCGTTCCCTGGCCAGAGGGGACAGTGGGAAGTGGTGTGTGTTTGTTGAGAGCTGTAAGCAGGCGCCGCTTCCAAACCACATAATGACCAGGCCAGGCACTGCCCTGGGGTGCTGAGAGTTCAGGCCCGTGATTGGGATGATGATCATGATGCCTCTGTTGCGGTAGCGGCTACATGACCTAGCTATGGACCAGGGCCCACTTGAGGTGAATGGAGGAGTCTGTGTGTGGGGGCCTGGCCCATGGAGAACCTTGTCTGTCTGGTACTAGACTTAATTTCCTAGGATGTCCCATCGTTGCAGCTGTGCTCCCCTTGGCAGAGCGGGCACCGGGGGGAAATATGCATAAGCACAGTCAGGGGGGTGGGGGGCTGTTTCTAGAACCTCTATGACATGGAAGAAGGCACCATACTGAGAGGACCAAAAACCCATCGGCAGCAACTCAGGCTCCAACTGTGTCTTGGTCCTGGCGACTTCCAAGTGTGCCACTCTCGGTGCATTTGTTGGGCCCAGTCTGTGTTCAGACCAGTAGTTCCCTGACTTCATTAGCCCCACTTGCCAGAAGAAGGTCTGTCCATTCTCAGCCCTGTTCGTATCAGGTCATAGTCTTTAAGAAGACTGGAAGAATGGAAGTGCTAGATAGGCAAGGTCACAGCTGTAAAAAGTTCTCTTTGTGGCCCTGATCCAGAGCCCACTGAAGCTAGTGGAAAGAGGCCCATTGATTTCAGTGGGCCTTGACTCAGGATGAGTCCTGTTTCCTACTGGGTTGTATTGGCAAAAGTTCCTAGTGCAGACCCGGCCTGAAAATCAGTTTCACTTTGGTTTATAGTCAGTTTCATTTCCACCTTTTCCTTTTGCAACATCTGGGGCTTTCCACAGAGCGCTTTTGTTTGAAAACAACTGTTTCCACTGGAAATAATAACTCACATGTTTCTTAAAATAGCTCCCCTCCCCTCAGTTTGATCTGGCAATGTAACATAGAGAAAGTTTTAAAAGTTCCATCTGTGTTTTCATCGTAACACTCGATTTTCAGTGGTTTGTACACACAGAAAAGTCTCGCGGTTGAAACTTGTCTTAAAAGTCCTCTGAACCCCACTTTGTTGTTTGAGGCAATGTTAATAATACTTTATGCTCATCTAGGCCCCGATCCTGCAAAGGCTTTTGCACTTGCTTAGCCATACGTGCAGTCAGCAGGGGTCACTGGGACTGCCCCACGGCATAATGTTAAGCATATGCGTTGAATCACTGATCCTGCAGAGACTTAGGTGTGTGCTTCATTTTATATGTTGTGGATTGTCTTATTGAAGTCAATGGGACTATTTGCAGTGCATAAAGTCAGGCACTTGCATGTGGGTTTGTGGGACTGTGGCATGTTTTCTGAGCTCCAGCACGTAGGCAGTGGAGCAGTTTTTCAAAAGCCAAGCAACGTTCTTGTTCTGTGTATGACTCTGGTTTGGATTTACTCTTCCATCAGTTTTTTTTAAGGCTGTTGGTATTGCATGGTGGTGTGCTGATCAGTTTGTTGGGATTTTTAATTGCAAAAGAAGGGATTTAGTTTTTAAAGCCTTGACGTGCATACAGTGACTGTGTGGATCATCCAAGTTCAGAGAGGGTGGGGTTACTCTAGCAATCAAGCACCCCGTGCTCTGGTGCCTGACACATTTGGGGTTCTGTTCATAAAGTGCATTTTATCCCCCTGGCCATGTCTTAGCCTGTGCACTAGCATACTTGACACCTTGGCTAAGATTTTCAAAAGTGAGTAGTGATTTCACGTGCCCAGCTTGTATCGCTTTAGAAGGGCCCAATTCTCAGAGTGTGGGTGCTCAGTGCTTTCTGAAAATCAGGTCCCCCTCAGAAATCTTGGCCGGGGGTGCGCCTGTGTGTGTACGTACGTAGAATAATCTATTTTGACAATGTGAAACTCTTTCCACGAAGACAGCACTAAAGATGCAACTACAATAATACCCCTGTAAATAGTTCCAAAACAATAAAACCAGTGAATTTCATAATGAACAGTGATACCTGCCATACGTAATCCACTCTCTCCTTTAATTATCACCATACATAACTTAGAAATTCTGTTAAGACATCTGATCACTTTTCTCATTTCCCAGAGAAAACTGGTTTTTATTTTTATGTGTTTTCAGTTTACATCCCTGCCTCTTCCAAATGTGCTCTGGGGCCCTGATTCAGTAGTCCAGCCTTAATTCAGGAAAACACATAAGCACATGCTTTGATGCTTTGCTGAACTGGGACTTGGATGTGTGTGGCTAAAGGACTTTATTAGCTGCTGCTGAAATGCTGCATAGGAGGAAAGAACCAAACCACACTGAGTGGCGGGGACAGCGAAATCAGAAAAGGCTTTTTGAAGTCTGTCTGTCACTGATTTAACATTGCTAGGTATGACCAGTTTTCAGTAATTTGGGTCTTGGAGGGAGAAGTTCATTTGCTGATAAGCTCATATAGAGAGAGCGCACAATGCAAAGTAGCAAAGTCTGATTGCCCCTACAATGAACATTAAGGGGGCACTGCTCAAACCTGACATGAAACTGACAAACACAGGCAGAAAGCTACAAATATTCAGTGACCCCAGACTTCAGTGTCCAACACTAAACGTGATTTATTCTAAACCTTTTCCAGATGGAAAAATCGAAACCAGAGGCTTTTAGTTGATGAGCAGCCCCTTTAGATTAGGAGGACGGAGTGGCTTGGTCTTCCGTTGGATTTAAAGTAGGAAAGCAGCGTTGGCTCTTGAGTCACTGGGCGTTCTGTTCCGTTCTCGCTAGATACTCACGCCGCTCTCATCACTGTTGTATCTGAACGCCTTCCAGTCCTGCCTTAAGCAAGGTGACTAACGTCTGTTTCTCAATGAGAGTCACTGCTGAAAAAAGAGGTACACTTCAAACCCACTCTGAAGAATCTGGTGGGGAAGATCTCTGGGCAAAGCTCCTGATTAACTCCCCGGAAGAGACTCTTTAGATAAAGTTGTGGAGCAGCTGATTCTTCCTGGGAAATGTTTGGGGACTTTTTGTTTAGAATAATAACAACATTTGGCACTTAAAAGTAAGGCCCTAATTCTGGTCGTCCTCAGGTCTGGCCAGAAAACAGGAACATGTTAGGCCTGAACGACCAGCTCTAATTCTGTCTAGCTTCTGTGCCCAAGCAAGTTATTCCTGCCAGAAAGTGATGTAACCAGCGTGGCACAGGGGTGCATGGGCCCTGCCAAGGTGGTACGTGCTAAAACCCATGGGTCGCTCCTCTGCCGTTCTGCCTGCCTGGTGGAGACCAGAATGGTTGAGCTGCAGCCAGAGTTGAGAGCACCCAGCCTGTGTGTGACCACAGGCAGAACATGGCCCTGATATGTTGTAAGAGCCCCTGTGGTTTGTGTTTTGAGTTTCTCCCTCTTTTTTTTTTTTTTAAACTGCCAGGGGTGTTTGATGGAGCCAAGATCTTTGTAGCTTCAGAGCCTAGCAGGCTGCTTGTTCACCCCTCAGGTGAGGCTCCTCGCTGGTATTACAGATCTCCCTGCCGCAGCCAGAGGGAAGGCATGGGAAAAATCAGCAGCAGCAAAGAGCCAGTGCATCCAAGATCCTGGCTTCATATGAGTGTGTCCAGTAACAGAGGCCGGGGTTAGAGAGACCCAAGCACAGAGGCAAAGCCACCTCTAAAGCCTTCCATCAGGTGTTGGATTAAACCTCAGTCTAGGCAGCCTGCCTCGCTTTGGGCTCTCTTTCCATAGTGGCATGAGTGATGTGGATGAGAGGATCAGAATCCATGCTCTGTGTTTTCCTGCCATGTCTATAATGCGTGGCTGAGGCTCCTGGAAAGTCTCTGTTTAGAGAAAGTACGGCTCGTTTTCTCTCCAGCCAGCTCCCCGCATGGGGATCGGTGCTACGCAGATCGATAGAAGCAGAACCAGTGAAACGCCAGCAGATGTTTAACTACAGAAATTAACTCCACGTCGGGGAGCGTCTCTGACAGAGGAAGAGGCCTGATGTGCAGAGAACCGGGGATGCTGAATGCTGGGGATTTTCTGCTCTGCCATTCCATTGAAGTCCTCGCCTTGTACCCGGGAGACTCCACACAGAGCATTGCAACTCCAGGGGAGCCGCATGGCTAAGGGATTGATTCTCAAGGTGCCCAGCACCCTCTCGTCCCATGGAAAGCTGTGGAAATCAAAGTTGTTCAGTATCTCACAGGGTCAAGTCTTAAATAGCCACAGTTGTGTTAGCACGACATTCTGCGTGGCTTGGCTCTGTCCTCTTGCCAAAGCAGCTCCGTCACCTGGAGTCAATTTCTAAGGAAATGGAACAGCTGCAGGTATGGGATGTTGGCTCTGGTTAGAGCTTTTGTGCTTTGTTATTGCAAAAAAAGCAATTTTTTCCAACGTGCAGCCATTAGAAACCCGCCTCTGCTAATGCTCTTCTCTAGCGCCCACGACCCAAGGGCAGGCACGTTCGCATCCCGAGGAAAGTGTGCAAAGGGGGAAGGGTGGTTAGGCTGCTAATATCCTAGTGCAGCCTGAACAAAAGTTGCCAGTTTGCACTTATTTATGTATGTCTTGCACCCGCCCTTGCATACCCGCGTGTGTTGGTGCACATATACATGTTTATATGAGCCACAGGAGCTGGCCTGTGGCTTGTTTTGGGGCTTTTACAGCTACTGTGGTTGGCACAAAGAGCCCTTATCCAAGCTGCAGTCCTGTGGATTAGTAATGGAAAAAACACCCTACGTTCGCCAGGCTGTTTCTCTTTCCTTAGGGACAGGGCTGGTGGGTTCCTAAAGTGCAATCTTCCTGCGTGGGTCACTTGTTTGAAATGGCCCAAGTTGTGAGTTTCCCAGCACTTCTCTAGGGGAACTGCTTGTTTGCTCAGGATGGTGCATGCCCAGGTTACGACTGCAAATGGCGACATCTTTGGAAAGAAAAACCTGGCTCCTGCGCGTTCGATTCCACACAGGTGAGCCCAGTGAGCAGAGTTTCTCCCTCTCCTCCCTGCCCTTTCTGGTACGTGGTAGCGAAGGTGCATGAGAAGACACTCTGCGGGTTTTGTGAGTGAGATCATCCAGGAGCCCTCAACCTTCTATCTCCGCCACAGGCCTGAGCACGCAGACTTGAGACTGATATTTGAGTATCCAAAACGGGGCTTCCAGCGGCACCTCTTCTGCAACTGTAGTTTATGGCGTGAATGCCGCTGCTCTGTGATAAAGTCCAGCGCCCCCTTACATGGGGTTCTGTTCAGTCTGGCCTTGCACCACCCCGGCTGGGGGCTGGGGGTGAAGAGAGAATGCAGGTCTGCCACTCGTGCCGCTTCTGATGTTCGTCCAAAGGCTCTGCAAGGTGATGGGACCCTTCCAGACCTGTATTAACAAGGTTTTAATTCCCACCCCCTCGGAATGACCTCTGTGCTAATAGCCTAATGGAAAAAGTACTGTATTCTTAACAAGACCCAGATAGCCGTGTTAGGCCACAGCCAGCCCTGCTGTTACACATGCAGGAGTCCAAACCTCTTCCAGATGTGGAATTCTAGAGCAGGCCTCATTTATGCACACAGCTTGATTGCACCAAAATTGCGTATTGTCTGGGGGAATATAGGGTTTCCACTTATGACCAATTTCCAGTTCTACTTGAACTGCCCTCGCTGAGTCCTGTTTATCCAGGGCCTTGCAGATGGTTTCTTGCTGAAACCCTGTTCAGCATCTTATTTATTATTTATGGGGCGACAGTCGTGGCAGCTTTTTTTCCCCCTTTCTCCCCTTCTTCTCTTTGAAAAATCCGTCCCCCAGAGGCAGAGAGACTTTGGCGGCTCGCACGCTGATGTAATCGTGGCCAGACCAGGGAACTGGAACTAAGAAGATTGCAGGGTAGAGCACGTGTGGATGTGAGGGCTCATTCTGCCAGCTTCCACCTTGGCCTCCCGTGCCTGCTCAAAGTGTAAAGAGGACACGTCTGTGGAGCAGGCCAGAGTTGTTGAGCCCCTTAAGACAGGGGTGAGGAAGGCCAGTCTTCGGAGGGGGGATACTGTACGTGTATTTGAACAAGCTTCCATTTTGTCAGGAAATGCCTTGGCCTGCAGCTAGCATGACCCCTCTCTGAGATGAACCTCGGTGGTTCCCCTCACAGTCGTCACACCGTTGCCTGTATAGCAGAGACTTTCTGCTTGGGGTGGGGTTGCTGAGTGGCTCTGATCTCCGGGACAGGTAACCGCTCTGCCAGTGGGTTTGCGTGCAAGCTGTTAGGTTTGGGCTGGGCTGGGCTGGTGCCACGCAGAGTTCCCCTGCACAGAAGTGCCCAGAGAGTCATTTCCCTGCCTAGTTTTTCTGGTTTGAGTCTGGCCCAGGCTGGTAGTGACTGCAGGCTGTTCCTGTCTCATGGCTCCTTTGGGCCTGAGTGAAAGCACTTTGGAGGGGCTTGGCCCACCTCCCAGAGGATGACGTGCCTCTTATCAAGGGAAATCATGCCTCACCAATCTTAGATTTCTTTGTGTGTGTCAACAAGCATGTGCATAAGGGTGACCCAGTGTGCATAGTCTACCTGGACTTTCAGAAAGCTTTTGACAAGGTCCCTCTTCGAAGGCTCTTAAGCAAACTAAGCAGTGATAGGGTAAGAGGGAAGGACCTCGAATGGACCGGGAACTGGTTAAAAGACAGGGAACAAAGGGTAGGACTAATTGCCAGTTTTCACAGTGAAGAGAGGTAGATAGTGGGGTCCCCAGGGATCTGTGCTGTGTGGTTCAGGTGGGGAGGAGGGCCTGCCTATTCCCCCCCCCCCACTGGAAGGGGCAAGGGGCTTCCTGCTCCCCTAAAGGAGTGGTTGGCGCACAGGCCTGCACTTGTGCTGGAGCAGCTGCTGGAAAGGGCTGAATTGTTTGTTCTCTGCCCGTCTTGAGCTGTGATCTGTTGCGTAATCCCTAGGCTGGGTGGACAAGGGGAGCTGGCTCGCCCCATTCCAGCAGCGCCTTGTCTCCGTTTGGTCATTGTCCATCCGACTGAGCAAATGGCTCCGCTGCTTCCCCCTCGCGTGGGTCACGTAGCGTTTGCTGTCAGTCCCTGCGCATGGTCGCCCCGAAGCGTGATGCAGGCTGGTGAGGGCAGGAGCATCTGGGAGGCAGGAGCGTGGTCGTGATAGGAGGAAGGGTTCCTGCGTCAGGCGGGGGACAGCGGGAAGCGCTGTCAGGCTCATTTCATGGGATGTTTGGTCATAAGATGACGCGCTGGGGAACCGCAGATTGAACGGCACCCCGATAGTCCTCTCACCCCGTGAGTTCTGCCTCGGTCCGCTTTGGCAGAGAGCGCTGGCTTTCCCTTATTTCACTGCTGTGTCCCACGTAACTTAGAAACGACTTCATCCCTCTGACAACAGCTGCACCAGGGCCGTTCCTAAACCACCCTGAAATCCACAGCTGGAGCCCCACACCCCGCCTTGGTTCCACTCCGTTAGGAGCTTCCGGGGACAGCTGCAGAGGGTAGCTGGCTTTGCCGTGGCGCTCTCCTTCCTCCCCTCTCCCAAGATCTGCTGTGGCTCCAACCGAGCTCCTGAAATGTGAGCTGGCAGCTGGCGCTTTGTGCTCTGGGTTTGTGTGGCAAAGGCAGTAAATTAAAGTGACGTAAAGGCCAAGCGGGGGGGCTCTGTAGGTCGCTCCGGACACCTGTTGCTGCCAACCAGGCCTGGCAAGCCTCAGGCGCCCAGGACAGGTCAATGCTGGGATGGGGCGCGAGCCAAGCCAAATGACTCGGACAACGCTTAGCTGCCGTCCATTCCTAGGGAGAACTTCGCCCTCTCCGCACAGCCCTGCAAGCATCCCTCAGTCCTACACACCCGTGGGACTTTCCTGCTGAACCAGGAGGCGGTTTGCTTTTCGAAACAGTCCAGGGTGCCTAGCCCCGAGACTGGTGCAAACCTCCCTGCTGCCTAAAACTGGTTCACCTTCCTCCCCCAAACCAGGCCCATCTGGGTCACCCTTTCCCTAGCGGGAGGCACAGGATGTAGGCGAGTGGTGCAGGAGTGGCGAAATACCTCAGCCCCTCTTAGCAGCAGGTTTTTTGTGGGGCTGCCGTGGGTGTCTCTAAGGTTGTGTTTTCCACACAGGCGAGAACTAGACAGTGTTCTGGTGTGACATGGCTTCAGGTCTGGCTGTTTGTAATGCAGGCAGGGTCATAGAGGACAGACAGGCAGTGTAAGAGCATAAACGGCTTAAACATATAATATTGTGCCCTTAGCATCGCCTTGCATCGCGAGCTATCCAAGGGCTTTCCTGTGAGAAAGGAGACTGAGCCCTAGAGGCCTAAGAGCATGCAGCAAGTCTCTATTGTGGGAGAAGAACCCAGGAGTCCTGACAGATACTCCACTCTCTGCTCCTGGCGTGTTTAATAAAGTGACAGACTTGAGTATGGAGCCATGCATCCTCCCCGTGGGGCGACCTCTGCCAGGGCTCGGAGCGTGGCTGGATACTCAGAGCTGCCCGCTGTCCTTGTGTGATTGCGAGTTTTGTGATATTTGGTGGCTTTTCTTAAAGACCCACCTCCTGGAGTCAGGTGATTACGTGAGAATCTCAACTTTCTGTTCTTTCTCTCTCTCTCTCTCTCTCTCTCTCTCTCTCAAAAAGTAACTTTTGGGCTTTCTTGGTTGTGGCGAAAAGCTGGAAAAGGTGAATCTGGAAAGCAAATAAGAGCCCAATCTGTATCGTTTTTAAAAAACTCCTGTTTTTTCAGCCAGTCTCCTGATTGTTTCGGCACTACTGGAAACCTCACAGCAGCGTGCCAATTCTCTGCTGGCACAGGGAGCCCCCCGACCCCCGCTTGGTATCTGATGTGTTGTGGAGGTCTGACTGCCTACGCTGGTCTGGCCGTTTCACACTCTCTCTGGGATTTTATTTTTCCTGTTCTAACAAAAGCAAGTGATGGAACAATAATTTTCAGCCCTCCGAAATAGCCTGCTTTGACGTGAGCCCTGGGCATGTCACAGCGAAGGGAAGAGCCCCTGAGCATGTGAAAACAAAGTGGGGATCTGGCTGGGAGATGAGGTCGGGGGTGCCACGTGGTCATGCCCTGCCTGGGCAACAGCCTGGATTTCTTTGTCAGTCCCTGTTCACAACGGGGCCAAGGAGGGGTTTAGTGCTTAGTGGTCGTGGCACAAGGGGACCCAGAGTGGGGTGCGAAGGTTTTTCGGTGTTGGGTCACTAGTTCAAGTCCAAACCCTAGTGACCTCTGGCTTCTGAGATGGCTTCCCGGGGCTTTCTGTCTATTTCAGATCGTAACTTGGCAGTTGGCAGCCTTGGCTTGTTTCTGCAGAGAAAGACTCGGGAAGGAATGTGCCCTAGAGACAGGGCTCCCCTTTGGCCCACCAGCAGAGATCAGGGGTTAGGCCCACGACAGAACGGTGTGCTGGAGGAGACCACGGCTGCTTCCTGTGGCTTGTAATCTGGCACCTTTCGCCCACATGAAACCCGCGTTTAGACCGTCCAGGGCCAACGGATGAGTTCTCCCCTCCCCCTGCCCCAGGCGTGGCCAGTAACGCATCAGCTCTCGAGCCATGTGCTTTAAATTAATGCACTTAGAAAGCAAAGCGTAAATCCTCCCCCTCTATTACTGAGCTCCCATCTGACAGTATTTGCCTTTCTGCTGCACGTCTCCATCCTTCCGACCGTGCTCTGACCGAGGGGGGCTAGCATCTCGCCGCCTCCTTTTTTGGTGGAGTCCAGAGGAAGTTTATTGTTTCAGCCGCTCTGTTTCTGGAGCCGTTGTTTATCCAAGTGGATTCCAGCGGGCTTGAGAAAACAACCTGGTCTTTTCACTTTTGGCTCCTCTTTCGTGATTTTTATTGTTTTTAAAAAAAGAAATCCCCTGCGTTGCTGCACGGCAGTGACTCTCCGGTGCCGCGGCACCCAGTGACACCCAGTGGCACCCAGCAATTAAGTCCTATTGACTTCAAACCACTGGAACCTCTCGGAGACTCTGTGTGACAGGTTTTTGACACTGCCCCAAAGACGCTCCGTGTTAGGGGCTGTCAATTGCTGTACAAAAGCCAAAGCTCTCTGGGCTCAGGAATCCCCGACAGCCGCTACATCTGTGTCTAGTGCTCTTGGAGTGGCTCTCTGTGGACGGGGTTGTCTGCCCAATGCTCTGAGCCTGCTGCCAGTGATTTCCATTTGACTCAGTGCTTTAATTCCTAATCCCCGCATTGTCCAAAGAGACTTTTCCAGCCCGCGCTCAATTAGCCAATTAGAGGGGACAGTGTGGCTGCAGCGTGTTCCCAGGGTGGAGTGGCGAGAGAGGGAGTGAGAAGCCATCCCACACACATACTGTGTTAAATGCTGAATTTTGTCATGCTTATGGTGGTAATAGGTGTATTATTCACACTGTGTTAGTGCCAAGAGGCCCCGCTGCGATCTGGGACCCCTATGGTGGGCGCTGGACAGTCACACTGTTCCTGCCCTGAAGAGTTTACAGTCTGAATGGACAAGACCAACACAGGGTGGGAGGGGAAACTGAGGCACAGAGGGGCCACGCCTTGCTCACCGTTGCACAGTAGATGAATGGCTGAGCTGGGGACAAAGCCCATGTCTCCTGACTCCCAGCTCAGTCCCCTGCCCACTGGACCATGCCGGCTCTCATGATAAAGGGCGGCTTGGCTTTTCAGGTGTCCAGCGCCAGGGCAGCTGGCGCTGCAGTGCCTCCCTTGAGATGCTGCTCTGCCCACAGACTCCAAAATGTTTATCGTTTCCTTCCCTTGTCCCTTCTGAGCAGAGAGGCCTGGTCCTTTCCCACTCCCCCTGCCCAGGGGATTCAAGCGTGGACGTGTTTCGCAAAAGGCCTTGCAAGTTGGACTCTCGTGAGTTAACGTTTGGTTGGGGAGCGTCCTGCGCTCCCTGCTCTGAGGGTCCCCGGGATGTCCCGAGCCAACGCAGAGCCCCAGCTCTGGAGGAGGAGCGTGAGGAGCGTGCTGCTTTCATGGTCTGCCAAGCCTGTGTGTATCTGAGGAGCAGATGCAGCCAGCTGGGAGGATAGGGGCTCTGGGACCAGGCTACACCGCCTAGGTAGGGATCGTGGGGAGGGGGAAAGTCTCTTCCCTTGCTGAAGCTTCCTGGATGTTTCAGTCTCTGAAGTCTCCCCTGCCAATACTCGGGTCTCTCCTCAACTTTCTCTGGAGCCTGCCCTTCGTGCCGTGGTTATTGGGTGGTTATCCAGAGCGTGCCCCTGCCTTGGAGAGGGGACAGTGCCGATGGGGCAAGAAAGCTTTAGAATCAGTTGACTCTCCGTCTCTCTGCTTCATTATGGAGCCAGACCTTGGTGGCGGGAGGAGGGGGAGTCCTAAGTAAATAAACACGGGAAAGAGTTAATAGCAGGAAAGGATCTGGAAAGAGAAGGCAGGAGCCCAGTCAGATGAGGCCCTGCAGCCGTGCATACAAAGTGGGGTTTCATTTTTCAGCAGCACCCAGTTCTGGGACCTTCCCTCCAGACCTGCCAAGGGAAGAATGGTCCAGGGCACAGTGCCCATCACAGCAGCCTCAGGAGAGTGCTGATCCTATGCGCCCTGGGGGCCAGGTCCCTGCTGTCGTATCTGGTAACTGCCTGGCGGACACAGCAGCTGGTTCTGTTGCAGGGCTGGCATCTCCCTTGTCCCGGTGGGGACAGGCCAGTGAGAAGGGGGAAGTGCAGGCAAGGCAGTGGGGAGTCAGGCTGGTCTTCCCCCAACACTGGGTGCCCTCACCCCCATCTGCCTTCCTGATCCAGGCCTGAGCTGTCGAGGGTAACTGGCAGCAGGAAGTTTTTGCTTGCGGGGGGCAAGGATAGAGGCAAAGTGACACATCCTAAGTAACACTAGGAGAGTGAGTCTCTGTAAGGGTGGATGTGGGTTTTTAGCTCCCCCGTGCTGGGATGGAGGCAGTGATTGCTTTGGGGGTGGGTGGGTGGAGGAGCTGGGCAGGGGTGGGGTAATGAGATGAAGGGTGGTCCTGGGGTGAAGGCCCTGGGCAGGGCTCAGGAGATGGGGGTTCAATTCCCAGCTCTCCCGCAGACTCCTGCTGGGAACTTGGGCAAGTCACTTGAAGTGGAATTTTCAAAGTGACTTAGGAGCCCAGCAGACCCACTGAAAGATCTGCCCCAAGGCAACGTACCCATCTTCTTCTGGGCCTAAAGATCTTCCCCACAGCATCCCACCCAACATCTCTTGGGCCTCGCTTCCCCATCTGTGCAGTGAAGATGGCGATTTGCAGGAGAGACTGGGTGGCATTCTCTGGCCTGCGTTATACAGCAGCTCAGATCTCATGATCACAGCGTTTCTTTCTGGCCTTAAAATCCACCCGGCAGAAAGCACGGGAATGCCGAATCCACAGCCGCCTCCGGCAGAGCGACTGGCTTTGTGGGGAGAGATTCCCATTGTGTCAATGCAATGGAATCCCCGGCTGCACCATCCCATGGGGGATTTTTGGCCTGGAGGCTCTCCTCCCACTGAGTCTGCATGTGGAGGATGGCACCCCTCCCTCCAGGCCCAGCTGGGATGCATCTCTGGAGCAGAGAGAGAGGCAGACTGTCATGCCAGAGGTGGGGCCTGGGTCCCTGCTGCCCATGTGTCTGTCGGGCCCCATGACTCCGTGTGCAGATGCATGGGAGTGCACGTACAATCCACGTGTGTTTAAAGCGGCTGTGTCATTCGGAGGGTTCAGACACTGCACTGAGAATGGCCAGAACAAGTCCTTTAAATAATGTCCCCCAGGCTCTCCCACTGCCTGTGCACAAGGGCACTTCCTTTGCTTATGCCACCTTCTCACTCCGGTTTTGCTGTTCGCGGGGCCGGGGAGCCATTTGCAGAATGCCTGGGGTGGAATCCCAGACCCCCTCGAAGGTGGTGGGGGTTTTCCCATTGACTTCAGTGGGACGAGGTTTGCACACCAGACATTTGCTGTCTGGTAGGTAAACTCCAGGCTCTGACCTTCTCATGCCCTCGCAGGCGCCCCGGGGGTGGGGAATGGAGACTGCCCTGGTTCTGGAGTCACCAATGCAATTGGTATCACGGTGAGACTAGGGGGAAGTCTGCTGCATCTCCATTAACAATAATAATAATAATAATACATGGCTTTAATATAGTGCATGTCATCAGTAGATCTCCAAGTACTTTACAAATTCCCATTCTCCAGATGGTGAAACTGAGGCACCCCGTGGGGAAGTGGGTCATCTAGCAGAGCAGCAGCAGAAGTGGGAATAGAACAAAGGTCTCCCACATCCCAGTGTTCTGCCTACTAGGCCACACTGCTTCCTTTAGCCATATTGCCTCACCGAGTGGCCACCAATAGCAGTCCCCATTTCTTGCTTTTCTAGAGTCCAGATGGGGAGGGTGAGTGTGGGAGGGAGCGCTGATCCCAGTCTCCTTTTCTTGTCAAATATTTGCTCAGTGCAAGCCCCTGGGGCTGTGGCAGGTGCCGTGAAAAGGCTTCTTGTTGCACTGGGGTGCTTGCTGCAGAGCTTCCCAGGCAGAAACCAGAAACCATCGCCCAGCATGACACTAGGACTCTGCTTAGTTCCTGCCCCCCAGAGAAACAGCCTTTCCCCCTGGGGGAGGAGGGGCCCTGTCTTGGGTGGGGGCTCAGGATTCAGCCTGGGCATCTGGAAGGAGCCTTGTCCTGTAACCAGATTTGGTTGGGTTGTAATGTCTGCAAATGACACAAGATTGAAACCCCCTGCCCTAAAGCGTCTAGCATTGGCCACTGTCTCTGGGAGAAACTGCACTTGAACAGAGCATCACTCCTTTCTGGGATGGCGATTCTCAGGTTCACATTTGTGTGCCTAAGCCATCAATGACAGTCTCCCTTTAGAGAGAGAGGCAGAGCTCAGAAAAAGCCTTTGTGGCGGAGATACATTCTTCCTGATGCTCACTAACAGTGGCATTTCCATGAGCATTTGCAGAGACTCCCATCTCCATCCCAGAGGAACCTGTTGTCTTGTGATGGAGTTCGCAAGCACTTTGCCTGCCTGGGTCTCTGAATTTAGAGTGGAAGTTCTGTAAGCATGTTAGTGTCTCACCTGATGATCACTAGCTTAACTGAGGTGGGAGAGGTTTTGTCCACTGCAGCTTTTTGCTGTTGGCTGATGGTGGTAGGGAGCTCGTCGTTTTCTTGTGGCGAAGAATGGAGATGCCTTGGCTTTTGGAACTTCCCTGGACTGTAGTGTATCTCCTCCGGAGCCATCTAGATGTTCTCACCGAAAATGTACTCAGTTACAAGGGTGCTGCCAGCTTAGGCTTGGCCCAGAATTAAGGTTGCAACACAGTAGGGATCTCAAACCTGCAAAAGGGCAGCATTTCAACACCTGCTTCATTAGTATAAGCCTGTGCTGAAGTGATTTCCCGAATCAGGGCCCCACTGGTTCAAATCTTAAAGTTCTTCTTCAGCTTTCACTTCCTCCTTAGGCAAACAAAATATGCATTGACTTGTTTGGGAATTTGCCTGCCAAATGAAACCAAACCAGGACAATAGGAGTTAGCCCAGAATTAATGAAAATATTTTCACGTATCACATTTTTTAAAAAGAAAGTTAGTCTTTTAAAATTGGATAGTGTTGGATACCTAAACGCACATGCATCCTGCTAGTGCATGAGAGCTGGAAAAGGACATCAAAGCCGGAGAGAGCTGGTTGGAAAATAGAAAGTGTATTTTAAATATATAATATTTACAATTGGGGAGGGGGGTATAAATCTTGTTTTGATGAGGGGAGCCCTTTTTCTCTTTTTTAAACCTTTTCCTCTCATATTTAAAGAGACCTTTAAAAGTGTGGGTAGGCAGGGAGCGCACATTTTCATTTTGGCCAAAGATCCATTTTTGAATTAAAAAAATAATCTGTATGAAGAATTTCAACTTGCTCTAAAACAGACCCTGAGTGGAGCGTAAATCCAGCCTCTTCAACCTGAATGAAGTGGAAAATGAGAGTGGAAGTCCATCCGATCGTAACCCTCTTGTGAGGGCCTGCTACAGAGATAGCACTTCATTGCTGATAGCTTTTAAAGCTATCTTTTATTTTTATTTTGATTGTTTCCCTTTTAAACACATCCCAACATCTCATCAGTTTCATGAAAGTCCAGCCCTGAGCAGCAGATGTTTGAAAGCTCTATTCTACTCAAAGCCGGTGCCCGCAGCTTTGGACACTGTTAAGACATTTCTGGGCTGACCTCTTTGTAATGCAGCAAGCAGGATGCTGATAATTACTCATCAGGCCCATTATCTGGGGTCTCTTTCACTACTTGACTCTTTGGCCTCATAAATGGTCCCCTAGTGGATTTATTTTTTGCTGGAGAAAACTCAGCTGAAAGCAGGAATGTTATCTTGGTTCTGGCCCTGGAGCACTCAGCCCAGATGCAGGCTGAGGAGGGGAGAGAATGGAGGGTAGCAGTCGAAGAGCAGCTAGGAAAGGACCTTGCTCGTCAGCCGATGGCCTTTCACAAGGGGGTTCAGAAGCTGGTGCGAAGTTAAGGTGGTTAAAGCAAGACACTGTTGGTTGGTAAGGACTCTGGGGTCCTTTTTCCAGCTCAGTGGTTGGGGTGTGGTCTAATTGCTAGAATAACGGCAGTCAAGACCTCTGGCTTCTGTCACGTACTGGTGTGAGATACCTGGACAAGTTCCTTCCCCTCCCTGCCTCAGTTTCCCCATCTGTCAGCCAGCCAGCCAGCTCTTATGCTAACCCTGCCCTCCCTATGGGTCATTGGAAATCCTGGCTTTGAGGTATAAAGCCCCAGATGGTGAGTGGGACCTTCCCCTCTTCCTCCTTCCCCGTGATGAACTGTGTTAGCACCCCAGCGGAGGTGCCTGAGCAGAAGAGAGGGGGTGCCTGGCAGAGGGTCCTGTGCCAGGTCTCTGAGCCTTTGGCATTTGCTCTCGTGGGGCGGGTGGGGGCTCACATGTGTGTGGAGGGGTGGGATCTCACATCCCTTTTCCGGGCCAGCGGGACTTGGATTCCTTGTGGTGGAGCCTGGCTGCAGATCACACGGGAGGCTGATTTCATCTTGGCCCCTGAGTGCCTTGTCTTTCAAGGAGGGGATTTTATTGCGTGGCAGAAAGTTGGATGGTCCTAGGGGTCAAGAGAACAAAGCGAGCTTCCCCACCAGATCTCGCATGCTCGAGACCGGGGAGACCTCTCGGCTCCTCTGCTCCTGCTGGTCCCATGTAAGAGACTTTCTGTGTTGGTGCAGGGGCAGCCAGCTGATGTTCTTTGGCTGCCGGGAGCACACCCCACTGACTGCTTGAATGTCAAAGGGGCCAGATTCTGACCCCATTTACACCAGCGTCAGTCAGAAGCCGCTCCACTGAAAACGTCCAGAGCTGCATAATTGAGACAGAGTCTGCACCCCGTTCCTCTTCATATTAGTTTGCTAATTAAAAGCCACAGCTAATGAATATTTATGGTGCTGGTGGAAGCTCACGGAGGGGCCGTCTCCACAGCAGAGTTAGAACCCGGCGGGCTTCAAGCTCTCTGGGATGCTTTAGCTTTGCACTTTTCTATGAGGCAGAAGGGCAAACCGTCGGGAGACATTTGTCGCAGTGACTGGTTCTGGACAGGGACCCGTCTTCTAGGACGTGGTCCGTTTCAAACCGTTCCAGTTGGCGTTGCCTTTGGCTGAACATTGCTGGAGTGTTTGGGCTCACAGACCTTCAGCTGGGGGAGATGGACACTTTGGCAGACAGGTGGGCGGAGGGAATCCTCGGCTGGTTAAAGCAGAGGAGCCAGACGCCAGGCTCTGCAGTATCTTGGTCCCAGGCCAGGGGAGACACTGGCTGCCTCTGTAGCCCAGCCTGCTGGAAAGGAGCGGCGGTAGCCGGAGCAAGGCCCCTTTTACAGCCGTGGGGTCTGCAGAGCTGGCTCTGCAGCATGGGCCCATTGACGAAGGGCAGGGCTCAGCCCGGCGGGTTCGGCTCGCTGGAGTCCAGTAAAACTGGAGCTTTTCCTGCCTGCGTGCGTTTCTGCTGATTCTTTTTGGCCTGGGGCCTCTCCCGGGCCGGCGCGCTGGGGAGGAAATGGGGACGTGGCAGGCCTGGAATCCCAGCCTGCTGCGGTTTCTCAAGCCTTTGACTTGTGGAACCAATTTGAAGGCTAGCAGGGCTGCTTGTCATTTCCTGTCCCCTCCTCCAGTGGGGTCCGGAGGCTCTGTGGACACAGCAGTGCCTGGTGGCAGCCCCTCATTAACACAGGATACGGCTCAGGCCAGCTGCTCCCTAATTGCCTACAAAAGGGAAACGGGGCGGGGGGAGGTGGTGGGCATTGCTGTGGGGTGGAGCAGCTGCTAATTGACTGGGGGTTAGAAGTAGAAAGCTGGCACTGCTCCCGTTCTGAGCCATGGCCCCTGGAGGTCTCCTGGCTCCAGCTCCTCGCAGTCCACCCGATGATATTTGCATTTGGAAACCCTGAGATTCTCCTTCCCCCACCCTACTTGGGTCTCCTTGTGCTTCAGGGGCTGCTTGTATCCTAGGCCGAGGGGTCTAAATGTATACCTAACTCAGGGTATACATGGTATACATATATGGTAACTCCCACTTGAGAGCAGGGAGAGACTCAACTGCAGGGAAACCTTCATGCACGTAGAAGCTGAGTGCTACAGGGACTGCTGAAGAAATGCCCAGAGGCTGGCCAGGGAGCAGAAAAGTCTGACCCGGGAGGGGGTTATACTGCAGCCAGCGTGGGTGGGGTTGTACGTGTATGAATTGTAATTGGTATTGTAGTAGAGCTGAGATGCCCTTCCTACAGGCTTCCCAGCTTCCTACAGGCTTTTGTAGCTTCCTACAGGCTCTTCTTTCTTCAAGCTGTAGGAACAGCTCCTGTCATGGACTTTGATGCCCTGATGGAGACAATGGCACCAGTTGTTACAATCACTTGCCAAGATTTCTCATCAGCCAGGATAAATCCTAAATTACTTCATATCTCGCTTGCATGGGCCTTTATAGCGAAGCTTGGGACATCCTGCTGTTCTTGTTCCCCCTGATAGCTCCCCGTATGGCATGTTCTTGGGTATGCGTCTGTCTTCCAACCTACTCAGATCATATCTCACCGTAGTTGTCTCTTTTCGAAGCTGAACAGTCCCAGTCTTTTTAATCTCTCCTCATATGGAAGCTATTCAATCCCCTTAATCATTGTTGTTGCCCTTCTCTGTACCCTTTCCAATTCTAATATATCTTTTTTTGAGTCTGGACAACCAGAACTCCATGCTGTATTCAAGGTCTTGGCATACTATGGATTTATATAGTGGCAGTATGCTATTTACTGTCTCATTATCTATCCCTTTCCTGATGGCTCTTAACATTCTGTTCGCTTTTTCAACTGCCTCCGCGCATTGATTGGATGTTTTCCAGGAACCATCCACAAGGACTCCAAGGTCTCTTTACTGAGTGGTAACAGCTTATTTAGACCCTATCATTTTGTATGTAGAGTTGGGATTGTTTTCCACCATGCGTTACTTTTCAATTATCAACGTGAAATTTCGTCTCTTCATGGTTAGCTTTGGGCTTACCTATCTTGAGTAATTTTGTGTTGTCTGCAAATATTGCCCTCTCTCTGTTGACCCCATTTTCAGATAATTTATGAATATGTTGACAGATCCCTGGGGGACCCCACTACTTACCTCTCTCCACTGTGAAAACTGACCATTTATTTCTACCCTTTGTTCCCTGTCTTTTAACCAGTTCCTGATCCGTAAGAGGACCTTCTCTCTTACCCCGTGACAGCTTACTTTGCTTAAGAGCTGTTGGGGAGGAGTCTTGTCAAAGGCTTTCTGAAAGTCCAAGTACCCTATATCCACGGGATCACTCCTGTCCACATGTTTGTTGATTCCCTCACACGCTCATGTAGCGGGGAAGTGTGTATATGTGCATATGTGTTTATCCCTTTCTGATTGGTTCTGAAATGTTTCCCTCTGTATTTATTTTTCATTTGTTTGTTAAGAGGCCTTGCTGGCCAGAAGATTGACTGGTGGGAAGAGAGGAGTTGGGCCCCGAGAGGTCTTGCTCGTTCCCGACAAACCTCTGCCTAGTAAATGGGCTGGAGAAACCCAAACAAAATCTGGCGACGTCCACATACATGCTGGGTTTTCTTAAGGGGAACTAATGGAGTCCGTGCCCTGGTCTCTGCCTCCGGCACACACAGAACAGCCATTCAGCCAAGCTGGAGAAACAGCCGTTATATAAACAGCACTGACTTCAAACATCAATAAGCTTCCCCCACCTCTCCTTGGTAACTGAGTCTCTCCAGGGTGTTTTCCTAGTCCATGGTGAGGCATTTTTTCCCTTTTGCTGTTAAAGCATGTGTGCTCACACGCAGACCAACCCCTGGGAAAGTACATAGCTTCGTCTTCTGTGTTTCTTTTGTGCATAGTGGAAACTCTCTAGGCCCGTTTCTGATGGCACATCTGAGCCATGTATTTCTGAAAGGCGCAGAGCTGCCTTTTAGGTCTGCCTGGGCCGGCGCCGGATGCTTCAGAGGAAGAAACCCTGCAGTCTCACTGGTGGGAAAACCTGCCCCGGAGAAGTTTCCTCCTCACCCTAATTAGTTAGCTGCCTTGTAGCAGAAGGGTTTATGGCCCTTCCCAGGTTCCTGTTTGTGTGTTATACTTATTATAATATCACTGGATATTCTGTTGTTCATATAAATGTCTAGTCCTACTTTGAGGCCTGCTAAATTCTCCACCTCTGTGGCATCTTGTGGCAGTGAGTTCCACAGGATAGTGCTGTGCCTTCTAGAAATGTATTCCTTTTATCACGTTTAAATCTGCTGCCTTTCCTTACCATTGACTGCCCCTCATTCCTGTGTTATAAGACAGGGTGAAGAGAGTTCCCTGGTTGCTTTCTCTCTGTGAGCATCTCCCTGCTCTCGCACAGCACTTCTTACATAAGGCTTCATTCTACCTCAAACTGGTGTGGCTTCCCCTCTCTCCAGAATCCCTCAGCTTTCCTGAAGCACCATATACAGCAAGAGCAGGCCCTTCTCTGCAGGTACCAGCAGAGAGACTCAAAGTGCTTTATGAGCAGTAAATGAACTAAACTTAAACAACTCCAGGAGGCTGAGCCCTATCCGGATGAGGGGAGTTGGATGCTCTCTTTTTCAGGCACTCGACACGTTAAGGGCTGGCCCACAGGTGAGCGTTATCTCTAGGTTGCAGATGGGCAAACTGAGGCACAGAGTGGTGAAGTGACTTGCCTAGAACCATGTAATGAGTGTGTGGCAGAGCTAGGAATAGACCCCAGGATCCCTAATTCCCAGCCCCACTGGAGAGCCCTGGAATGGGAGGGTACCGGGGCGGTGTGGAACATGGGGTTAGGGCCTGGCTCCACCCTGGAGTACTTTTCTGGGAGCTAGCGGGACAGGGTGGAAGTCGGGGAGGAACCAGGCACGTTCCAGGAGGAGACGCTCTGAAAGGAGGGAACCCTGATGAAAAACAGCCCCATGCTGCTCTTCCCATCTCCCCAGCTTTGGGATGTGGCCAGGGGGAGAAGGGGAGAGGGGCTCTAGCTCTGTTATCCCAGTGAGAGGAGAGTGGCATTTCTAGCCTGCTGGGGCTGTATATGCTCCCATTATCGCCTCCCCCAGCAACATCCCTGACCCTGCCCTGCCCTCGAGCAGCTGGAGCCCACAGTGCGTCTCCTAAACAGCTATTTGTCCGCCATTTCCTCTGCTGCCCTCCACCTCTGTGGCCAGACAGAGCAGGTCCTGCCCCAGCTGCCTCAGCTCTGTGGAAGCCAGCGACCTTGTTCAGGATTGCGTGGGATCGGAGCTGGATTCCCAGCATGCATTCCCTGCGGTTCTACTCCTGCTGGTGCCACAGAACTGCTGTGTGAGGGGAGTGAGTGGGGCGGGGGGAATTGCTTAAATCCTTCTGGGCTCTGTTTTGTGGAGTGAGGCTGCCCACTACTGGACGGGGAGGGTGAACTCCTTCAAGCCCTTAAGGGACTCTTGTCAGGTCGAGATAGTATCGTTAGCCATCAGTGTGGCCGTACGGGACCATAACGGAATACATCGGTCTGTGTTATTACCCCCTCCTCGAAGACAGCTGCCCGTCGCTAGCCCTGGCCCCTGCTTGGTGCAGCAGAGAGTTGGGCCTCCCTGTGGCACACAGGCGTCTCTTTGGGGTGCACCTGGCTGTTGCTGGAAGCATCGACTCTGTTATGGGTCCCTCCTGATGAATGGTGAAGGAGCGTGATCTCCTCCTGTTCCCATGTGGCGAGCTGAAAAATGCCCCGGGGCTATCTTGTGTGGCCAAGCCCTGAGCTGGTCTGCTCCTAGCCACGTTCCTCAGGACTGCTGGGGCAGGAGTTGATGGACGGGGAAAATTAGGTCGGCATCATCACCGGTGAGGCTCCTCCAGGACTGAGGCTGGAATAGAGCTGGGGGGGGAACTGGGAGCAGTCTGGCCGGTGTAAATCGGATGCAGATCCCCACTGATATCTTCATGAGCACCCCAAAGACGAGCAACCCCCAGTAGTTCCAGGCGAGGCATTTTTTCCACTTGCTCTACAGAAGAAACATCAAATTATTTCACTTACCTTAGAGCAAGTGCAAGACTTGGTTGGAGAATCCCTTCCTTGCTCTCTCCCAAAGACAGGCAAACTTTATACTGCCTCGGGTGAAAGCTCTTTGTCTCTAGGCAGGGAGATGTATGTTTACCTTTGTGCTGGGAACATCCTCCCATTCCCTTGTGTTAAAGGTCTTCTCCTCTCCCTTTAATCCCTCCTGCACTGGTCTCCCAAAGGAGGGCACCTCCTTGCCTCCTCTGCTCCCAAACGGGGATCCCGTGGTTCTTGTTTGTCCAAGCTTCAGCTCTCTAGGAAAAGGACTTGGACTCCGCGTGTGTTGTGGCGCACTGAGTGCAGTGTTTGTTATTAGTCTGGGTACGTCCTCACTACTGCAGGCAGCGGTCGATGTTTTAGAGATCGATTTCTTGCGTCTTGTGAGGACGCGATAAATCAATTGCTAGCGCTGGCCCCGTCGACTCCGGAACTCCAGCTCCCCCGGAGGAGTAAGCTGGAGTCGATGG
Source organism: Dermatemys mawii (assembly GCA_007922305.1). Classification (NCBI taxonomy): domain Eukaryota; kingdom Metazoa; phylum Chordata; order Testudines; family Dermatemydidae; genus Dermatemys; species Dermatemys mawii. The sequence continues at coordinate 2,118,682 of ML677387.1, forward strand.
GGGAGCGGGCCACCGACTGCCGTCGCCGTGAGGACGGGAGGCAAGTCGGCTGCAGATACGCCAACTTGAGCTATGTGATTCACGTAGCTGAAGTTGCGTATCTGCAGTCAATCCCCCACCCTAGTGAAGACCAGCCCAAAGTGACAGAGTCCTGTGGCACCTTAAAGACTAACTAAAGTATTAGAGCACAAGTCACAGCCGTGTCGCTAGAAGTCAGCTTGTGTAAATGCTCTTTGTCGGCACTTTTCCAGACAGAGCTCTCCTTCAGGTCAGGGAAAGGTACTGGCGGTTAAATACAAGGAGGAACAGACTGTTTACCATAAGTAATTAACACACTGCAAGGGACCATTCAAGATGAAGTGGTCTATTAACATTCCTCCAGCCATAGGGGGGAAAGAGGAAAAAAAATGTTGTGCGGGGGAGGGGAAAGGGGTTGTTAGTGGGTTATAGATTGTTGTAAACTTTACAATGTAAAGAGACACAAATCCAGTGTCTGTTCAATCCATGAGTTTTAGTATCTAGCAACGTTATGAATTTAAGCTCCCAGGTTTTGCTTTTGAAAGTGTTGAGCGGGTTTCCATTGAGAGTGAGGGTTGATCGGTTAGCCAGTGTGTGTTCACTTGGTGCAAGATGTTCACTCCCAAGTGACGTGGTGTGTTTTGTCTTTTCTCATTTTCTGTGGGAATTCACTTGAGAGCAGAACAATTGTTCTAGTTGCTCTTGGGGTATTGAGTGCAATGGATGAGGTGCACCACAGGGGGAGGACCCGTGGATCTTGAAAGGTGTGTTGGGAGACTGTTGATCCTTGTAGCAGTGGAGCTACAATGTTGTTCTGGCAGAGTCTGGTGCCACTTAGAGTTGGTGTATCCTGGTCTGTGGGGAGCTCGCTTCCGATGATGAGGTGGTGGGGTTGCCAGGAGAGAGGGTTCAGGAAAGATTTATTTCAGAATGTGGTCCCCGTTGAGGATGGGTTGTAATTGTTTGATACCCCATATGGGTTCCAGTGTGGGGTGACGGGTAGCAACTAAGGGTGTGTGGTCAGAGCGGGTTTTATTTCTGTACTGAAGCAGGTTCTCTCGGGGTATTTGAGTGGCCTGTTCCATGATGTGATCTGTTTCTCTGGTGAAGTGTCCTTGTTTGATGAAGGCGGTTTTATGTGTGATAAGGTGTATATCCCAGACTTTCTCCTCGGAGCATATTCTGTCTCTCTGAGTGCCTGGCTATAGATAACCGATTCCTTGGCGTGTTTGGGGCAGGGGTTACTCGATCTGTGGAGGTAGGTGTGGTGACCTGTGTTCTTGTATCTAGTTGTGTGCAGCGCCCTTGCTGATGGTGGCTGATGCTAGTATCACCTCGTTGTTGATGCTGGTTGTCACCTACCACCCCACACTGGAACCCAAACGGGGTACCCGCTGTTGGACCTGACCAGCTGCGTGTATCCCACTGGCCTTCGGGGCTGGCTGGCTGGCTGGTGTGCTCGAGTAGGCCCCGTTAATGGTGTGAGACCTGACACGCTCCGTGCCTGCTGCCCCTCCCAGCCACCAGCCCCCTCTGGCTTTCCAGGGGTTGGGTTCCCCCTCTGACGGGCTGCAGATGTGAGGAGCTGTCTCCAGCAGCAGCAGGCAAGTCAGGGCTCTGAGAGCCAAGAGGATGCCTGTCTGCACGGGGGCCGGTGGTACCACGTCAGAGAGCCTTTGCCAGAGGGGAGGGGCAGGGCAGGCCAGTGAGCAGCCTGGGGAGTGGAGGGCCAAGTGGGGGACATTACACAGCTGCTTCTTGCTGCAGATGGCTCCCCTTGCCACGCTCATCACTTGATTCCTAACTGTAGCCGTCTCAGCCAGATGGGAAGTTCCACCTCCTGGACGCTCAGTGATGACCGGTCATGGCCCCAGACCCCACTGTGGGGCTAACAGGGTGGAAGCATCTCTCTCCGACACTATAGAGTCGTGGTTCTCCCCCACGGGGACGTGTATCCCTGGGGGTACACGTATCCCTGGGGGTACGCAAGGCTCTTCCAGGAGGTCCATCAATTCATCTAGATATTTGCCTACTTTTACAGCTGGCGACATAAAAAGCACTAGCAAAGTCAGTACAAGCTAAGATTTCATACCAACATTGAGTTGTTTATACTGCTCTGTATACTATACACTGAAATGTTAAGTACAGTATTTATGTTCAATCTGTTTATTTTGTAATTAGATAGTAAGAAGGAGAGAAAGTCAGCATTTGTTCAGTAAGAGGGAGATGGGACACATTTGTGTTCTTAGGTCCGATTTTTGAAAGCAAGTAGTTTTGAAGGGAGGTGAAACTTGGGGGTAGGCAAGAGAAATCCGACTCCTGAAAGGGGTGCAGCAGTCTGGAAAGGTTGAGAGCCGCTGCTGTGGAGCCTGGCCGTTGGGATAGGCAGCACAGACGTGATGACGTGGGAGATCCAGAGTTGACTCGGGGGGCATTCCTTAACCTCCCCTCCCTTCCCACCTGGCACCCCCAGGAGAGCTGGTGGCAGAGAGATGTTTCCTCCTGTCACTTCCTTTCCTTGCCGTTGCCCGCTGCAGAGAAAGGGGCTGCAAACGCCTCCTGCAGCCTGCAGAGCCGGAGGGTGGTCTGTGTCGGTCAAGCGATCAGCCCCTACAACTGCTCAGGTCTCTCTAGTCTCTCTGCTCAGTGTATATGGGTGGTTCGGGTCCTGATAGCTCGTGTCAGCCTACGTTTTCCCAGCTAAGCCTCTCTCCTTTCTCTCTCCCTGCCCAGCTCTTGCAGAACAGAGATCTGCCCATTAGCAAACACCAGCCCTATTTCCCTTCCTTGCCATGAGCTGGTTCAGAGCTTCCCTGGGGCCTTTTCTCCAGGCCGCTCTGAAAGGTCCCAGCTGAGGACGTTCTGCTGCTTCCCCTGGAGAGGCCTCTTAGTCTCTCTAGGGCTTGCCCCACAGAGGGACTTTGGCTGCGGTGGGTGGAAATCCCCCTCGTTCCCGTGGGTCTCTTGAAAGGGCGAAGGACCCTGGAGCAGCTCGCCGAGGGGAGGGCACCCGCAGTGCCCCCAGGCAGTTAAAAGCACAGTGCCTGACTGGTGGCCCTTTTGGCAAAAGGCTGCATCTCTAAGTGCTAATTGCCGCGAAAGAGCGTTAATGAGCTGCTAGCTGAATGGGTGGGTGCCTGTTCCTTTCCCCTCCTCTCCTTTCACCCAGGCTGGCTTCCGCTCCTCAGCCTGAGCAGGACCGAGGGCCCCTTTGTGGTCAGCTAAACTGTTTACTTTGGGATAAAGAGTCGGAGCGGAGCGGCTTGAAAGTCCGTGTGCCTGGGAGCTGCTGGAATCCTGACTCCAGCCCTGCTCAGGGACCCGCCAAGGGGACAAAGCCGTTCCTGATGCGCAGAACGGCCAAGTTCCGAGCCCTTGCAGCCCCGAGCAGGGTGACCAGACGTCCCGGTTTTATTGGAACAGTCCCGATTGTTGGGTCTTTTTCTTATCAAGGCTCCTGTTACTCCCCACCCCATCTCGATTTGTCCCATTTGTGGTCTGGTCACCCTAGCCCTGAGGCAGGGAGACAGAGCCCGGGCTGGTACGGAACTATGAGATGTGGGGAGAGGGACGGGGAACAGCGGAGTGCGAGAGCGGCTCCGAGTCTAGCCGTGGCCTGTCAGGAGTGCGAGACGTGTAATCTCCGAGCTGAGGGATGTTTCTGAATCGCGTCCCAGGCTGGTTCCGACTTGAGCAGCCTCAGGGCCCTAACCTGTTTCCTGGCCCCTTTTCTGCTACTTGCTGGAGAGATGTTGTAATTCTCGTAGCAACGGCAGCCGCTGGGCTGGCTGTGACCCCAGTGTCCGTCCCTAGTCGGGTCCTTAGAGACCTTGGGGGGATTTGTGCATTCTGAGGGCCGCTGGCAGGGTTGGGGATGAAGGCAGGAAAGCAGCAGAAACCCCCAGGCAGGTAGCAGGCAAGGAAGGAGGGAGCGGGAGTCTCACGTCCAGCCCAGCCCCTGGCTGCCCCTCCGTCCGGTGGGCGGCGTGTTCTCTTGTCCCCAGGAGCGGCTCGTGGAAGAGGAGGCGGCTCACGCCCACGGGCAGTCCCGGGTGCTGGTTTCCTCTGTTGTGTAATGTGAAGTGTGTAAGGTGTGGACTTGGCAGGCTCCCGAGCCCGGTGCTCCTTCACTGCAACCTCAGGGGACCCCTCAGCCTCCTCCTGACACAGCCAAGCTGCTGCCTCTTGCTCAAGAGCACACTGAGGCCCCCACGCCTTCTGTTTGGCCCAGGCTCTGAGCTCCTCTCGCCACCCGCGCTCCTATTGCCTTCTCTCTGTCCCCTTCGGCTCCCACCTCACTGCCCTCTGCCCCTGCCAGGCCGCAGCTGCTAAGGCCACTTACTCGCCCGCCCGACGGCCCTCTCCGCACTCCCGCTGGCCCTGCCAGACCCTGCTTCGTCTACCATGCTCCCCGCCCCCCACCTGTCAGGTAGGAGTCTCTGGGGTTGTCGGACGCCATTTCCTGTCCTCCCCCCGAGCCACGCTTTACCCTGCCAGTGGGCCAGTGTCTCCACCCCATTATCTCCTCCTTCCGCTCCCCCCTTCGCCGCCTTCCACACTGCTCTCAGCACCCCCTGCCCCCATTCAACCCTCTCGGAAAGACCTGCTGCTTCCCTGCCTCGCCACCTTGCCAGGAGAGAGACCGAGTCTGAATCCCTCTTCGTGCTGCCACCCTCTGGCTCGCCCCACTGCCTCTCCTCGCCCCATGCTAGCTCACTCTGGCTCTCTCCTCACATGCAGTGCTCCTAAACCCCCCAATCCCTCCCCTTCCCCCCTTCCCTCAGACTCCTGGCTCCCTGCTCGATGGCACTGTCACCGTTTTGAGGCGCTGGGGCACTGCTGGGGAGAGCTGCTAACAGGCCGTAACTGTGCGTATGGGCCTGTGAGATAACTGAGGTCAGACTAGATCCAATGGTCCTTTCTGGCTGTAAACATTACAAAGCTGTGACGTCTCAACATGTACGTTGTGATATCTCCAGTTTTGTTCCCCCACGTCTGGCCGTGGCTAACGAAGCTGCCCCCTCCGGACCACACACCTAGCCCCAGCCGGTCATGCGGGCACTTGCTGCTTGTTTAACTCAGGTTGAATAACCCCCTTTTCCTCCTTTCTTTTCCCCCCACAGGCTTTTGAGTAACAACAAGATAACGGCACTGAAGAATGGCTCTTTCTTTGGACTGCGTGCTCTCGAGAAGCTGTAAGTGCCAGTCGGGGCCATTGTGAGTTTTGAGCAGCTCTCGGCTTCTAATGAGGGGCTGGGAAATTAGTGACCAATGCTGAGCAAAAATTAAATGGGAGTAGAGGGGGAAGGGAGAGAGTTTTTGCTGCTGTGAAGGGAAAGGGGGGAAGGGGAACTGCTTAGTGTCGGAGGATTTTTGGTAACAAAATGAAATACACAGCTCAGTGGAACCTGCTTTTCATTGTTGCTATAAATATGGGGAAATTGCACTTAAAACTCCACAGCACTGGCTGATGGGAGCATGGGGGAGCAGCTGACGTGCGTCAACATGTGAGACATGCGGCCTGTGTCTTCCTCCGCATGAAAATGGGTGCGTCTGAGCTCGCCGTGTGGTCCCTGGCTTGTTCGGTGTCTAAATCGCTTTGTACGGGACGGCTGTGGGGATGAGTGGCCAAAGGGCAGAGTCTTTCCTCTCTAGGTTGCTGGTTAAAGCCCAACCTGTAGACCAAAACTGTTCACCCTGTCCCCACCGTGGTGGGCTGTGTGATGTGAGCTGGGAGGGTCTGAGTCCAACGCTGTCCTGGCAAACACGAGCAGCGCAATTGGCTCACACTGCCCCTCGGCTCACAGCCTCAGCAAAGAGGCCAAGGAGAGGGGGTGTCCTTCTGTCTTCTACAGGAGGTCTAACCAGGACAGGTGTGAGGAACATCAGCAGAGGTTTTTCACAGTGTCTAGAGGGTTTTGGGGCCCACCTTTGAGATGCCTTGAAGGGGTCTGATTTTCAAAGGCTGGATGCTCAGCCTCCCCATGCAATCAGATTCCCCGAAGTCGTCTTCAGTTGGGTGCCCGAGATCACCAAAGTGTGTGTGTGTGTGTGTGTGTGTGTGAGGGAGACGGGGAGAAGTGAGGAAGTTTGTGTTGCTTCTTGACAGTGGGGCTCTCACCTCCAACCTGCCCTAAATCCCTACGCTCGTACCCAGGACTCTGGGATGTGGAAAATGAACAATTTGGATGTCAAAAGAAAGAAACAGTCTCAGGGAGCGAAGGCAGAGGTTCTCTCGGGGACTCCAGGAAATGAGTTCCACTTGAGAAGCTCATTGGACAGCCACGTTTGGGCTGGAAGCGTCTGAGGGGGCATTGATTTGTGGGGTCCCGTATGAAAAGCAACATTGTCCCTCGAACAAAGTCAACCTTCTTATCTCCCTGTGAAAAGCATCTCTCTGGTGGGAGCCTTTAATAAGGGGAGATTTATGGGCCCCATATGGATTTGATCTGTAGGTATGTAGGAGAGGGGTCCGCACACTGAGGGGGTTTTGTTCCCAGACGCTGCCTTTCTGAAGGACTCCTGCATTCCAGCCGTGAATCGGGGACTCAGGCTTGCTGTACTGAGTGAAACTGAAAGGACAGCCTGTGCTCCATGTCCCGGGGCGGGGAGCCGAGGTTCCCCTGCAGGCTCTGGCGAGATGGAAGCTGGGGGAGCTAGATTACAGGGGTACCGTAAATGGCTGTCCCCCGCTGGGCTCCGCAAGACCCAGCCAGGATGCTCTCTAGGGGGATGACAAGGATAAAGAGGTGTCTCCATCCCTGCTGGGAAGCTGGGCTGCAGTGCCTCTAAAAGGGGAAACATCAAAGCTTGAGTCAAACCACCACTCATCCTGAGGAGAAAAGGGCTTAGGGATTTCAGGACCCTGGTTTTACACACGTGTTACTGTAGGACCGGCTCCCCTTGCAGCTCCGTGCCAGGAGGGTGTTTGGGATCCCACAGCCCAGTTTCGAAAACAGGGCTCTACCGCACCGTGCGTGGCCAACCTTTATCTTCGCTCTTACTGTAGTGAGCTTGTTGGTTGTCACTCCCCACCCCACAGGAGGTTGCATTTCTCTAAGGTGTGAGATCCAGGTGCCTTGAGGTCCTGTGGGAATGAAATGCACTACAGGGGTGTGTCTGATGTGCTTTCTGGCCAGTCCAGAGTTATCTGGGGTACAGGTTGGGGTGTCCAACATATATGGAAGAGGATTCCACTGTCACCTGCGGAATCCGCAGCAGGAGGAATTCGACTGATACAAAAGTTGGAGATGATGCTCCCTTGCAGCTTTTATCCAAGGAGCTCTGTGATCTACAGACGATAACTAGCCCCACTACGAAGCCAGTATTCTCACTGCTGTTTTACCAGGGGGAAATTGTGGCAGGGTAAGCTAAGCAACTTGCCCCTGCTCTAAGCTGCCAGGCCCACGTACCTTCCCAGCGCCGGTAGCAGAACAGCCAGGAATTGGTACTGTCTGTAACACCTAGGCCTCCCTAGCTTCAGTGCAAATGAGTAACGGAGCGTGAGGAGGGTAACTAAACAGTGCCCGGACTGTGGCAATGGGACTGGGGAGGTGGAATCTTGCAAATGTCTCTTGCTGGGCATTGTAGGTTATTTGGCTTAAAAATAAAGCCCTGAACCAGGTGCCAATTCCTGCAACCCCTCCCCTAACCCCCATGTGGCTCCACTGCTGTCTCTGCCTCCTGGACTACCTGCAGCCCACCCAGCCACCCTTCTAGCTTCAGCAAGAAAAGCTTCTGCAAGGCCTGGTTTGGGTCTGCTGGTTCTGCAAGCTGAACAAAGCCGTGCAGGTAGCAGGCCTGGGGCTGGGGGTGGCGAGAAGAGAGGGCACGTGGAGGAGGAAGGGGGAGAGGTCATAGAAGAGAGCTCTACTGTACTGTGTCAGGCCCGAGTGACATGCATCGAGTCCCTGCGCAGCTGGCGGGGAGTGCACACAAATGCCCCATTCACACTGGGCTTCCGAGTCCCCTCTGCCATGCTCACCAAGGCAGCGAGTGAGTTGCCGGCTGGGAGGGAGGCGTGTGGCTGTCTTAAAGCTGCAGGGAGCTGGGGCCGTGAGAGCGCATGTCCCAGGGTCGCGTGTCCAGGTGTGAAGAGGTGCTGAGCAGCACCCAGGGTCCCCCCTGACTTCGGGGGTGGGGAGGCTGGGAGACTGAGCGCCTGGCGTGTCAGGATCATTTGGACTGAGGGGCCCGATTTTAGGCTTCTGAATTGGAAAACTCTGTCTAAACCTCTGTGTAGCTGTTTCTCCTCCAGTCTGGGTGTACTGGTGGCCGCCCACATTGCAAAATGCTCCAGGCTACGTGGGCAGTGGGCAGGAAGCAGGCTGTAAGGGGGGCTGTTTCTCTTTGGCACACCTGGCCCTGTGGGTATTGGTGACTCCAGAGGCTTGGGAGCTCCGGTGTGGTGCTGCTGGTTACTCCCCTTGGAGAGCCAGGCCTGGCGCAAGGCTGGGTTTCATTAGCTCCAGCTCAGGAAGCATTTATTAATGTGAACCATGGTCTCGTTACATGGCACGCACCTGCCTCGGCCAGTAGAAGAGCCCAGCTGCTCCTTCAGGGGATGGGGCTCTTGGAATGTGTGTGATATGGTGGGAAGCAGGAGGATGCAGGCAGGGCTGTTGGACTGAATGCAGCTAGAAATAGCAAATCTTGCCTTTCCCTGCCAAAATCTTCCATAACATGCGCTGGCTGCAGCCCGAGCAGGAAACAGAGATGGTGGGGGTTGGGGGAGGGCTTCCAGCTGTTCCCAGTACATCTGCGCATACGTGTGTCCCAGGCACATGCATTTATACTCTCCTTTTGTGTGGGGCACGTTCCCCAGAGTTCTGTGCCCACAGCTGGGGGCAGATTTTCAGCAGAGCTCAGTAGCTAACGTTCACCCAGCCTGCTGAGCTAACTGTCACGGGGGGTGGGGGAGTCCCGTTCACTCACACACACTCACACACACTCTCACACTCACACACACTCTCACACTCACACACACTCTCACACTCACACACACTCTCACACTCACACACACTCTCACACTCACCCCCTGAGATTCACAGTGATTCTTAGCCAGCCAGTAGATCAGAAGGTTTATTTGAGATGCCAGGAACACAATCCAACTCCAAGCTTGTCAGTACAAACAGGCTCCCTTAGTCAGGCCCTTCTGGGGGGCAGGGAGATGAGACCCCGAATCCGGGCTCCCCACCTCCCTTTTCCAGACCGCTTCTACCTGACTTCAATCCCTCCACCCGTCTGCCTTCCTTTGTTCACTTCCCGGGTAGGTGTCAACTCCCCTCCCACTTCTCATCTCAGGTTACAGCTCCAGATATCTCCCTTCAGAAAAGCCTCCCCCCTCCAGTGAAACTTTTGAGATCATGTCCACCCTTCTCCCTGCTTGTCACACTAACCCAGCCCCAAGTGTGCGTGTGTGCGAATTCTGGCCTTGGTCTTGTGTCCTCCTTGACAGGGCGGGCAGATGGGGCCCCGTGCCTGAGAATCTCCCCTTGTTCAGGGAGCGATTCGTTCTCTTCTGAACAGGGTCAGCGAGGGGTCCTTTGCACGCCACTCAGGAGCTGTGATTCAGGAAGGCTCGTGAGACTGAGCATCTTGAGAGAGGGACTGCCCCTCAAGTGGCTGCAAAGCACCTGGCCTCGTGCCAGGGCTACTCCTCAAAGCAACCAGTTACATGAATAACATGCGTCTTTTGGCTTGGCCTGGGCTGCAGACTTTCGACCTACTGGCAATGCCGGTTTCCTGAGCCTGTCCCCACTGTGTTGGATGGGACACTTGCCAGATTCTATTGGCAGTCCAGCCTGAGGGATTTGGTTACGTTCCTTCTGTTAAAGTTAAGGAAAGAGATGTGCCTGGATCCCCTAGGCTGCTTTGGGAAACCACCTCCAAAGGTAGTTGTGGAAGCCGGATGTCCTGATCGGTGTGACTAACACCTGAGCCCGAGTCACCATGGAGAGAATTCTCTCTTCCTCAGCACTGCACTTGATTTCAGCACATCACTCACCTTGGACAGTGAAAACAGGGACGAGAAACTCGGTGGCTTGGAAGCTTGGACCTTCCACCAATCGAAGTTGGTCCAATGAAAGATATTCCTGCCCCTTCCTTGTCTCTCTCAGATCCTGGGACCAGCATGGCTACATCAGCGCTGCCAGCAACCTTCTGTGTTGTCGGTTTCCTTTTCTGACTCCCATGTGCTAGCGTAGCCTGGTGCTCTGATGACTGGGTTGCAGACACTCTAGGGGAGGCTTGTGCAAACATTCTTTACAACGAACTGCTTTTTACAAACCAACCACCAAATCCCCTGTTAATCCGTAGCTTTGTCTAGTCATTCTTTAAAACGAAACTTTAAATTTGGGGCCTAAATTATTTGTTCCTGTCCCTTTAATCGCAAATTGTTTTATTCTCTTCCCACACTTTGAAAGAAAGTGTCGGGTCATATCCTGCCCTAGATCCTGGCACGAAGCTCTTGTTAATGGGAGGGGATTCAGGCTCCCATCATGGTAAAAAGCAGCCTGGAACAGGTTTTAAAATGTACTTCATGAATCTGACTCCTTAAGCAAAGCGTCTAGTCGGGGAGGAATCACTATCAAGGACGGTCCAAAAATGTACCCTCTTGTAGGAAAGCTGATTTCCTGCGTCAACAGCCTCCATGTCTGTTCCACGCAATCCTTGAACTTGACTTCTGAGTTCCTGCCTTTTTGTCCACCCTCCCGCCCCTTTGCATACAAATCTGAAAAACTCTTGTCTAGTTGGGTTGGAGCCCTGGGTGCTGAAAATCTCTTTAAAGTCTGATTCTTCTCCTAGCCCCGAACAAACAGCACGTCCTGATCCCAGTGTGCACAGAGCGGCATTAACCTCCTGGTCATCTCTGGAATGTTCCAATCGCGCCAGGACCCCAGAGCCATCCGTCGGGAGGTGGGGGTGGGCAGCTCTCTCTTCAGTGTCCCCCCCCACCCCCCCGATTGCCACTCACTCCAGTGAGCAGCACCGCGTGCTCCTCAGAAAGTAATTGTCCTTGACGAGGGCTGTAATTGGTTTTCATTGGCTTGATTCGGAGCTGCGGAGAGAACCCAGCAGACGCCTGCCCTCGATAGTGGGACGGAGGGATGAATGGACCCGGGGAAGGGGAGCAGGTGGCTGTCCCCACCAAGGCAGCACCTGAGGACTGGCTGCCGGCGTTTGTCTGCGGAAACGTGGACACTGAGAGGTGCTGAGCACCTGCAAGGCCCCTTCCATGCTGGATTTCCCTTTGGCTGTCAGCAGTGGTGTGATGTGTGTGTGTGTGTGGGCAGGGACAGGAGGGGGGCTGAGGAGATAGCGGGGATGGGAATCGCTCCCCTTTCGCTTCATTTGCCGGGCAATGAAACCCAGGATTTGGCTGAGTTTGCCAGCCTGGTCCCACTCCCTCTCATACCCATCAGCCTTGTGCCTCTTCCTGCGGGAAAGTGTCCAGCGGATGGCGGCAGGAGTACAGGGATGAGGAGCTGCATGGAAATCTTGGGGCGGGGGGAGTATATTTTAAGTGCACATACACTATCCAGCCCGTCTCTTGTCACTGAGTGCAGTTGCCACACTCGGTCCCTTCGGTGGCCAGCGAGCGACCCTTGTAGATTGTATGGTTTGTAGCATGCCTGGGCATCACTGGCTGTTGGGTGGTATGGTCATTGTTCTGATGAACAACTAGGGGTATTAGACCTGAAAAACCTAGAGGAAGAGCTTTTAAAGCACCATGTTAGTGAAACTTTCACTGTCATACTTGAATCCTATTAGCCTTTCTCTCCCAGGAAGACAGTGGGGTATAGTGGTTAGAGCAGGGGCCTGGGCATCAGGACACCTGAGTTCTGTTCCTGTCTCTGGGAGGGGAGTGGGTTCTAATGGTCCAAGTCTGGACTCGTGAGCTCTGTTACCAGCTTTGGAACCAGCTTGGTGGGAGACGAGCAAATGTCTTCTCCTGTCTCGGCTGCCGCTTGCCCATCTGTATCACTGTGAATTGCCATGCTTAGTTGTGCTTTGAGATCCGCGTGAGAAAGGCGCTGTGGTCCCTAACAGTAAGGCAAAATCGTACCTTGAGGATAAACCTGCTAACTGGGGTCCTTCTGCCCCGCCTTCCAGATCTTGCGTTGCCAGTCGGGTGTGTGGATTACAAGATACACCCCGGCTGACAAGAGAGCAGGTTCCATCCCGGCCACGTTCATCCTGCGCTCCCCTTTCCCCGCCTGCCGCCCCGGTCACTCTCACTGTTTCTGAGGCTAATGCCCCTGCTCCATTTCAGGCAAGATGTGCCACTGAAAATCCACCCAGCCTTGAAATGCGCTGGGAGCGAAGGGCAGCCGTGGCTCGGGCCCCTCTGGATGGAGCTGTGATCTGCCCTCACCCGAGCATATGCCATGTGCTGCTTGTTATCCGTGCGTCAGTTGGGCACAGAGTGGGTGCCCTGGAGATGCCCGGTGCTCTGGGATTTCAGCTCAGCCTCTCTAATGATTTGCAGCTCCATAATGAGATTAATGAGTCTCCCTGGGGCTGGAATGCAGCCTAAGCCGCTCGCTCATTAGCAACAGATCAGCATGGAACTGTCCTTTCCCACCAATCTAACCTGCTCTGCGAAGCCCCCAGGTGCGTGTGTCACGTTTCCCTGAGCAGTGGCTGGAGATGGATGCAGTTTATAGATGCTGGGTGGGGGCCAGGTGATTTGAGGTTGTGAATAATCTGTATTTGGAGGCGGACTGGAGAGCAGCCTGGCTAATCCTTGGATGGGCACATCCTTCTGCTCCATGCCAGCAAAGATCCCAGCTTTGACTGGGCTGAACGTTTATTTCCCAGGACGGAGCCACCCATCCCACATTTTTAAAGCCCTCCACGTGGGCAGAATCCGAGCACAGCCCCACCACTGCCCTATGGCACCGTCACAAAGGGATGTGAAATCCCCAGGGCGGGTGGTGTTTGCGAGTCAATTGCAGGTTCAGGTTTCTGAGCTGAAGGTCTGGTTTTAAATATAGATGAGTGAGGTTAGTGCTGGTGGTGGGTCCCAGAGGCTGTGGTGCTCTGGGTCTCCAGAGATCAGGTGCTGGATAGTCTGGGACAGGAAAATCAACCATCAGTCAGTTTATCAGTACATTCAAGGTACTTATCTGGCTCTCAGTGCCATGATATCTGAGCACCTCCACATTGAGTGCATTTATCCTCACAGTGCCTCTGGGAAAAAGGGCAGTGCTGTTATCTCCATGCTACTGACGGGAACTGGGGTACAGATAGGCTAAGTGACTTGCTCAGGGTCACACAGGAAATCTGTGGCAGAGCAAGGGCTCAAACCCAGGTCTCTCAAGTCTTTGGCTGGCACCCAAATCAAAGAACTTCCTTGCTTTGCCCTCGCCAGTGTGTCTCATACCCAGCCTGCAGGGGGAGTTGGCTCTCTATGGCACGTCATTCCTATGGGGCGGCCAACAAGGGGGTCAGTCAATGCCCATTGCGATGAGGCTTGTGTGTTGGAGATGCCTGTTGTTTGCTGGGTCCCAGTCTAGACTCATTTAGCTCAGGCCCACTAACAGCCACTGGGTGGGGATAGCTTTGGGCCATGATGGGCCTAGCTGGATCTGAGCTTGGGGCCTGGAGAGAGAGAAAGGGGGTGTCCCCTTCATACAGGGCACTGGTGGGGAATTGGGCTTTCTCTGCTCTGGCCGTGGCACGTTGATGATTCTGTGACATGGCAGGGCGGTTCTGAGTCCTCACACACGGGCTGACTGGCTCAGTTTAAAGAAGAAAGAAAGAGCCAGCTCCTGGCTCGCTGCAGGGCAGATTGATCTGGGGCCTTTCCCTGGTAAAGGCGCGGGCCGTGTGCATCGCAGGAGTCCCCCAGAGTCTGAATCTCGGGTGCCGTGGTTGGGTGCGGGAAGCTGCTTGCTGGTGTGACAGCGCCACGCAGAGTTGGGCATCTGCAGCTTTAGTCTCCGTTTGTGACTCTGAGTACATCCAAGCATGCGTAAACTCACCCTGCCAATCCCGCCGGCGGCGTGGGGCGGGGCAGCATCGTTCAACTCAGAGACGAGAACCCAGGAGTCCTGTATCCTGGTCTTCCTGCTACGTAACTGTTAGACCACATTTGTCTCCCCTACATTGATTCCACGGGAATCTAGCATTGCTACATAAACCCTCCAGTAACTGATGGGATTTCAGAAGAAGCTTCCCCTATATTCCATAATGGGGTTTCTTGCACCTTCCTCTGAGATGGGATGCCCCTTTGATCTGGCCTTGCCTGTCAGAGCAATTGTTATGGTAGGGCCTTCCCAGCAGTTTCAGGGTTTTAATTAACAAAATTAAATGTGCACCCTAGAGAGAGGAGTAAAGGTCTGATGCTTTTACCCTGTGATGTAATTTTAAAGATAGAGAATCTATGGACTGACCCCTGCTGCTTTTTGAATAGTGTCCCCTGCCCATCTGTCGTTGCATCTCGGCTGTATCCAGCATGCTTGGCTAACTCGAGGGCAGGAAAATCATGCTGCGGAGAATAGTTTCTTGTGCTCTTCGCTTAGGAGCTGCAGACAGAGAACCTCTGGGCACCAATCCCGAGAGGTTTGCACCTGTCTCTGCATTGTACTGAGAAGCCGCTGCCCTTAGGTCATGCTGTGGATTTGATTAAGTATATATTTGGGTTGAGTGGATCCAGCAGAGACGGATCCAAGTGCAACATTGGGCATGGCAGCAAAGAAGCCCCGAGGAAGACAACCTCTTGTTCATTTCCAGAACATCATCAGTCCATCAGTGCAGTCCCTGTAGGGTCCTTCAGTGCAAACATGCCAGGGAGCTTTATAGGCAGCTCGCATGGAAGAGACTCGAAGCTAAAGCACACATTTGAAGTGCCCAAGTAGATAAGCCCTCAGGTTGGGTCTGAGCTGAGCCGTGGGGATGTGCAGTCCTTGTGTCCTGCCTAGTTTAGGCGATGGCTCTTACACAGACGGGAGCTTCCCAGGAATGTAATTCAGGGAGACGGGAGCATCACCTGAGCTGCAGTGGGGAGCAGTGGTTAATCAGCCTGGGTGCAGAGCCCATGTGGTTGCTGGTATCGGTTAATACTCAGCGTTATTTGCTTCCAGAGGAATGCTCTGGTTCAGATTAACTGGAAATGGTTTCAGTCAAAATGCCGCGGTGCTCAGCAATAGTGATCCGCTGCTCTGAATGTGTCTGGAAGTGGGCGGTGAGCTGGGTGGGACAGTCTGCATTCAAGCCCTCTGTTTAAAACAGGTTCAAGCCAGAAGGGGCGGATTCTCTGGCAGCTAAAACAGGGAAGTGTGAGGCTGGAGCTCCAAGTTCCGTTCCTGGCTCTACTACAGAATCCCTGTGTGACCTTGGGCAAGTTGTTTCATCTCTCTGTGCCTGTGAAATGGGACATGTGTGATGATACAGACCAGCACTGCAGTGTGGTGGGGGGCGACAGGGCATTTAAGCTTTTGAACCAGGACTGTAAGGTGCTTTGAGAGGCTTGAATGGAAGGGAGCAGATTTATTTTTCTCCAAGATGAACATGCAGCTCTAGGCTCCTTTACACACCTATTCTATACACAGGCCAACAGACATGCAGCTGCTTAGGTAAAGACACTCGTGTACTGTTATCCCCGTGCTACTGATGGGAACTGGGGTACAGATAGGCTAAGTGACTTGCTCAGGGTCATACAGGAAATCGGTGGCAGAGCAAGGGCTCAAACCCAGGTCTCCTAAGTCTTTGGCTAGCACCCAAATCAAAAAGCTTCCTTGCTTTGCCCCGGCCAGTGTGTCTCATACCCAGCCTGCAGGGACAGCTGTGGGAGTTGGCTGTCAGTGGCACATTTCTTCCTCTGGGGCTGCAAACAAGGGGGTCAGTAAAATCCGTACATCTAGAGTTTTCTTTTTAATACCCTCTCCCCAGTCTGGCCAGTGCATTGCACACTGCTGTGCAGCTTCCTGCGGTCTGGATTCAGCCACCGACTTTTGGTCTCAAGCCTAAAGGGCCATTTGGATCATCCAGTCGGATGCCCTGCTTAACCCAGGCTAGAAAACCTCATCCCGAGATCTCCACACTGAGCATTTTGCCCTTTATGTTTAGTCTAAATTTTTCTAGCTTCAACTGCCGGCCATAGGGCTCTGTTTGGCCATTGCCTGCTGGCTCACGGAGCCCTCAGGAGAAAGCCAGGAACATATTGAGCTAGAATTGCTCTGTATT
Organism: Dermatemys mawii; assembly: GCA_007922305.1. Lineage (NCBI taxonomy): Eukaryota > Metazoa > Chordata > Testudines > Dermatemydidae > Dermatemys > Dermatemys mawii. The sequence continues at coordinate 2,134,891 of ML677387.1, forward strand.
CTGTGAATTCCCAGGCTGAACTGGTTTGGGCCCTTTTGCTCTGAAGGAATCTGGCCTCTGGAGTGTGAGCAGGTTTGGGGCCAAGGGCTGGAACACGTCTGCATGCCAGGAAAGAGGTTAAACATCTGATTAAGAGCGAGGGCTTGCGAACTCTCACACCGCACTTGTAAATGAGTGTCAGCTGATAGTAACCAGATGACCGGGGAGGGTATGCTGGGGGCGATCGGGGAAGGAGTCGGCTCCCAGGGCAGGGTGCTGTGGCAAGAGGTTAGTGAAAGGAGCATGCTGTATCCTGGTTTGTGTCTCCATCCTGGTAATGCAGATGGCCTTGTGCCCCGAGACGGAGCCGGGGCAAGTGCTTAGCACCACACTCCTATCAGAGGGGCCTCCCAGAATTCCCCAGGAGCGTGCTGTGTGTCACCACGCTTGACAAGGTGACAACATAAGGCCTGGCCATCCTTGCCCTGCGTGACACTGGGAAGCTGTAGGACTCAGTGCCCCTGCAACACACAGCACAGATTCCCCTGTGTTGTTGCTGTACGTGGCAGGGAAGGTACCGAGCAGCTAGCATGGCGGGGTCGAGTTCTCCAGGCCTCTGCACCAGGTGAAAGCATCTGTTGAACAAAAGATTGGCCTGGTTCTGCTGCAGCAAACGCAGGTGTCTCTGCTCCACTGAAATGCTGCACCACGGTGGGTCGCAAAGATTTCCCTATCATGTGCCACTTCTGTCCTCACAGGTCTCTATTGGCCCATTCCACATACCCGCGTATGGGCCCGGCTCTTTGAAACAGGGGCGAGGGAGGGATTTGGGGACCCAGAACACAGTGGTGGAGGCTCCTTGTTCGCATCTGCCCCATTCAGGCTGCTTTGGTCTGTCGGTGGCTTTGTGTTGAGTAGCACCATATCTCCCCTCCAGGCCACTCTGCACGTGGATCCTGTCCTGTGTGGCCTTGGCTCCCTCTCCAGTGCCTGGCACCCCAAGCAGGTTTCATCCCGGCTGGAGTTACACCAAAGATGGACAGGAAGCAACTTCACCAGGCACTGAAAGAGGCTTTGTTCCTTTGGAGTTGAGAGTCAAAAAGCCTCCCCAGCCCTTTGAGGGTCCTGGACCAGGCTCCAACCACCGTCGCTGCCTGGAGACTGAGAGATGCTGCCCCAGCTCCAGAGACCACCTGGATGTGCCACAGAGAGCGCCCACTCTTCACAGTCTGCAGATGAGAGACCAGCTGCTGGCTTATAATAGTCATACCGGCCGTCCCTCCGCCTGCTGAGGGCAGAGTTGCCTGTGCGGCTGGGAGCTGGTTGCTCCTCTTCGCTAGCAGTTTTAGCACTTACCGGGAGCTGAGCGGATTCTGAGGCAGACACTGGCTCTGTGTTCATAGGAAACGACAAGGAGAAGGCACTGGGCATCCCTGAGTGCGGGAAATGAGCTGTATTGCCCCTGGGTTGTTCTGCCAGGCCTCAGGCTGCCACGTGACCCGGCTGCTGGTTCTAATCTGCACCGTGTTGATCCCAGTGCTTTGCTAGCCGAGGGGAGAGGGAGTAACGGTTGTTCTGCGTTGGAATGAACGTTATCCTCTGGCTGCGGGGATTGGAGATAGTGGCCTGCACCCTGATGAGCACAGGATGGATACACCGGAGTTCAGACACCTGACGATTGCCTCCTACTGGGCAAGCCGCTCTTTGGTGTGCCAAGCAGCCCTGCCGTGCTCGCGGTTGCAGGGGGTTGGTGTTGAAGGGGGCCAAATGCAGCGGGTACAATGCCATCCAAATGTCTCTTGCACACCTCAGTGGGTCTCTGCTGCTCCTGCCTGGGAACTCAAAGCACAAGTGGACTAGTGTGGGGACCAGCACTTCAGATCCGGCAGGTAACTGGCCTCCTACCCCAGCATCGGGAAATGCACACGCCGTAAATGCAGTTTTCCCTTCTGCTCTGGGAGAAAACTGCTGAGGCTGGAGATGAGGGTGCAGTGGGGGGAAATGAGGCTGAAATGGTCCCTGTCTTCCCCAGTCCCCTCGGGGGAACGTAGCGCGGGGTCCTGTGAGACAGCACAGCCCTGTTTCCATATCGTTCTGCCCTGCTCGGTGGGACGTGGTGAAGTCCAAAGGAAACCTTACAAAGGAGCCAGGGCTCTACCTGGCAGGAGTACTGAGAGCCTGTGTTCCGATCACGGCCACCTCCCTTGATTATTTTAGGCCCCACGTGTGGAAATTCAGAGCGGGAGAGAGGCGGGTGGCTGCTGAGGAGCCGAAGCGCATTAGTTTACTCCAGCCCTGAAAGGCTCTGGTGTAGCGTCGCCCGGAGTCAGAGAAAAGTCGCTTTCATGGTAAATCAATCCCATACTCTGTAAACACTGGCTGGCAGTTTGCTCTGGCTGAAAGCGGCTATTAACTTTCCTTACATGAAAGAGCCGGGAAGGTCTGAGAAATCCTCTTACAGGAACTAATGTGCTGCACAAATACCGCTGGGCAGGAGAGAGAAAATATGAACTGGCTTCTCTATTTGCCATTGCTCAGATTGCGACGCTTGGAGCGAGCTAAGAAAGCAGCTGGGGGCAGATTTCCTGCAGGACAGAGGCAGGCAGGCTCTGAAATATTGGCACAGGAATGCGAGCGAGAGCGCAGGCGGAGAACTTTCCAAGACCTTGTCTGTGCTTAAAAGTTTTGCCGCATGGCTCCCCTTAGTGCGGACACAGGGTGTGCCTGGAAAAAGGTCCTATTGCTGATAGGGTTTATGCCAAACAAAGCACTTTTTTGCTGGTATAAGTGGGTCTGCTCTGGGGCTCTTGCTGGTACAGCTGTCAGCAAAACATCACACCCCTAACTGACCTCGCTATGCCAGCAAAAGCTAGGGCAGCTCTACGATCGTCCCTCTTTAGCTGCTTGGGGCGGCACATAATGTAGAGCCGGCCCTGATCTGGGCATGTGGCCTTATGAGCAGGTTTGCTGCTGGTGCCGGATCGTGCAATTGCTTCATCTCCTGTTTCTAGCCAGGTTCCTGCGACGTTCGCACCAGGGACGAGAGAAGCTGGCTTGTGGCTAAGAAGTGGTTCATAGATTCACGGATCTCAAGGCCAGATGAGACCCTTGGGATCAGCTAGTCTGGCCTCCTGCATATGCCACAGAACTTCTCCCAAATAATTCCTAGAACGGAGCTTTCAGAAAAACGTCCCATCTTGATTTAAAAAGTCAATGATTGAGGAATCCATCCCCCTTTGGTATCTTGTTCCTGTGGCTCTCTAAGAAGCTGTCTGTCCTAGTGTGCAAGTCCCTCTTTAAGCTCCTGTGATGGAATAGAAATGCTCTCAGTGGCTCCTCTGACTATCGTGTGAAGGTGTCCATACTCCCCTCTGATTCTTGACATACCTGAAGCTGTAACTTGACTCCAGGTGGGGGGAAGAGGTCACCTGACCTCCTGCCCGGGAAGGAGACAAAGGAAGCAGGGGAGGAGCTGGGGAGTGAGTTTTCAGTCTGCAGCTGGCTAAGGAAGGGCAGGGAGGCCCAGATAGGGTCTGGCCTCCCTCGACCCCTGAAATGGATCTAGCTGAGGGGTCCGGTTCGCTCTGTCTACAAGCTCTGTGTTAGATCATGTTCCTGTCGACTAATAAACCTCTGTTTTACTGGCTGGCTGAGAGTCACATCTGACTGTGGAGTTGGGGTGCAGACCCATGGGCTTCCCCAGGACCCTTCCTGGCCAGGCTCGCTGGGGGAAGCGCACGGAGGGGCAGAAGATGCTGAATGCTCCCAGGTCAGACCCAGGAAGGTGGAAGCTGTAAGCTGTGAAGCTCCTAGCCTTGGAGACAGGCTGTTTACGGAGAGGAAGCTTCCCCACAAAGTCCTGACTGGCTTCATAGGGAGCAGTTCCAGACCATCGCCCAGGGACTCTGTGACAGCTCCGTCGGCCGTTGCATTTTTTCATGAGTACAAGATCTGAACTCCCAGGGACCCTAAATGACATCATCCCCCTGCTGTCTGCCCCTAGTGGGCCTGCACTGGTCAGCTAGCTCAGGCCATCCAGGACCTCTGGCCTTGGGGGCCCAGGGAAGCTTCACCCGCTCCGAGCCGCCTCAGACCTTGTCTCCATTTCTGCATGTCCGACTCAGCTTGCTCTAAGCTCTGATGTGTGGGCAGCTTTCTGCAAGCCTGGTGCTCTCTTTGGTTGGCTTGCGTGACCTGGATGGGCATGCCCGGGGTTTGAATAATGCCTAAAAGAGCAAGAGCAGTTCCAGCAGTGTTGATGGCAATTAATGAAGGCATTTGAGGGCAGCGTGTGCTGACTGGTTATAACCATGAGCGGCATTCTTCCTTGGGGCTGCTCCCTCGGTTCCACACAGGTGAATTTGGCCCACTTTGTGGGATCACTTAGTGGACTTTGGAGAGTCTGTTTTTGCATCTTCCCCGTGTGTGCATCACCCATGGATCTCTGAGGGACTTGCAATGAACATTCTCCTCTCCGGCTGTCACTGCAGCAGCATGGGCACCGGAAGGCAGTTTCCAGTGTGCACCTTTACAGCTGGAACCTGAAAGTGAGATGGAGGAAAAACAAAGGAGACACACAGGGAGCAGAAAGGGGGGCTGAGGGAGGCTGAGAGGAGGGACTGGATCTGTGCAGAGCCCAGGGGGGTTGGGGATGACAATGAAGGCTGTGAGTGGCCAGGGAGCCTTCATCAGCACGGGGCAACATGCAACTGGCTGCGCTTGCGTCCGTCGAATATCAACAGGGGGCTGATTTGTGCAGGGAGGAGGGAAAGTCTGGGGACTGGAGGAAACACTAAGCCAAACAAAAGGAGTGGAGAGAGAAGACCCTTATCGTAAATCTGCAAGAGTGGAGGCTCTGGCTGGCTGGGAGAGGAAGTGACTTAATGGAAAATGTATCCTGATGAGAGAACCACACATTGCACTTGCTCGGGGTTCTGCTTGGCCTCCCCTAAGAGAGTGATGCAAACAACCCCGCAGCCCGGCCCAACTTGGCGCTCCGAGATGGGCCCTGATTACAGGCTGGGTCTGTCTCTGGCCCTGGCGGAGGGCTCCAGCCCCCCGTTGGCTGACTGTTCTAACATGGAGGCTTTCCAAGGCAGATGTAAACATGTGGGCTCTGTCTGGATAATGTCTCTGCACAGTCCGCAACAACAGTGTGCTCGCCCGCAAAATCAGACGGCACAAAGGATTTTCCTCATTAACCCCTGTATGGCCGAGGAGGAGCGCAGATTATAGCTTCCTGCGTGACAGCTGTTTGGGGCAGGAGAGAACAGCCTTTGTGAAATCCCAGCAACTTTGTCTGCCCACTGAGGTGCCTGATTCAAACCGTAGGCCACGTGTGTTTAACAGCAGTTAAATCTTTATGGCTGTTTGATCGCACCAGAAAGTACTTAGGAGGTAAGGTTGCCAATTCTGGCTGGATGAATTCTTGGAGGTTTCATCGCTTGACATAATCTTTAGTTCCTGGAGACTCCAGGACAATCCTGGAGGTTTGGCAATGCTATTAGAAGGGCCATTTTGAAGGGAGGGAATTTGGTAATATTTAGGGTTGATCACACACAGTTGCACCAATTTTTAGACTGGTTTAGTTAAACTGGTGCAAAAGACTCAGTGTGAACACTCTCATTTCAGTTTAGACCAGGCTTATTTCTATTTAACTTAAGCTTATGAGGAGCAACAGGTTTAAACTAAACTGAAATATAAGCCCCTCTGAAACTGCTGCAGGAGAGTCCGCAGAGGGGTTTGCACCTCTTTAACTCACCCTGTTTAATGAACCCAGATCAAGTTTGTGGGACGACAAGGCCTTAATCTATATTAGAAAAGAGCTGGAATTGTATCGGAAATGGAGCGCTGAAGAAGCCAGTTCTCATAGATGGTGGCCTGGTGCCACTGAAGTCAAGGGGTATGTGTCTCTGTCTCCGTCAGTTTTGATAAGTGACTCAGCAACAGACCAGCACGGGAAATAAGAAGCTGCTGGGGGCATTTTTCATGATATTTTACATTATTGGGCCACCTCTTCAGCTGGTGTAAGTTACATCAGAATGTCCAGGTTCTCTTTAGTTCCTAGCTGTACTTGATCAACATCTATCCTCTCCTCTTTATTAGAATCCCCTTTAAAAATATCCTCCCCTAAGGGATGTCTGTGTCCGAACCTTGTGTTCCTCCGTATCTGTCGGTTTTCCCCCAGCCCTTAGTTTAAAAACTCCTCTATGACCTGGTTAATTTGACGAGCCAGGAATCTGGTTCCGCTTTGGTTTAGGTGGAGCTCATCCTTCCTCTGTAGGCTCCTCCTTTCCCCAAAGGTTCCCCAAGTTCCTCATAAACCTAACTCCCTCCTCTAGGCACCATTGTCCCATTTATGCATAGAGACCGTGCAGGTCTGCCTGTCTAACTGGCCCTGTGTGTGGAGCTGGAAGTAGAGAATGCAGCCATGAAGGTCGTGGATTTGAATTGCATAACTGCACTGAAGTGAATCAAGCTACCCCACCCAAGTCAAAGTAGCTGTACCAGTTTACCCCACCCTGATGTGTCTCCTGCTGGGTGAACAGTTCTGCAGGAGGCATTCAGCCTTTTCATTGCCCTCCCCCAGCTCTCGCTGAACGCAGTTTAGAGCCTGGTTCCTGCTCTGTGTCGTTAGCAGGATAATGTATTGTCTTTTAAAGCCTCCAAATCCCCGTCTGCATCCTTAGCATGCCCAGCAGGTCAGGAAGCCAGGGTTGAGTGGGATAAAGCCTGTGGTGTTTGCTTCTGCTGCTTCTATTGTCACTTGTTTATGTTAGTGGTGGAATGTCGGGTTAACGTCCCAGGGACGCAGCTGTCCCAAGGGAACACTGGATGAACTTGGAAGGGGCGCGGGATGGAGAGTTTATATTATCTCTGGCTGTTTACAGTCAGGCTCTGAACGTCTTTGGTCTGTGTCCAAGGAACTGTCCCGATGCAGAACTAGCACACTGCGGTTTCTCCTCGGTTGAAAGGGATTCGCTGAGGGTTCACCCCTCCCGCCAAACTCCAGCTTCAGATGGTTTTCATTGACTTGTAGAAAGCGTGGGCAGGGAGAGCCCTTGGGAGGGCTCTGTCCAGGGGAGTCTAGCAGGGAGGTCTTAAAGCTTATGACTGATGTTCCTTATTGCATGGGAGGGATGGAGACCCTTGTGCTGGGGAAGCCCTGCCCCACCCCAACCTGAGCAACATATTCCAGGACTGCCCACTACGAGGGCCTTGCACCTTCCTTTGCGGCAGCTGGTCCCAGCCGCGCTCGCAGGCAGGACGTGGGACTGTACACTTGCTGCGCTGCCTACAAAAAGCGCGACAAGTTTGTCGGTCAGGGCCCTGAGATCACTGCCCGTTGTGCTGACCAGGACTGTCCCCCTGTTTGCTGTGCTCCCCGCCCCCATCTGTATGCGTCTGTTTTCTCTTCTCTTCTCCTCAGACTGGACGCTCTGTGGGGGCAGAGACTCCTTGTTCTGTGTTTGTATAGTGCTAGTACAATGGGATCCCGGCCCCTGACTGGGCTGCTCAATGGAAGAGCAATGCAATAACAACAGTCGTGGATGGCCCCCGTCTGCCCCAACCATTTCTGTGACAGATCTGGAGGCACAAGTCTCTAGTTGATGGCTAGAGACTTGTGCCTCCCCCTTACCAGCAGCCAGTGCGCTCCCAAGTGCTGTGAGTGAGGGATTCCCGGGCCAGCCAGGAGCCGGAGAGCTGGCTCCCAGGAGGGTTCCTGCCCACCTCCCCAGTCCCAGGGGATGTGGCTGGGCCATAGGAGAGTCCAGATTTCAGGCTGTGTTTCGGAACGTGGTTTTAGGGGTGGGATGGAGAGATGATCAGGGCTGTTGAGCTCCCAGAGCCTGCAGCCAGGTGAGCTGGAGCTGTTCCTTCAGCACCCCCTGTTCACCTGGATACAGCGTGTTGGTGCCCTCTGCCTGGCCAAGGTGGGGTCTCTAGTATACGTCTTTAAGGATGATGTGACTCGCAGATACAGAGAAGCAGCAGCTCCTTGTGCAGGGACAATGAATGAGGAGCATGCCACATGGATTCACTGCGAGGCACGAGGCTCCCAGATCTTGGGACCGTCCTGCTTGCCGTCTGCAGTTGTTCTCCCTTGGCCGCAGTGGTCTCTGGCTGGCGGTGGTGGGAATGACCAACCAGAGACGAGCATTTTTCAGAGGGGGAAAATGCAGCTTATCAAAACAGAGGCATCCAGAGGCCTCTGCCTGTCCCTGCCTGCTGTGCTGGGGACCAGGCTCTCGCTGGGAGAAGCCAAGGCCAGAGGGATCCTGCCTAGTGCCGCACATGTCTGTGGAAGGTGGTTCCTTAGGTCACTCGGGCTCCCTTTGGGTTGAAGGCCGGTTGTGCTTGAAGGGTTGTGTCTCTGGTCCCCGTCTGCTCCCCACACCAGCAGCCCCGGCGTGCTCCCCCTTGGGCCTCTGCATCTCTTCCTTCCGAGCTCCAGCGTCCGCCCACCCCAGTCCCCAGCCAGCTCTCCCTTAAAGTCCAAGGTGAAAGTCCCATTGTAAATCCTTGATTACTGTGTGACCCCCAAGGAAGAAAAAATTCCAGTTGTTGGCTCAGCTGGAGATATTTTTCCTCTTCCGCTCTGTGCTGAACCAAGTGCCCCGAACATGGTGCCAGGGGGCACTTTGTCTGATCTGAAAACAAAGGCGACCCCATGTGGGTCATTAATGCTCCCACCACACTTGATTTAAAGAGGACAGCTCTTGACTCTGATGTTCTGACCTCGATTCCAGCTCCCGCAGACTCAGCTGGACTTGGTACTATGGCTGAGATCAGTGTATTAACTTCCTGTCCTAAACTACAGTGTAGTGTTGCTGTGTGCGGTTTTAAAATGCCTTGTGTTCCACCCTAGAGACTTGAGTAGTGGGCGACATGGGCCTTATGTACCAGTGTGCAATGAAAAACACCCGTGGAAGCAGTAATGATCACTGACCTGTAGTTCACTTTCCACCCCAGAGCCAATAATATTATTAAGGAAATTTTAGAAGCAAAGAACCCTTCCCAGCTAGAAACCCTTCAGGCTAAGATCCCCCTCAGAGATGAGCAGTTCCAATGTTCTCAAGGGCTGGAACAAGGGATGTTTCCAAGGGAATCCTGCCTGACCCAGGCCTCTAACCTTGCAAAAGGTGTATTAAGAGCTATTCTTTAGCTGCTGCTAGAGGACAGCTCTGATACGCTTTCTTCCCAAAGCTCCAACCTGTCAGAGGGAAGAGATGGAAATCTGCAGTAAAGCTCCCGACCTCCACAGGCTGCTCAGGAGTGGTACCGGTTCCACTTGGCTGTTTGCACCTAGTAAAGCCAGGCTGTAAAGGGGTCAGAACTTTGTTCTGTGCTCATCCAAGCCATGTAAAAGTGAGCAGAGAGCTCAGGGAGGCTAAGAAAAGGTAGGGGCTTGGAGAGACAGCACATGCTCAGCTCCGATTAACCTGGGACTCATGAAGTGGAGCGTTTGCTGACTGCACAGCCAGGTAACAAGCAATGTTTGCAATGCGTTTCTTTCCCCTTCCTGAAGTGCAGTTGTTCTGTTTGGATTGGACACCCAGCACTATGCTTAACGCCAGGCGGAGTTGTCAGCAGATGAGTGTTAAATGGACGCAGGACAAAACCAGCAGGGAGCAGCAGCTGTTAAAAGAAGGGGGGCGAGGGGAGACAGCTTTGAAGAGAGACCTGCACGAGCTGAATGTACACTCCAGTCTGCGTCAGTCCCTTCTAAAGCCAGGATGTGGGTCTGGTTGGGAATCATCATCAGCAGCAAGGGGATGCTGGGCTCCCGTTTCCTAGCCTGCCCAGTGAACTCTTGGAAGCCCAGGGGCATGGAAGAGCCTTTTATGAACTAAAGGGAAAGTTCCTCTTAGTAGATTGATGTGAATTTCCAGAAGGAACGTGCAGGGTTTCAAGGGTCCAAGGCTCTGCCATGGTGGCTCACATCACTGGTCTGTCTAGCCCAGTCTCCTTCCCCTACCTCAGTCCTTATTTCCAGGGAACAGTGTATCATTTGATATTTTAGTTTGTTTCCGGTGCAGCGATCTCCTTTGCAATTTGCCGCAGTCTACATAGAGTTGGCAGGCTTAGCAGTGGTCAGTCAAGAGTTAATAAAAATCCCAGACCTCATGAAGCTGTCCTCTTGACTCCAGCTTCCCCTGTAAAGAACTTGGGAAACCAAACATGGGTTGTGTTGTTTTTGCTGGCAGAGCAGAGTGTGTGCAGAGATGAGGTCATCCTGTGATGCATCATGAAATATTTTCATAATCTGAATTTTGGCCCATAATTCTTGGCCCCCTTCAGACCTGAGGAAGTAAGGTCATGGAAAGGAAGGAGGTCTGCAGCCTGAATGGAAAAAGCACTGTTTTTACATCTGTGTAGCGAGCGATTGAATAGCTGCTTACGATCCCAAGAGATCTGAGTTTGGTGGCCTTAGAACTACAGCCAGTGGCTAGCAACATACATGACGAAACCACCAAGCAAAGCATGGCTTGCTGAGTGTCCATTGCTTGGTGATACCTGGGAATTAGCTGTTCTAGAAACTGCTGTGCTTAGGAGTCTGGAAAACTAGGGTGGAGAATAATTGTGTGCCTTGATTATCCAGTGCCTTTCATGCCAGGCTGCAGAACTATTTACAAATTCATTAACCCACCCTGTGGAATAAAGGATTATTATCGGGATTACTCTGCTCACCACTGACAGGCAACTACGCAATTGTCCTCCGGTCAGTACAGTGCCCACTCGAGGCTCTGTCCTGTGGGAGGGGGTGTGTGCGTGCGCGCGCACATGAGAGAGAAAGAGAGAGATTGATCCCCTGGCACATTATTTTCTTCTGTACCCTGATTAAAGGACTTATTGTTGCGGGGGAGGTTGAAAGAGAGAGAGATCGGGACTTTTTCCATCTCGCCAGGTGGGTCCCAAGTTGGCTCTGTCCAGCTAAAGGGTGGATTCGCACTCTGGCGGTCATGACTACCCTCCCTTGCAGCCCAGAGGGGACACTTGTGTTCCCTCATAATAGGGCCCTGGTCTGGGAAAAGCTGAGAGCCCCTGAATTAGGGGAAGGATCCTCCTTCATTGCCATATTCGTACTGCCAGGTGCCCTGGCCTTCCCGTGCTGACTGACTCGTACACTGCGGGGGGAGCTTATCACCCATCTCACCCCTCTGCCAGGAGCTCCCGCTCTGTCGCACGGGGTGTGCTCTGCTCCAGATGAATGTTTCCACTTACACTAGAGCAATTTCCTGTCGTGTGCTCTAGGCCACAGAGTCAGACACAAGGAAGAGGGCACTTAGCACTATCTAACCGGTGCTCTTAGGCCTGTCCTGACACGCTTCCTGCTTCACAGCTGCCCCCGTCTGTCCCCATGATGCAGCGTGGTTGATCTCTAGACCTTTTGTGCCTGCTGCTTCTTGGGTCTGGCTTAGCAGCAGCTTGCTGTGTGGCCAGCAGCGTTTGCTCTCTGCTAGATGGCCTCTGGAGCAGGAGCAGTTTGGGGCTGCAGTCCTAACTCCTGGTCTGTGACCAGGCCTCCCCACCAGGGTGATAGGGGGTCCTGGCTGCTTTCGCAAGGGGTTTCCTTTGAGTATCTTGCCGCATTAAGTTGCGGCTTAAAATCCAAAATGTGCTACTCCCAAAAACCAAAATAAACTCAGCCCTTCTGCTTCTGGGTCTGTTTCCCAGCAATGCCCCCACCCCCCAGAGATCCCCTTCCCCTTCTCTCTCTCTGCCTCAGCTTCCCTATCTGTAAAATGGGGGGAATGACACCAAACGTATCAAGGAGGCTCTGAGGCTGGCCTGGCACTTTGAGATCCAAGAGGGAAGATGCTAGATAAAGGCAGGTGGTAAGATTTGTTCTCTTGCCCATTTGGATAAACTTGGGAGTGAAATGGATCCTCGTCTGAAGGTTGAAAAAGTTTGATTAACTTTATCTAAAACGAAAAATAAATTCGCACTCCTCTCCTGCCCCATCCCCTACTTGAATGCAGCCACCTCTGGGGTAAAACGTAGCAGCCTGCATAAGAGCCCACAACAACGCCATACAGTAATTGGACAGGCAGTGAAGAAGAGGAGGACAGGAGTGTTGGAAGTGCTGTTGGGGCTCTGTAAGCCCATGGGGTGGGCAGACTGTGCGCTGGTGTCATGTCCCAGCAGGAATATAGCAGGGGGCAGGTCCCCATATCGCAGCCAGTTGGCGAGAGGGGCAGGGGCACAGCCCAGGAGATTGCTTCACATGCAGAGGGGGTGGCGTCCTTCTGAGATCCTAGCAGAGAAAACAAGCGGAACCTCCGCTGCCCTCCCTGGCTCACAGCAGCTGAGAGCTTGGAATCATGCTACTTCCAGACCCAAGAGGTTGAAGGGAATTATCAGCCTGGGGAGGAAAGAATAGCCCTTCAGAGATGTCCGCTTCCTGCTTGCTTTGGCTGGAAGGGCTGTAGTCAGGGTCCCCCCACCCCCACCCCTTCATATTTGGGGGGTGGGTTTAGTTTGTTTTTTAAGTAGGAAATAAACCTACTGATAAAATCTGGATTTTATTCCTTCTTCCGAGTGCTTCAGCTCCTTAAACGCTTCCCCAGCAGCCCTGGCTGGATGTGCTGAGATGCCGCTGCACAATAAATTCAGCTTGCGGAGCTTTGGTAAAGGACCCGTTTCCTTGTGGCGTTTGGAATTGCCCTGTCTCCTGACTGCAGCCCTTCCCTCCCTCACTTCTCTCTTCGGCCTCGTCTACACAGCCGAGGCTGTGCATGGCTTAACCTCCCTGAGCTAGCTGGAATCCAGCAGCTGCAGGGAACAGGACTAGCGAAGACAGTGCACTGTGGGCTTCAGAGTACGTACTCCGGGTCCGTGCCGGGCTTGTACTGCCAGCGCTGTGCTGTCTTTAAGGCCATCGGCATGTGTGTTTGATTTCCCCTCTCGGTAAATGCTGGTTTTTCATGAGGGGGAGAGAGCTTTGTAGTTACTTGGGTGGCACTGGAAGGAGAAATTGACTCTGACTTTTACTGATTGCAATTCGATCTTTCCATGTCCCTGTCTCTGGGGGGTGTGTGGGGGCGGCTCTTCACTGCAGTGTGTGTGTCCCTCAGTCTTTGACTTTAGCGCAAGCCAGCCGTTGCTCTGCAGCTGGCATTAGATGCATGCTACAATCAAGCTAATAAACCGAATGAGTTTCCTTCAAGCTGGGCGAAGAACAAAGGCCTTGTGAGACGGTGTTGACAATGGCTGCGTGCTGTTATCACATGCCTCTGGTGCCTGGGATAAGGCAGCTCCAGAAACAACTTTGCCCATACGCAGGAGCTTTCCATTGTAGCCTTTGCGAATCTTCTGCCTTTCCCGTCTCCAGCACTAGTCTTATCCAGCAGGCAGGAGAATATTGCAGAGATGCTGAGCGGCTCCACGGCAGAGCCGAGTCGGGTATGGCAGAACCAGTACTCTAGCACCATGCATACTGGTGAGGGGCAGGATCGTATCCAGGGTGACTTGGCCCCTCGGATCTCACCGGACTCCCATTTCTTGGCTCGAAGGGGATGGTAAATAGTGGCCCGGATGAGAGAGATTTCACCTTCTGGGTGTGGGTCAAAGAAGCCAGAGTCCTAGTAACTATAGATTCATCTAGTTCATTTGACCCCTTGTATGTCACAGGCCATTAAATTCCATCCAGACAGTTACCCCTGTATGGAGTCCAGTAAGTTGTGTTTGGCTGGAGCAGATCTCCAGAAAGGCAGCCAGTCTTGGTTCGAAGAGATCAAGAGTTAGAGAATCCACCATTTCCAATGGTTAATCAGCCTCATTCTTAAAAAATGTGTGCCTAATTTCCCATTTAAATTTGTCTGGCTTCAGCGTCTGGCCGTTGGGTCTTACTATTTCTCTTTCTGCTAGATCAAGGAGCTCATTGTAGTCAGGATTTTCTCCTCATGAAGGGGCTTGGACACTGTAGTCAAGTTACCTCTCAATCTTCCTTTTAAGCAGCAAAAGAGACTGTCTCGCTGTTGGGCATCTTCTCCAGCCCTCGAATCTTTTTTGTGGCTCTTTGCTGCGCTCTCTCCAGTTCAGCATATTTTTCAAATGTGGGCAGCAGACCTGGCCCCAGTATCAGTCCCACCAGTGCCATGTACAGAGGTAGAATCCCCTCCCTACTCACTGCACCCTTGTTTTCATACGTCCAAGGCTCGCACTGGCCCTGTTAGCTGCGGCATCGGACTGGCTGCTCACGCTCAGTTGCTGTCCATGCAGTCCTTGCCCCAAAGAGCCTATCACCTGCAGAGAAAAGACAGGCAAAGAGTGGGAGGGGAGAGGCACCGAGAAGGGAAGTGACGTGGCGAAGGGCGTCCAGCAGATCAGTGGCAGAGCTGGGAACACAGCCAAGGTCTCCTGAGTCCCCATTCAGTGCCCTGTCCGCTGGACCTCAGTGCCTGGGGAAGGGAAAGGGTCTGTCTGCTGACCCAAAGATGGGCTGGGTGCTTGGTAAGAGTGAGGGGGGCTTCTGAGGGGCAGGAGATGCTTGAAGGCACTGCCTGCACCACGGGGTATTCCGAGAGGGCAGGAGGGGCACAGAATCTGGCCCCAGCAATACAGCGCTGAGAGGGGTACACGGTTCTCAGTGCATGCTGGGAGGAGGTTGCAATGTCTCTGAAGCACCGGCATTGGGACGGCCCTGCCCAGATCAGGGGCTTTTCCCAGCCCCTCCACAGCGCTAGGTGGGATGCTCCAGAGCCGTCCTGGCTGAAGAGTTTCCCCACCTCTCCGGAGGGCAGATGGATGTTGCTGAGGAAGTTGGGCGGAATTTCTTTCCGCTGCTCTCTGCCGGGCAGCCAGTGGCAGCAGGCCAGGGTGTCCCATTTCCCTCCCCTGGCGGGGAAGAGCGTGTTTGTGCTGGCCCCGGATCAGTGGGGTTTGCAGTCCAAGTTACTCCAGTGAATTCTCCAGGCATGAGGTTGGTTGTAATAGGAATAAAGCGTTGTTTTCTCCGTGGCTGTGTCTCCGGGCCGGAGAGCAGAGATGTGTCTCCACTCGGAGGAGAGGGTGCCCCCCAGGCAAAGTCTGGAGGCAGAGGGATGTTTGTTAGCTGAGGTGGGCAGGAGTTTGATGGAAGATGCAGTAAAATAATGGGCTGAGCCAATTTCCAAAGCTAAACTACGTGGGCAGGTTTGGGTTCCAGGGACCGACAAGATGCATGTCCTTCCACCCAGTCCACGGGGGTGAGCAACAGTGCATGGCTTGGCCTGTGATTCAACTCTTCCTCTGCAACAGGAGAGCTGCTTCAAACTCCAGTCCCCTCTAGGCATTTCTCCCCTCTCCAGCCAGGTGATAGTAACAAGAGACTCGTGAGTCTCTACCGTGCCCTCCATCCCAAAACAAGCTCCGGAAACTGCGTCACTGGCATGCAGCTGCTTCTTGGATGGAACACAGCCACTGATACACCACCACACAAGCCAGACATTAGCACAGGGTGGGAGGGGAAGAAGGATCCCTTATCCAGCTGAAACTGCAGAGGAGGTTTCCTAGGTAGGATAGAATTGCCCAAATTGGTGGCTTGGCTTGAGCTCTGGATTCAGTGTGGGGGGTGCCAAAGCTGTGTGGTGAGTTTTCGATGCTGCCTTTGGGCCTCGAGACTTGGGGTCTTTAGAGAGCTGCCGGGGAGAGGAGAGGGAGCAGCAGGCAGAGGCTGAGCCTGGTGGACTGTAACGTGTTAAATATGTTGCAGCTGAGTGGCTTCCCTTGGGTACAGAGAGACTGCAGAGCTGCAGGATTTTCATGAGACATAAAGTATGCAATGATAGAACATGGGATCTGTCAGCTAAGGTCACGCGGCGGGGCTCAGGGCAGGAAATGGGACCACTGGTGCAAATGGGACAGTCCCCTCTCCCTGCAACTGTGGCAACAGATTTGGTAGCGACAGCTTCATGTTCCTCAAGGGCCGAGGTCCAGCTCCCTACGAGGGCTGTGCGGGGGAAGTCTGTGGGTCACAGCACGGCTCTGAGTGCTGGGGTACGGAGCTAGCCTGGTAGTGTTCTCCAGGTGGTATAGAGAAGGCCCCAGTTGAAGAGCACAGGGATTAAGCTGTTTCCTTCTGTTGACATTCTCTGGCTCAGAAAGACATTCCCTTCTCCAAGAACATGTGTGCAGGGGAACACGCCAGGAACGGGTTCCTGGGGGGAAGGAGGCGGCGAAGGGCTGTGCCTTTGGGCAAGTCACTTATGGCCAGTGTTTCAACTCTGTTCAGTATGTTGGGTGCTGAGTTCCTTTGAAAATCTGGATGCGAGAATCACAACAGGAGCAGTGGGGGGCTGGGCAGTTTTGAAACTCTGGTCTGGACTCGGGGCTGAGCCCTTCTCTGGCCCTTAATTGCCCCATGCCTCAGTTTCCCCACATGATAGACGGGAAGTAGTGATACTCGCCCAGTTTTGAGTAAAGCCCTTTCCAGCTACGTGGCGTTCCTGAGTATTCCTAGCGCAAGCACACGGTAGGTTTTAAAAGGATCATTTAAAGGATGATTTAAATGATACTTGTATGCAGCGCGCTTACGCATACATCTGTCCAGATGAACCAGTGTTAAACAGGGCCAGTGACAAAGATCCCTAGCCAGTTTCTGGTCATATCAAGCTAGGCAGGTGGCCTGCTGTGGGATTCAGCCCAGAGACACTGAGCTGAGACATTGCTGGGAGTCGTCCGGGAGGGACCTTACACCAAAATGCAGGTGGGTTTTCCCAGGGTGACTTGACCTTTGCTGTCCTCTTTAGCGCTGTGTGGATGGAGCAGGTCGCACTGCGGCCAAGCCACCAGACGCACACTGGGTGGGCTGGGGTGTGCGTCCCTCCCGTGTGGTTGTCTAAGCAGAGCGCGGGGAGGAGCCCAGGGCTAGAGAGCAAAGAGAAATCGAAAAGCCAAGGGTTCTTAAGAGGCTGCAGAACCATAACCGACCCCAGGCAGCTCCAAGGACTCTTCGAAGGGGATTTAATGGGCAGGCAACCTCTGGGGCTTAGGGAACTGACCCAGGCATCACCTCCCCTAGCCAATGTCTGCCTCTGCCGGGCTGGGTTCCTGGGGGATGGCCTACAGGTAATCAGCCAGTCTCCGTGTGTAAAATCAGAGGGGGATGAATTGTCGATATGGCTCTACAGACACAGGCAGACTTGGGTTGTTGCCACCGTGCATGGAGTGGAAGATGCTGAAACTCCTTGGTGGCTGCACCGTTGATTTTATCTGACATTGTGAGATGCCCAGGGTGTGCTGGGCTCTGGATCCAGCCTTGCTCCTCCAGCTGATCTCCCCGCTCACGGGAACGTCCCTGAATGGGCCATGCTAGCGGTGCCCCAGGATTGTGGAGGGTGCCTCTCGTGCCCGGGAGGAAGGGTGCCATCCTCTGTGGAATCCTATACAGTCCTGACATCACTTCCATCACAGCACCCTGGCCCCATTTTGCAGTTCTTTCACATCCACAAGCCCCAGGCTCGTTAATTCCCAGTGGGCCATGCCGGTTCTGCAGCGCTGTTCGCAGGCAGGGGGCCATGGGCTGCTGCTCCTGGCTCTGTCTTGGGGTTTCTACCCTCTCTCAGGGGGCAGCCTCGGCATTTGGATCATGCTGCCAGAGCTGACTGTGTTCCACTGGAGCTGCGTAGGACAAGCAGCGGGGAAATGGAGTCCCGTGTGCTACCAGCCACCCCACGCGCCGGGGAGAACCGTCAGCTCACCCTGGGATGCCCGCAGGGCGCCCTGGACTATTGTACATGCTGCTTCTCTGTCAGGCGGGGACGCTGGGCAGGCCCTTGTCCCATGCCGCCTCTGCAGAGCTCTAAGTCTGCAAGCGCTTGTGCGCCCAGAGAGAGGCACTGGCATCTTCCCCTCCTTGGAACCAGCCGCCCAGCAGGGAGCTGTAACAGTTTCCAACCTCCCTCCCTGCTCCCTTTGGAGAGCTCATTAGAGAGAGATTGAATGGGAAGCTGCTAATGAGGTTCCTGCCCAGCATGTTGCAGCCCTGACAACTCCTGGCTCTGATTGGCTGGGGAATCCAAACCCCCGAGCGGGAACAACAATAGGGTCCCTTTGTGGTGCCCCATCCATGCAGGATCTCAAAGCACTTTGCAAACACCGAGTTAACCCTCGCACCTCCTGGCCCTTCCCCTCATGTGGCAACGTTCCCAAGTGGTTTACGTGCCCTGCCGGGTCGGGCCCTCGCTGCTCTAGTTTGGGACAGTTTGCTACCGAGGACCCAAGTTGCAGAGCTGGCTTTGCAGCTGCTGGTGGAAGGCTGGGAGAATGGGGCCAGCTGTGTCAAGAGGCACCGGAGGGTCCAGGTGAAGGTTATTTCAACCCTCTTGTCTCTCTCGGACCTGTCCATCCTGCATGGCGCAGGATCCGCCTGGGCCAGGATTCCTTCTGCCCGCTCCCAGGAGGAATGCCCAGGCCAGCTCCTCCTGTCTGGCCTGGCCACTTGCTGATCAAGAGACGTGCTTGGCTGCTGGAGCAGCCAGGGCTCTCCGGCGGGAGCCCCAGTGCTGCGCTCCTGGATAGTCCCGTGATCGCAGGGCAGAGCAGTGGCAGCCCCCAGAGTGAATCGCACTAGGGCCGAGGGGGGGCCAGGCCAGTTCCTAGTAGCCTCACAAGAGGGGTCCCCCACAGGGCACGGATTCCCAGGCTCATTTTTCAGCAGCCTGGGAAGTCTCTGGAAGTTTTGTTCTCGTCACAGAGCCGGTGAATGGAGGAAACCTTTGGGCGAGCGGAGGAGGAGGAGGAGGCACCTCCAGGCAGCCCAGCCTCGGTCTGTGGCACAGGCTAGGTGTACCGGGTGTTTGCCAGCTGGTGCTGTGGCTGCCTGTCCCAGGGACCTTCCAGCACTGTTTGTACCCAGTCTGGGCTCCCCTGAGCTGGGTCAACCCCACATGGGGGGTGTGACCGACCAAGAGCACTATGCTAGGCTGCCAGCCACTGGCTTCCTTTCTATTCATTCTCTCTCTCTCTCTCTCTCTCTCTCTCTCCAGGGACCTCAAGAACAACTTGATCAGCACAATCCAGCCCGGCGCGTTCCTTGGCCTCTCGGAGCTGAAGCGCCTGTAAGTGGCCCCGGGCCCCTTGCTCACTGTTCTGGGAGAGTCGAGTTTACCGCACCCCTCCCTCCGCAGCAGCGCTGGCTTGTGGGCAGGGGGCCGATGCACAGACCAGACCCCATCCATGCAGGGTCCCCTCTCTGCGCCCCCAACCTGGGCTTTGAAACAGCCTGGCTCCGGGAGCTCCCTGTCCTGCCGCTTCGCCCTGGACACGGGGCAGGTGCTGGGTTCCTCCAGCGGTGCCAGTAGGGACAAATTCAAGGCACTGCCTCAGTATGGGGCTGGCTTCCAGTGCTCACACAGCTCTCATGTCCCCTCTGCTTGTTTCCAGAGACCTCTCCAACAACCGCATCGGCTGCCTCAGTGCCAGCGTCTTCCAGGGACTCGCCAACCTCCTCCGGCTGTAAGTACCTGAGAGGGCACCTGCCCTCAGGCACAGGCTGGCCAGGAGCTTTCAGGACCCTCACACTTGCTCTGCCGGTCTTGCCTTCATTCCCTGGCAGCAGGGCCCTGATCCCTCCTCTCTGCTAGCAAGGGGTGGAGCAAAGCCTAGCCTCTCCTGCCACCCCATCACTACCACCTGCCCTTGGCATGGGACAGCCTGACTTCCACCCGCCAGAGCCCAGCAACAGACACTCTCCAACTTCCGAGTCCCTTGAAAGTCTCCCACCCGTGGCCAGTCCTTGTTCCACTGGGCACTCACTGAATTAGCAGCCCCACTGTTCCCAGCTCTGCTTTGCGCTCAGCACTTAGATTTGTGTACAGAGGGAGCCAGTACAAGTGTATTTACCGGGGACCAGAGATGCCAGTGCTAGCAAGCCAGGATGCTGGAATCAAAGGGTTACATATCCTCTAAAATCATCACATGCCTGCGAGAGCCTGAACTTAACTGATAGGATGTTGTTATGCTGGAAGAGGAAACGCAATCAGGACATCCTTCCAGCAGATAACAGCCAAACTTGGCTGGGATCTTCTGTTCGTGAAGCAAGCCCACAGCTCACTTCCTAGGTGAAGCTACCAGGGTGTCCCTGTGCAACCCCAGAGAGACCAAAACAACCATTTAATCTTTGTTCCGGAGTCGGGTGCCCTCCCGAGGTTACTTCCTGAGGATTGTGCGACCTCCCGTTCGTTTCTGAATTGCAATTAGCTGGTGACTCTGGGGGCCGACGGAGTCCATTGGGAAGTATACAGTGCTCGATTTGCACCTGATCCAACTGATAGAGAAGCACCTCCTGCTTGTCAGGAAGGAACATCTATCCCCTCCCGGTGCCCGGCGTTAACTCAAGACCTTACGAACGTCATTTCCAGGACAGGTCCCTGACTCTGTAACTGTTAGTGTCCCCTTATCCTTTTGCCATGGCTGGAGTGGCCAGTGTGTTACTGGCTCTCTGTGGAGACCTCGCATGCTCCCTGTAGTGAGTTATTGTGCACCTAACTGACCCGGGGATCCCTATAAACCTCTGTGCACCCTCTATGCCCTCTGCCAGATGGCATCAAGAGAGTCACAGGGGCACTAGCCCACCCAGGGTGCTGTCATGTCTGATCTTCAGCCTCTTGGGTTTAGACACATGGGCAGGAATCTGGATTGTGGGGAAGAAAGGAGGAGAGAGACCACTGCCCCTCAGCCAGCCCCCCCTTGGCCGCCCCCAGCCTGCCCCGCTGCCTGCCTGCCCAGTGGCTCCATTTGCTCTCTGGGTCCCAAGCAGAGTGTGGCTTAGCTCCTGGGGGCAGATACTTCAGAGCAGCTCCTTCAGGAGAATGTGTATGACGATGGCTGAATGGTCTGTCTGCCAGTGGAAGGTAGCGCTCCGCATGGGGCTCATTAAAGGCCCTTGCTGCTCAGCCTGTCGTGTGGGCTCCTCTGTCCCCACCTGTCTGGGGGGCTCATTAAGAGCTGCTTGGGGATTGTGTGCGTTCTTGATCAAAGGGAGCTTTAAAACCCCAAGACACAGCGACAAGCCGCCGGGCCTCTTGTTTTCATCTTTCTCCATAAAACCAGGCCAGGGAGGGAGTGGGGAGTGGGGCTAAGCCAGAGAACAAAAGCTGAGAGGGACTGAAATGGCTGGAGAGATTCTGAGGGGAGTTGGATTAAAGTAAAAAGCAAACTTTTGCCCTGAGTTTTAGGTGTGTATCTGTGACGTGAGGGTGCTGAGAGAGGTCGTAAAGTGAGAGGGAGTAACTGAGCCTCACGATGCCTGGGTTCTCGTCCCAGCTCTTGGGAAAAGTGTTGCCTGGGGACTGAGTGTCAAGACTCCTGGCCTTACATTTTCCAATGCGACAAGTGATTTTGGGGGCCCAACATGAGACTTAAAGGGCCTGGTTTTCAGAGTGCATCAGCCAAACCTCTGCCACCTCCAGCCCTGTTCTCATCTCTCACAGGAACATATCAGGGAATATTTTCTCCAGCCTCCAGCCCGACGTCTTTGACGAGCTGCCGTCTCTGAAAGTCGTGTGAGTATTTGGCTGAAAGGAAAGGGAATGGCACACGGCCCCCCTCACGTTCCCTGCCTCCATGCCAGGAGAGTTGCCCCGGCCAGCAGGGAGCCGAGCGAGAGGTGTGTGAAGCCCTGCAGGGCGCCAGACTCACACCCAGTGCCCTGCGGACGTGGTGTTCTCGCACATCTGTGTGTTCTGGCAGTTACACGTGTGTGCTGACCGGCACGGGGACAGCAGTGTGCGTAGCTGCAGCGAAGGGCACGTACCCCCTCTGGGTGCTGCTCGGGCCTCCTGCAGCGAGCATCGGGGAGACAGGCCTCCCTTTCGAGGCCTCGTGCTGTTACCTGTCCCAGGGCGGACCCCGGTGCCCGGCGGTCGTCAGCCCCTGAAGCATGGGGTGGGGGGGTCCCGGCAGCAGCGAGGCTCACTCTGCAGACACCCGTCTCTGTGGGGTCTTTGCCGTCCCTGGCTCCAGCCCTTTGGCTTTGCCTCTCCCAGTGACTTTGCCACCGAGTACCTGACGTGCGACTGCAACCTACGCTGGACGCTGCCCTGGTCCCGGAACCGCTCGGCCCAGATCTCCGACAAGACGCTGTGCGTCTACCCCAGTCCCCTGCATGCCAAGCCACTGAGGAGCGTCGGGGAGAGCCAGCTGCAGTGCGGTGAGGCATCCGGGCCTTGAGCCCCACTCCCAGAGGGCAGAGGGTGGGCAGCGTTGAGTGTCTGAGGGCCAGCCCCTAAGCCGTCCATCAGGCCTCTGGACAGCCCCCTCGGCTCACCGCGGGCCCAGTCGGGCCGGTGATTTCTCTGGTGTGGATGCCGGTCTGGCTAGGGATAGGACCCACAGGGGCCTTGGTCATGAGCGACCCCGGTGGGAGGGAGGGGGCTCCCTGCCCTGCTGTGGGACGCGGCGGTTCACCCAGGTCTCTCGGCCCTTTCCCGCAGTGGGCACTCCGGAGCTGCACACCCACCACCTGATCCCTTCACTGCGTCAGGTGGTGTTCCAGGGCGACCGCCTGCCATTCCAGTGCACCGCCACCTACCTGGACAGCAGCACCCGCATCCAGTGGTACCACAACCAGGTGCTGGTGGAGGGGAACGAGCAGACTGGCATCATCCTGGAGGAGAGCCTCGTCCACGACTGCACCTTCATCACCAGGTACCGAGCAGGCGCCATCCTGCTGGGGTGCTGGCCTGGGCGCTGGGGGAGGATGTGCCACAGGGCAGCCATGTGCCAAGATGGTTTGGGCAGGGGCCGGGTTCCCAAAGGCTCAGCCCTGACCAGGGGTTGCTCTGGACCGTGACAGCTGCTGCTGAAACCGAGCCCACGGGGGCCAGGATTCCTGACTAAGCTTCACCTGGGTGCATGGCACTCTGCTTCACCTGCAGCACAGGTCTGGGATCTGGGTGCCTAACTCCCCTCGGTTCCTTTATAAATCACAGCTGGGATTTTTATTTATGTGCTAAATGGCCACGTGTTCTTGCCAGCTGCCACATCCTCCCCAGAGGTGGCTGCCTTGTGGTGGCATTCAAAATGATTCCTGGGCCTTGATTTGGGCCCCCAACCCAAAGAAAAGGGGGAGCAGAAAAGCACTGGGTGAGCCCTGGGGAGATGTCTCACCAGCGAGTTAGCCATGGGTGCGGGTGCAGACACGTCTCTGCCTGTTGCTCGATGGGTCTAGGACAGTGCCAGGCCTGCCAGTGACCACCGCTGCCCCCTCAGAGTGGCGGTGGAGGGAGGGCTGTGTTCCCCTGTCCTCCTGGCTTCTCAGATGTGAGCGTTTGCCCCGTCTCCGCAGTGAGCTCATCCTCTCCAACATCCACGTGTCCGCCAATGGCGAGTGGGAATGCGCTGTCTCCACCTCCCAAGGCAACGTCAGCAAGAAGGTGGAGATCGTGGTGCTGGAGACGTCGGCCTCGTACTGCCCGGCTGAGAGGGTCACCAACAACCGCGGGGACTTCAGGTCAGAACTGGGGCTCCCTCCAGCCCTCTGCCGAGTTACCGGTTAGGGGGAAAGGGCGTGGGGTAGGAGTGGTCTCTTCACGTTTCCTGCTGGGATTAGTGTGTGGCGAGAGCCCCTAGCAGGGCACTGTGTTGCTGGCACAAGGGGTGCTGCGTTTCCCTGTGCGGCTGCTGTGGGTACCAGTCACTGGGTCAGCTGCGGTGTGGATGGGGTCCCTTTTGCCAGGTGCCTCCACAATCCTGAGGGCTTCGGGGGAGTTCCCTCCATCTTCCTCCGTCAGGATGAAGAGCTTGGCTGTCTGGGAGGATTGGAGGGCATGGGAAAAGGGGAGTTGCACACGGTTTGCCCTACGAGCCCAGTCCCTCCAGCCTAGCCTCCAGCGTGTTCCCGAGAGGGGGTGGAAAGCCACACGGTGGGGTCCCCCCTGTCCTCTGCAGTGCTTGATGGGGGCCCAGCAGCGCCAGTCCTGCTCTCCTAGTTGATAGTTGGTGTCTGTTTGCAGAGTCCCCCAGCGCCTCTAACTCTAGACCGAGCGTGCGAGTAACACTGCAGACACTGTCCCGGGAGAGGCAGGGGGCCAGGCAGCAGCGCTGCGGGCATGGGGGTGTCAGAGCTTTTCCGCTGGCTCCCCCGCTCCTCGGGCTGCAGGCGCAGGGGGGCGCTGACGGCTCAGTCCCACAGGTGACCCGGCGTTTGGCAGTGATTAGGTAGCCATGGATAGGGAGGTTTCTTTGAAAGGCTGCCCGTGCTGGCCGCGCAGCCGGGCTCCAGAAGCAGAGGTGTTGGAATTTCTCTGGCAAGAGACGAAAGGCTTGGGGAGCCCGCTGTAACCTCGGCGGGGCCTTCCTGGAATATAAATTACTGGTGCAGTAAATGTGGTTTACATTAGCGGGACCCCCTGCACGCCCCGCCCTGCCCCCTCTGCTCCGCACTGAACGGCGATGGAATTAGGTTGCTGGGGGAATCGGCATTCTGCCATGGGCCCCTGGAGCTGGGCTGTGTGGAGGGCACTTGGCACAGAGGGGCTTGGGGGGTTTACTTGCTGCCAGTGGGTCGGGGGGGATACAGGGGTAGCCAGTGGTCTCGGGGATGAGGAGGGTGTACGGGGGGGGGGGGTGCATGAAGGCTGCCAGGGAGTGAGAGAGCAGCTAGGCATGTGGGCTCCATCCTGCTGAGGGCAGAGGGGCACGGGCAGGGTGGTTTCTGGCACTGAGGCACCAAGGAGCATGAAGGACCCGGGCAAAGCAGCCCGCCCCATCCACACTGCCAGCTCCCACCAGGATCAGCGCTACCTGGGGGATTTATTCCAGAATAAGTGATGGTGTGAATTTAATGCACGACAGCTCTTTGGGACTAGCCCCCGGGGGGGCACGCCGAGTCAGGGAGCACATGTCCACGCCGGAACAGCTGTTCTAGTCAGTCTCCCCATGCAGACGAGCCCTTTGACTCAGCAAGCTGCAGCCGTATTGGCTCCCTGCTAGCCGGTTGCCTGATCAGCTTCATTCCAGCCATTGGGTCTCCCGATCGGTGCAAAGGACAGGGGGAAGCGGGAAGAGTTCTGGGCAGGGATGTCTGCTGAGCGGAACTGGGGGAGGGCATGTAACCTCCATGGGCCTCCCTCCTGTGATCCAGCTGTGGTGGCGGGGGAGCGGGGAGTGGCTCAGAAACCAGATGTTGAAACAGCTGGGCTGAGCTAAGATTTCCAGGGAGGGAAATAAATTACCCCATAAAAATCTCAGCTGCTCTGTGGGTTGTCTGAAGTTTTTCTCTGTCATACCCTGCACGCAACTGATCCCCCCGGGATTCTCTCCCCCCCACCATGCACAGACGTATGCGTGCTCCCTGCCAGTGCACGGCATGGACGTGTTCCCCCCCTGCACAGACGCATGCCTCCTCCCCCACTCCATGCCAGCAAAGCTTCCTTGCTGTTTGCACCCGCCCTGGTTTGTGGGCAGTGGACCCAGCCCCAAGGAAAGGGGGTTGTTAACTACCAGACGGGGTGCTCCCTGGCTGCTTTTGGTCATCGGCGAGCTGCAGCTGGGTGTGGGGTGTCTGTCCAGTTCCCAGCAGACGGGGGCTAGTCCAATGTTAGAAAGGGAGCGGGTGGGCCAACCCCGCTTGCCTTGCGAAGACAGGGTCACCGGTCCTCAGGGCTCTCCGGCTGGCCCCTTCCACCCTTAATAACCCACCTCGGGTACGGAGCTGGGACTGCTCCCTGCAGCTGCAGAGCTCAGCTCTCAGCCCATCCCTGGAGGGGCCCTGAATGCCCCGGGGGAGGGACCATTCCACTGGGAGCCTGCCAGCTGCCCTGCTGTGTGCCTGGAGAGCCCCAGCTCTGCACAGTTGGTTTGCATTTCTCTCCCACCTTCGTTATTTTCCCGGCTTCGTGCTCCCTTGAGGCGGGAGGTGGGTTCCCAGGCCGTGACAGGGGAGGTGGGAGTGGGACTAATGACAGCCTGGCCCAGCCGTGGTGCCGACTCAGAGCTCTGCAGGAGGGCTCGGCGCTGTTTTCCTTTGGTCACTCAGGAAATGGAGCTCGGCCTGTCCCCCCTCAGTCTGACTGGGCTCCGGTGGTCTGTGTAGGGGGGCGGCGGTCCCCCCTCCAGTGGTCCGGTCTGGGGGAAGGTGTCATGCTGCCAGCCCTGAGGTGTGGACCCCTCGTCAGTCAGTCTCGGGAGGGGATAGCCTAAGGCCATTCTGCCCCCGCCCACATGCTCAGCAGGACACCCTGAGGAGGAAGGGGGACCTCTGTGGCCAGTAATAATGTCCAGGAACCGGCACAGGGCTGGTTGCTGGGGGAAGGCAGCCCCTTCTCGAACCAGGCTCTCATCCTTTCCGTAGTCCCGAGAGGCTGGCCAGCTAGAGAATGCAGCTGAAAACCCCCCAGTTGTGTCCCAACTTTGGGAAAATAGCTCAGCCCAGCAGTTTCCCACTCGGCGAACCCCACCCCTGCAGGATCCAGCTGCCTGCCTTGATTTCCCCCACTTCCACACCTGCCAGGCAGTGAGTGCTGCGGGCCTGGGACTGACAGACGGAGCGGGCTGGGAGTCAGGGCTCTGGGGCTCCGTGCTTGGCATTGCCACTGGCCTTTGGGCAAGTCCCTTCTCCTGTCAGGGCCTGGAAGGCTGGAGCTGAAGGTGCTGGGAGGAGGCAGTTGCTGCAGCTGTTGTTACTTGAAATGTCCTTCTTTCCAGCGCTCCGAAGCGCATAGCACAGGGGCCTCGGCGCTCCTCGGTCTTTATTCCTGCAGGGCTTGCAGGACTGGGCTGGGGGCTCGAGGCCCCATAGTGCTAGGCACACCAAGGACAGAGACTGTCCCAGCTCCAAACCGAGGATTTGGGCAGCCTGCAGCGGGGTGAATGACCCCACAGACCGGGGTGGGGTGGTGTTAGCGGGACGGCAGCCGGGCCAGTCCCCAGTGCAGGGACCTGCCAGCTCCGTGGCGAAGGGTTTCCAGGAGGGACTAAAAGGGGATGATTTGGGGGCTTTGTGGATTTTGGTGGGAATCCTTCTATCGCAGGGGCGGCAGGGGAGAGAACGGGAGGATGCTGTGGGGGCAGGGGGACACTGGGCGATGGAGAATGGTGTATCGGGCCTGGCTGGGGCCCCAAAGTTTCTCACCACACGTCTCCCCTTTTCGCCTAGGTGGCCCCGCACCTTGGCTGGCATCACCGCCTACCAGTCCTGCCTGCAGTACCCCTTCACCTCGCTGGCCGCGAACGGGGGCCCCGCGGCCGAGAAGCAGGCGTCGCGGCGCTGCGACCGCATGGGGCGCTGGGAGGAGGGCGACTACTCGCACTGCCTGTACACCAACGACATCACCCGCGTGCTCTACACCTTTGTGCTGGTGAGTGGGGCCTGGCCCAGACGCAGGGAAGGAAACAGTTTCCTCTTCAGCCATCCAGCCTGCCTGTCTTGACAGCATGAGTCGTCAGTCTGTCTGTCTGCAGCCCTCCGCCTGCCTGTCCGTCTGTCTGCAGTATGCGTTTGTCTGCCAGCCTGCGTGCCTGTCTGTCTGCCTGGCATTTTTCCAGATGAGTGTGGCCAGGGTACGTCTGTGCCAGATGCAGGCTGTAGCCACACATGCTGTTCAGTGACTCTTCTATAGATCAGGGCATCTTGCCCCGCTCCCTGGTATTGTTGTGTTGGGCTAGCCAGGCCCAGCTGGTGACTCCTCCGTTGCCCCTGCAGATGCCCATCAATGCCTCCAATGCCCTGACGCTGGCGCACCAGCTGCGCGTCTACACAGCCGAGGCTGCCAACTTCTCCGACATGATGGACGTCATCTATGTGGCCCAGATGATCGATAAGTTCATTGGCTACGTAGACCAGATCAAACAGGTACAGCTTTCTTCCTTGCCCCAGCTCCCCGTCATGAGCTCTCTCTGCACACCCCTTCCCATCCCATCCGTCAGCCCCTTCCACACACAACCCCCTCTGCCCCATTTCTCCCCCCACACGGTGCTGTCCAGGAGCACTCAGCTCCT
This sequence comes from Dermatemys mawii, assembly GCA_007922305.1. Lineage (NCBI taxonomy): Eukaryota > Metazoa > Chordata > Testudines > Dermatemydidae > Dermatemys > Dermatemys mawii. The sequence continues at coordinate 2,162,794 of ML677387.1, forward strand.
TGTCCCAGTGCCAAGGTGCCTGTGAGCACCTTAGGTCGAGGTGCTTCAGGTATTCCCCTCCTCCAGCACATGAGCCCCTGCTCAGAGCAGTCGCTGACCTCCAGCTAGGTGACATATTCCCCCGGCCCCAACCCTGTTCTAGGCCTCTCTGCAGGCCCCTGCGGAACCTCACACCCACCCAGAGACAGGCTGATGTCACCAGCCCAAGAGGGAGGCTGTAGCACACAGGTGTCGGGACCATCCCCTGCTCCTAACGTCCCTAGGGAATCTCCCTTGAATCCCTGGGGCTGGGTGTGTCGGAGTCCACGACGCCCACCCTTGTGCTCCCCTTCAGCTCCCGGACGTCATGGTGGAGATGGCCAGTAACATGATGCTGGTGGACGACCACATCCTGTGGATGGCTCAGATTGAGGAGAAGGCCTGCACCAGCATCGTCCGCTCCGTGGAGAAGATCGCAGGCTACGTGCTCAGCAGCAACTCGCAGTATGTGGCCGTGGTAAGGCCGGGGAGTGGGACAGGACTGAAGGGGGTTGGGGGGTCGGCCCTGAGGGGCACTGGCAGAGCTGGGTGAGGGGGTGGTGGATGCCCTGCTAACACCCTGGCTGCTTCGCAGAACTCGAGGAACATCGCCTTGGAGGCCTACTGGATCAAGCCGGAGAGCTACACGGGGCTGAGCTGCACAGCCTTCCAGAAGCGAGACAGCGGGCGCCCGCCACCGCGGGAGCAGGAGGCTGAGCCCCTGGCCGACCAGCAGCTGAAGTTCAGGTGCACCACGGGCTGGCCCAACATCTCATTGGCCAACTTCCACATCAAGGTACTGGGGGGTGACGATGGCGAGGGGCGGGGCCCGAGAGCTGCCCCGTCTGGGACCTGCTAACCTATTGCTCCCTGTCCCCTCAGAACAGCATCGCTCTGGCCTCCATCCAGCTGCCCCCCAGCCTGTTCTCCGCTTCGGCCCTGCTCTCCCTGCCCCAGGCCTGCAAGGTCCAGTTTCTGGTGTTCCGGAACGGCAAGCTCTTCCGCAGCACCGGCAACTCCTCCCGCCTGGCTGACAACGGCAAGCGCCGCAGCGTGGCCACCCCTGTGATCTACGCCGGGACATGTAAGGGGCACTGCTGCCTGGGGCACAGGGCCATTCCACTGGGCTCTGCTGGGGGGGTGCATGCCAGGGGGCTACCACAGAGCTGCTGTCCCCTGGTCAGACTGCCCCACACTGGGGCCCACGCCCTCCTCCTCCCCCGGGGGCGGGGGGGCTTGAGCGCCTCCTAGCAGCTCAGACTTGCCCATCCCATGACCCAGATGTGAAGCTGTGGGGCCCCCTGCTGGCCAAATGTACCTGGAAGGAGAGCAGCTGGCCGCCCTCCTGCCCATGGGGGTCTGGCAGGGCACAGCCGTGGAGCACGCAGAGGCCAGGGGCCTCCTTCCACTGGTTGCTGCTGCTTTACTTTCCCCTTGTGCATCAGGTAGGATGGTCTCAGCCAGGTCCCAGGAGGCAGCTGCCGAGCCGGCTGCCCCAGGTCTGTCCCTGCCTGGGGCTCTGGGAAGCAGGGGGTGGACTGAGGATGTGAGGGATGAGCCCAGGCAGTGCATCTGCTCAACCGTTCTCCTCCCCGTCCCTCTCCAGATGGCTGTGGGGTCAGTAACCTTACGGAACCCGTCACCGTCTCGCTGCGCCACTTCCGGGAAGGGGCCGACCCTGTGCCTGCCCACTGGAACTTCGAGGTGCTGGGGGGCTACGGAGGCTGGAGCGCAGAGGGCTGTCAGCTGGCCCACCAAGAGCCCAACGTCACCACCCTGCTCGGCCGGCACCTGAACAACTTCGCAGTGCTCATGGTAGGAAGGGGTGGGCTGGTGTGTTCCTGGGGGGCAGGGGAAGGAGGGGAGACTCTGGCCTCCTGCCTGACGTAGACTAGGGGAGTTATCGTGGGGAGTGGGGGGCAAGCAACTGCTCTCTCCTCTTCACCCAGTGGCTCCAAAGCATCACACTCTTTATCCTCAGTCCACCAGGTTTCTATGATGCCTGCTATATCAATATCCTCATTGAATACTAGGTACTGTAGTTCACCCATCTTATTATTTAGACTTCTAGGATTGGCATATAAGCATTTTGAAAACTTGTCATTTTTTGGCTGTCCCCTATTGCATGATGTAATTGAATGGGACTTTTTTTTCATTTCTCATCAGCTCCTCCCTGTATTTTATCATTTTCCATCCTCTCTTCCTTAATTAGGACATAGGGAATCTCCATGTATAGATCCTCTTCTAAGGGATGTCCGAACTACATGCTCCTCCACACCTGTGGGCTTTCCCCCAGCCCTTCAAAAGATTGTAGAACAGTTTTTAAACTATGCGCCAGCAATCTGGTTCCATTTTGGTTTTGGTGGAGGTGCTTCCTGAAGTCCTGATGCTTGTTCCCTTGTTGGTGCTTTGACCTTTAAGTGCATCTAGCCCCTGCTCACTCCTCGCCAAACTCCCCTGTTAGCTGCTCCTGGTTGCTAGCTCCCTACCCCCCTTCCAGCTGGCCTGCAAGGAAGGGGAAAGGTCCCACGTGGCAGAGGCGAGGATAACGGTCACTGTCTGCTCATGCATACGATGTGGGCTGAGGCAGCAGCGATCCCCAGTGGCCCTGGCGTGGCAGCGCTGACTTAGCCAGCTACCAACAGCTCTGCTGGGTGGAGCCAGATGTAAATGTGAAACTCGTTTCTGTAACTAGGAACTCAGCAATTTCCCCAGTGAGGCACCAGGCCCAGCTGAGGTTCTGCATCCCGTCCTTTACACCTGCACTGCCCTCCTGCTGCTGTGCCTGTTCACCACCATCATCACGTACATCATCAACCACAGGTGAGCTGGGGCTGCCACAGGGACATGGGACTGGACTCTGTCAACCAGCCGCCACTTTCACCTCAAAGGTGGCTGCACTTGAGTGGCTGGGGGCTGACAGGGAGATAAATCCCCTCTGGCCCTTGGCCATAGACGGTGGCAGCTGGAGGAATGAGGCGCTAGCCAGCAGCCACAGCAGAGCTTACGGTACCTCCTGTCAAATCGATCGTTAGGAGACTTTGCTCCAAGGTGTTGTTAGTGGAGTGAGAACCCACCAGGCTCCTGTTTCCTGACAGAGGACACCAGAGTCAGTGGAACAGATTCCACTGTATTGTTCCCCACTGCACAGTGATGCACCCAGCATTCATCTTTCCCCGGTAGAGCGGTTACACCACATAGACGTCAGCGTTCCGATTTTAAAAATCAAACTAAGGGTGCATATGGTGTAACCCTGACCACCACCCACAGAGAAACAGGTTACCAGAAAGCTGGGAAACCAGAGACTGACTGACTGGCCTATCTAACTAGAACTATGGTGCTGATTTTAGTGTGGAGGACGGGCTGTGCTTGGTGATCATTAATCTGACCCCCTCCTGACTAAACCGGAGTGGCAGTGGGACCGCAGGGCCCAGGTATTGAGGGGGCATCCGTCCTACCTGGAGACAGAGGTGGATATGCCAAACGTGAGAGGCGCTGTCCAATCTCCAGGCCATGCCTTGTTTTCCTGCAGCTCTGCCATGAAAAATGGGAGCGTTAACAGTGTAAATGCTATAGTTACTGCAAATGGGTTTGTCAGACTCATGCTGGCTTCTATTCCAGTTGGTGTCTAGGATCAGAATTGGTTTACAGATTGGCACACATTTTCCTTACGCAAACCAGATTTTAGGGGCCACAGCCTTAGGACTGTTGTAAAATAGGGATCAGATTCACCCTCTCCCCCACCCTTGACTTCAGTAAGTTGGCAGGAGCAGGGACAGTCTGGCACTGGAGAAGAGTGCCCAGCATGGGGCGGGAAGGGGGGCGGAGGTGCTCCTTCCATCCCTAGAAGACACCTAGGACTAGGATCTAAAAGTCTAGCCACCAGAAGTGTCCAATGTTCAGTGCAGCCTGCCCATTTCTACTCTGCTTTTTGGAAGCCCATCACCCTACCATCCTGGCGGGCCCATGGGTGAGTTCTCCAGCTCTAGTCTCGGTTTGCTGCTTGTTCTCTCAGGAATCAGCAAACTCTCCTCTTAGGAGCTCTTCAAATCCTTCAGGCTCCCTTGCCTCAAGTTTCCTACAATAAAGGCCAAACTGACCAGCAAGTGGAGAGGAATCCAGCATGGTTTAATTCAAGTAAACTGGTATTTAGCAGCAGAATTACTTAAATATTTATTCCTGCCAGACCAAAAACACAGCACAATGCTGACACCTTACAAAACATACATGTTTTAATAAACCTTGATTGTTTACATCACTGTAATGAAAAGAAACTTATTGAAAGTTACGGCATTAAACCTTGTTTGTCAATATCAGGTTTTTGTTTATTTTAAACAGTGGTGTGTGTTCTTCAGTATTAACACACTAGCATCATGGCTTGACTTTTAAAAAGCCTCATATGTAAAGTCTGGAGTTTTTCTGACACCAGACCAAATGCACAGGCATTCTCAGAGCCACCTGTACATGCAGAGTTCAAGAGGTGGGAGTCCAGCTTTTGTCTCCTACAAATTACAGCTCAAACTAGTTGTGTGCATGCTTAAAGATGTAAATGAGGCACCTAAACTGCTTTAAATGTTTTTGGAAATCTGACCCTGACTCACTCACTCTGTAAATCTAGGTCTCAGCGTAGGCCTTGGAGACCTGGCAGCTGCATGCAGAGCTACAAAGCCGGCTTTACTTAACTTCACCTCTTCACTCACATTCTTCTGCCCTTCCTTGGGAGCTTTATGCAGTGTTGGAATGTGGGTGTAGCGAGACACTACAATTTAGCTGACTGTGTAAATAAATCTCTAAGTCCTGTGCCTTCAGTTCTAGGAACACACCATAGTTTAGGGTATATTATTAAAAGGATGAACCCTCTGACAGTCCTAGAAAAACAATTGCGAAGAGATTGTGAAAGCTTCTCCTACAGCAACTAATCCAGGACTACTGGGGCCAGTGTTGCTGTTACTGACTCCTCACTCTGAGGCTGTTTTCTGTCCTCAGAAAGGACCTCCAAGGTACCTAGTACGATTCTAATTCAGGTAAATGCTCGGGACGTGGGAAGGCTCCATAGTACCGTGTGTAGTGTCTGGTTGCTGGAAGGGTCTTTCAGGACACACAGCTTGATACCAGTGAATTTAACCCCCCTCAAGACAGCAGCTCATCAGCACTGCCTTGTACTTCTCTTTCAGCACCATTCATATCTCCCGGAAGGGCTGGCACATGCTGCTTAACCTCTGTTTCCACATCGCCATGACATCGGCTGTGTTTGCAGGAGGCATCACTCTGACCAACTACATGATTGTCTGCCAAGCAGTAAGTACAGCTAAGTCCAGACCGGCTTTGGCCGGCCGAGGGGAAGCAGACCTGTGTGCAAAGTGTTGAGCCCAGGTTAGAAGTGAGGAACGTTATCCCCAGAGGCTCCATGACAGACCCCTCCCCTGTGTGTCACAACCGGCAGCATCCACGTCTGAGAGGCCCACCAGGAAATGCAGAGACCCTCCTCAGGAGGTGCTTCAAGTCTGGGCAGAGGTGATTGCTTCCTCCCGTGCTGAGGACATTAGAAAGACAGATGCAAGAGAAAAAGAGCAGCAGCAGCTGCAATGCATTTAGCAGAGCAGGCTGAAGTTCCCCCCAGTGTTACCTGCAGCCAGTAATTTATTAATGCCTGGAGCCAACAACCCCTAGCAGGAATATGCACACCTGTGCCTGCTTACCTGACTGCTTTGTAACCTCTGCAGGTTGGCATCATTTTGCACTACTCCTCCTTATCCACTCTTCTGTGGATGGCAGTGAAGGCCAGAGTCATCTACAAGGAGGTGACGTGGAAGGTGCCTCAGCAGCAGGAAGGGGATGTGCCCCAGCCAGCCCCTCGGCCCATGCTACGGTACAGAGGTTTCTCTTTGGTGCAGCTGTTCCTAGGTTGAAGTGAGGGACATGCTGAGGGGAAACGCTGACATAGTCAGCGAGCTCTAGCATGGGGAGCCTTTGCCTAGTGGACGTGCACTTGCATGTCTGTAAAAATAATCTTGGAAAGCCACAGAGAGTAGCCCCCAGCCTCTCTCATTCACTGCCCAGCACCTAGCATCAGAGCACTTCAGAAGTTTTCAGTTTTGACATGCACTGCAGCTGTCTTTCCTTGAAAGGTACCTGTGTGCGGAGTGTTCCCCAACACAAATGCTTCTTTTCAAGGCGGTTTTCATTGTTCCTCTGGCTGGGCAATTTCCCTCATATAAACTTTCTAGTCCCCACCCTATTGTCACTATGACTGTTGTTGTTTTAAAGGGTGCCCCCTCTTTGTAAGGAGAGGAAAGGGTGTTTCTCTCCCCAGAGTCTGCATCTCAAAGATGGCAGAGCCAGCGTTGTTCAAACTTCCCCCAAAACGTAAGTCGTGCATGGAAGATTTCAGCCTCCAGGACAAGGGATTTAGAAAGCTGCAAGCAACCGAAGGGGCTGAGAACCATTAGGCAACTGGCACTATAATTCCAGTTGGGATAAAGGGAGTAAGTAACACCTGCAAACAGGCACAGTCCTAAACTATGACGTCCCCCTGGGGCTTTGTTCCTGTTACAGATTCTACCTGATTGCTGGCGGGATCCCCCTCATCATCTGTGGGATCACAGCGGCTGTCAATACCCACAATTACCAGGATAACAACCCCTAGTAAGTATGACAGGAGCAGTGAATTGTTCCTCCTTTACCTTCTTGCTGCCTCCTCCTTCGGTCACTAGTGCTTAGCCTCACGTGAGGAGAGGGGACCTGGTCAGGAAAGGCTGATGTTGCAGCAGAGTAGGTCAGAGAGATGCAGAGAAGCTAAAACCCACTGTGCAAGGACACGAGCCACTCTCTTATTGCAAGGCCAGGGCAGGTCTGAATTCATTACTTGGGCTCTTGCATATCCTATAGCTGCAGCTGAATGTTACCCTCAGGTTGTTAGAGAACGGCTTCCCGCCCGACCTTTGCAACAGCATGCTCCAGCAAGGGGCAAGCACATCCACACCAATAGGAAAGAGCTGCTGGAAAGTTTTATTGCTGAATTAGAAATGAATGATCTTTCCATGCCATGATCCAACCCACTGAAATGGTTTGAGGTTTGAATTTAATCTGCCAAGAAACCAGGCAAATATGTTTGTTTGCAAAGGTAAGAGTTGGCATCTGCAGCAGGAAATTGTATTCTATGAGTGCCCATGCCAGTGGAGGGGAAATGCCCTTGTAAGCTTTTTATCTATTCCTACAACACCCCCAATGACCACCACTCCTTATTGACTGCTGATGCTGTTTCTAAACAACACCCAAGCCTTGTGCAGTGCTTACAGAAGGAATCTAGGATCCAGAAACCCACATTAATCCCAGCTCTGGGTGTGTTTTCTTATCTGTGAAATGTGAATAGTGCCCCAGTCCCAGATATACTCACAGGCTGGGCCCTAGGACCATCAGGATGTTGATGACTACATGGAGCATTGGCAGGGTCAAGGCAGACTCTTAAGCTCTTCTCTCCTCTACAGCTGCTGGCTGGTGTGGAGGCCAAGCCTTGGAGCATTCTACGTTCCTGTGGCTTTCATTTTGCTCATCACTTGGATTTACTTCCTGTGCACTGGGATCAACCTCTGGTGCCAGTCAAAGAACCAAAAAGACCCTCCAGTGCCCCTTGAGATCTCCCCAAGGCTGGGTGGCAGCAGCAACCTCTTGACAGACTCAGGCTCCATCTCAGTCACCCTTCACTCTGGGACGCAGAGCGCCGATGTGGATGGCATCTACTCGTTGAAGGTGCAGTTCTGGGCCCTGCTGATCACCCATTTCCTGTACGTTGCGCTGTGGACGTTCGGGGCCATGGCCGTGTCCCAGCGCTGGTACCTGAATGTCATCTTCAGCTGCCTCTATGGGGCAACTGCTGTGGTACTGGGGCTCTTTATCTTCATCCACCACTGTGCCCGGCGTCAAGATGTGCAGAACTCCTGGTTTGCCTGCTGCCCGTCCTACAGGAATGCGCTGCCCATGCAAGCGTACGTCCACCCGGGCACAGCGGCAGAGGAGGGCTCGCACATCTTCATCGGGTGCAACCCCGAGGTGGCTCATTCCCTCAAGTCCTCTTCCTCCCCCAGCAGCACCAACTCCACCATGGGCCCCTGCAAACTCACCAACCTGCAGATGGCTCAGAACCAGGCCGAGAACTGCCCCCCATCACGGCCAGCCTGCTATGAAGAGAGGGAGATGGCCAACAACAAGAATGCCAGCGCGGCCAGGTATGCCAACATCATACAGGGGCGCAGGAACCACAAGAGCAGAACTAAGCAGTACCGGGAGGGGAAGCACCACCGCTTGAAGGTGCTGCGGGGACCTTCTTCGGATCACCCCTCCAGCGAGAGTGGAAGTCTCCACAACAGTCATTCTGAGAGCTACCACAGCAGCAGGAACAGTCCCCTGAACAACAGCCGTCTTGGACCAAAGGTAGCAGCCGTGCAGGAGGGGGATGCTGGCCTGAGCCAGTCCGAAGGGAGCGACGGTGGTAGCAGCAGCCATCAGGCTCCTGACTTCAGCAGAGCTCAGCAGAGAAGCACCAGCAGGGACAATCTCAAACAGGCCCACACCATTGAGAAAGAGACCAAGCGACGATCCTACCCGCTCAACATGGCCAACCAGAATGGGGGGCTGAAAGGCAGTAAGTACGATATAAACCTCACCAGCGCAGAGAGCATGGCTGGCATGAAGACGGGCCTCTGGAAGAGTGAGACGACCGTCTAGAGGGCTGAAGGGCCTGGGCAGCTACAGTAGCCTGGCATGTTTCTCCTCCGGCAAAGGAGCAACTGGATCAGCCATTGGCAGGGCGTGGGGAATGGTGGATGGCGCTGCTAACTGAAGGCATCTTCCGTCAGGCCGAATGCAACCTTCAGCCCTAAGCTAAGTGTATTATAAACATTGAAGTGCATTACAGGGGCCTGGGTGGTACTGTCCAGAGTGTTTCAGTTCCTCTGTCAGTCAGCAGGTAACGGTGGGTCTTGTTCCACCTGGCTGCTGAATGGAGAGAGAAAGTCGGAGCTCAGCATGTCAACAAACCTCATCTAATTCTCAATGGGCAGAGGACCCAGGAGCACTAAGATCTGAAGGTGAAAGACAATCATTGCAATTCAGGCTGCTGAGGAGCAAGCTTATTTTAATCACTTCTGCATGTCACGTGAGACTGATTCTAAATGCTATTTTATAAATATACAGAAGAAAAGTGTTTATTTTTCAAAGCTCTATTATTGTATGTATATATGTACAGACTGACTGGTAGCTGCCGGAAGTGCCTCCACGTTACACAATCAGTGTTCTAGGAGCAGTGACTCTCCCCTCAGGAGTTTTGGCAAGAACTTGCTCTTGCCATCCAGCGTTGGTTGGTTAGACCAGAACTAGCTCCTTCGTGCAAAGACACTGCAGTAAGATGTGTCTGTTCCATCTTTACCAACACACATTTTCAGAGAGAGAGACTGAAATGACACATATTTGATCTGACTGTTCTTAAGTGTCTGTTTAGCCCTATGGGTTACTGAGCTACCAAAGTAAAAGCCATAGTTAAAAATGAACAAGAGGTAAGGTAAGAAAAAGCTCCAAGCAAAGTCAATTGTCTGCATATGACAGACATTAAAATCACTGCAGGAAAACTGCTCTTGAGCTGGGTTAAACACCCTCAGATGCCCAGGCTATGCAAAAGGGTTGTTGGGTGCAGCACAGGGGCTTCCATCAATGAAACAACAGGGGCATTATTTTTTGTGTACGTTACACTCAATGTGAAAGATTTTCAAGTCTCATGCCTTGTATGTCAAGTGTCGGGAGCTGCTCAAGAGGGAACCAAAGAGTTGGACAGTGGGCAGAGGAACAGATGTTGATCCTCGCCCTTCAATCTCATTTAGCATGTTCAAAAACATTTTGTTTTGCTCTTGAAGCAAAAAATGTAAATAGATAATTCAGAGTCTACCCAGTCTAGATCCAAGAGGAAAGAACATTTTACAGCCTAGAGCTGGTTCGATTAAGTGAAAAGAACCTTGCTAAGCTAGTAGGGCAATTCTTCAGGCTGCACATACTTACAGCAGCACGGAAAAACTGAATTAGGTCAGTGTGAATATAACTCATCCTTCCTAGCACTTGTTTTTCTACTACAAAAAAATCAAGTATCTTTTTTCTAGTGTAAAATATAAAGCAGCTTCTAACTGTAAATAGACAGGACCCGGAGCTTGGTGTTGAAAAAGAGCCTTACGTTAAAATGTTTACAGAAAACGTCTCCTAAAAAAGGAAGTTTCTATTCAAAACAGTGCCCAGCCATAAGTTTCATGTTGCTGTTTTGTTAGCATGAGCTGCCAATTCCGTCACATGTGCCTATCACTAAAGAAACATAGTGAGAACTAACGAGGAGAAAACAGAGCATCTTTAGCCTGTGAGGTATTGAACTGGATACTCAAACCACCAGTAATTTCATACCCTGACCAGTGGATGAAGAAATGAATAGCCTTTGGAATTCTCCTCTCCTCTCTGTGGCACTCATTCCCTACACAGAATTTGTGTTTGCCTCTCAAAAGGAATTTTGACCAGAGATCAGCTGAGAAGAGAAGATCATTTTACCCTTGTTCCTATATCAGCAGGGAGACCCAGTGCCTTAGTTGTTCTCTGCTATTTTGGCTGCTTTTGTCCCCCTTGAAATCGAAGGAGGATTAGAAGACTGGGGCACATTGCCTTGCACACAGGACTACAAGCCAGGAACCTCCTGCACTCTAAGCCCAGCTCGGATAGACTCTCCTTTGTAGCTGAAGGCAAGTCACAACCTCTCTGCCCCGTAAAAATGGGAATCACACTTACCTACCTCCCAACGGGTTAGTTAGGGACTGAAGTGCTAGAAGGAATGAATGGAGCCCGTGCTCATGTCCACACCATTTCTAAGAGATTTGGGGTGGAAAGATGCAGGAGTTAATGGATTCTAAAGCACTTACAAGATTTTTCTATTTCTTCCTCTCCATTCTGAACCCCTACCCCCTCTATTCTTGAAAGACCAATGGGCTTACACTGCAGTGTTACTACCCCCCAGCCTTGTTAGACTTCCCCCTTGTTAAAATTACTTTTTAAACGTGCTTTGTATTTAATACAATTTGAATCAGATACTGATACCGCAACCTACACAATCTTGCTGATGCTGAACTTGTTATATGCTTGCTGCACTGTGACAGTATTATATAAAAGCTTTGTATTACACTTATTTTGTCTGTTTACATTACAAGCAAATGACATATCAACAGAGCTTCTTGCAATATACATGGGAGAGGGAGCGGGGGAAAAGTGCCAAAGAAAACATGTTTAAAGGGTTGGGGGGGGGGGTTGCAATTTTTTTATATAAACTGAATGTTTCTAGCAGATATGTTTTCTTTTAATATATTAAAAGATTTGCAAATCTACTGAGAAGTGATGGTGCTTGTTTTAGGCCCGTGGTCCCTAATACAATGACAGACCCTTCAGCACAGCAAGGTCATTTCTTTTATTGAATTTGGCTGTACTTAGATATCAACAAATGGTGCCATAATCCTACAAAGAAAGGATTCAAAATTCTAGCAGCTTCACATAATAAATTGAACAGCCAGGGTCAGAACTGTTGGGCAGAGGGCAACGCTAGCTTCCCCACAGTATTATTCGGGATGTCTCTGATATCCAACCCAACCCACTATCTGTCCCCAGGGCAGTCTAAGCCCTGGCCCTGGGTAGTGGCCCCCACGCATAGTCTGAAACAGGGAGTTCAGGAAACAGGCCCTGCATTCTGAAAAAAACCTTAACAGCACATTAAAGTGATAGTTCTTCTAAATCACAAACAATGCAGCTGAGCTCTAGTGGACCAACATGGCAGGGTCACCCTTTGTTGGAAGGAACTCAGATGAACCAAGTGCCAGACAGCAAGCTTGGAACAGTGAGCTTTCACCGAGTGCTGCTCTGTTTTAGACAGGAAACAAAATCCTCTCTTTCTCCTCCCCACCTCCAAAGCTGGATGCATTACCCTGACACTGCTCTATAATAACTAATAGAAGGCTGGTGTGCCACTGAGTAGCCCTGAGGGATGAACTGGCTGACCTAGTCAAGGGTCCTCTTCATCCAAATAATCCTACAATTTAGTGCAGGAAATGCAAAGCAATTAGTCCTAATCAAAACCCCACAGATCAACAGCCATTGGCCAAGCTCAAATTGTCATATCCAGATAATCTGAATGCTTCTATTGACAGGCCAAATAGAATTACTTACCCATGCTACTGCCACCACCTTCAATCAGTACACAGACAAGTTAGACTCACTTGTAGGGGCTGCACCAGGAAGATGCTGGAGAACATCTGATTTTCAACAAAATGACTAACTGTAAATTAGTAAGAGAAATTCCCAAAGGCATTTCTGGCAGCTGTGATGATTCTTTCTAACAACTAAAGAGTTTCCCTAGGAAAGTTTCATTTAGGAATTTCAGGTTTTCAGATGTTCACATCTGAAGTGTCATGGTGTTGTAAGTGTGGGGATCCTGACCCAAAAGAGGATGTGTTGCAGGATTACCACCCTTCAGCATCGCCACGCAGCTTCCTGCAGCCGGGGGAGGTACCCGATGGTAGGTCTGATCTCTCTCCAGCCCAGACGAGCATCTAGGCCCCCCCCCCCGCCCCAGCTGGGACACCTCCAGCCCTGCCTCTCCCACTCCCCTCCAGTAGCTAGATTTCCTGGAGAAGGTCTGATTTCAGTGTCTGTGGTGTGTTTTTCAGGGCTGTGAATCTGGGAGTGCTCTAGGTATTACATGGCCATAGCACTGTCTGAGGCTTCCAATGTGCACCCCACACATCAAAGTGCCATCCTCTCTGAGAAGTGAATGGCATTGGGTGGTTCCCATATTCCTCCTCAGACTGCCCTCCCAATGTGCTTGGTTTGCACAGGTGGTTATTGCTATGTACAGTGCCCACAGCTGGCTAGGCCTTCCAGGAGACCTCTGACAGGCTTTCCACGCATTCATTTTCTGCTGCAGGTGAGTAAGGACTACACTGCCAGTCCTCAGAAACAGGGAGAGAGAAGTGACATTCTAGCCAATCCTGTGAGACTTGAGACAATGGGAGAGAAGCAACAAGTCTCATGGCTGTTTAGACCACTCAGATTACAAGGCCAGAAGGGCTCTTTTCTAATCTGACAGTTTGTGTAACAGGCCACAGGACTACTCTGAATTAGTTCAGTTTGTATTAGAGCAGATGCTTTAAAAATAATTAAACCTGGATTTAAACATTGCCAGGGATTCAGGATCCACCACAATCCTTTTATTAAAAAAAAAAAAAAAGTGAACAAGATTATACTGCCTTCCAGACTAACCAGTTTATTTCAGCATAAGCTTTCGTGGGCTATAGCCCACTTCATCGGATGCATAGGATGGAACAGAAGTAAGATGCATATACACACAGAAAGCAAAAAAAAAAAAAAAAAAAGTTGTATATTAGCATATCAATTCTAAGAAGCTGTTAAATGTGGATGGGCCATTATCAGCAGGAGAAGAAAAAACCTTTTGAAATGGATCTCTGTGTCTGCATGAGATAACTATTGAAGGTAAATTAACTAGGGAAATGTAATCAATTAATGTAATGAGAGAACCATTCGCAAGAACCATCTCTACACAAAAGAATAAATGGACACAAATCTGACATCAGGAATCATAACATTCAAAAACCAGTAAGAGAACACTTCAATCTTCCTGGCCATTCCATTAAAGATTTGATGGTGTTGATTTTGAAACAGAAAACCTTCCAAAACAGACTCCAACGACAAACTGAGGAACTGGAATTAATTTTCAGATTGGACACAATTAACCAAGGGCTAAACGGGACTTGCGAATGGTGCTCTCATTACACTAATTGATTGCATTTCCCTAGTTAATTTACCTTCAATAGTTGTTATCTTGTGCAGACACAGAGATCCATTTCAAAAGGTATTTTTTTCTCCTGCTGATAATGGCCCATCCAAATTTAACAGCCTCTTAGAATTGATATGCTAATGTACAACTTTTTTTTTCTGTGTATATAAATGCATCTTACTTCTGTTCCATTCTATGCATCTGATGAAGTGGGCTATAGCCCATAAAAGCTTATGCTGAAATAAACTGGTTAGTCTCTAAGGTGCTACAGAGTCTTCCTCGTCTTATTTACGGATACAAACTAACATGGCTGCTAATCGTAAACCTGTCAAGATTATACTGGAAGCCACTTGGGGATACTTTGCCATAGTTACTTAAAGGGATGTTTGCCAGATGTAGGTTTGTAAACTGTACAAAACCTTTAAGCCGAATATAAATGCTTCCAGGACATATTCAAAGATCCCTAGTAAAACTGTTTTTAGAAGAATAATCGGCAACCTGTGCAATACAAACATCACAGTATGCACTTCAGCATGAGTGCCAGAAAGTGAAACTGATTAGTGTATTTTCATCTGCAAACCAAACAAACCAGCTTACTAAAAGTTAAAGATCAGGGTTTTTTTAAATTAATCCAGGGTTCTATTTGCCACCACAGGCAAGAAAGTTTGCTTTCATGTTTGTTTTTTAAAGTGTGTGATTTTTAACCTGTCAGTGTCTGATAAGTAGGGCCCTACCAAATTCACAGTCCATTTTGGTCAATTTCACAGTCATGGGATTTTAAAAATTGTAAATTTTATGATTTCAGCCATTTAAATCTGGGATTTCAAAATGTTGTAATTGTAGGAGTCTTGACACAAAAAGAAGTTGTGGGGGGCATCGCAAGGTTATTGCAGAGGAAGTTGCGGTACTGCTCCTTCAGAGCTGGGCAGCAGCAGGGCAGAAGTAAAGATGGCTTGGTATGGTATTGCCACTCTTACTGCGCTGCTGCTGGCGGGGCACTGACTTCAGAGCAGGGCGCCTGGAAAACAGTCGCTGCGCTCCAGTCACACATCTCTGAAGGCAGTACTCAGAAGACTTGACTTTGCTGCTATATCATGATTATTTTCCCTCAAAAGCTTATGGATTCTGTGATTTTCATGTTTTCAAAAAATTCAGTATTTTATATTTTGGCATTTTTACGTGAATAGGTAGTTGAACGTTACTGCAGACAGCCGAAGCAATCTCTAAATTTTAGAGAAATAAGTTAAAACCAGGACTACAGAACCAAGATAAGTCTGTAGGAACTCTCATAATTAGGACTAGTGGTTTGTAATACAGCTGGGGGAAGAGAGTCAAATTTATGATTTCTCTGATTGGGGGGAAGAATCGTGGGCTGAGAGACATCTGTTCCAGGCCTCCTGTTCTTGCTTTGTAAAGTTTAAAAGAGCAATTTCTCTCCTCCTCTTTTTTCTGCACAGATTTTAGGGCAAAAAATACTTTTGATTAAAATATTACCCATGACTCAGAAGTTTTTTGGGATGGTGTTGGTGGGAGGAGTTTGGTTGTGTGAAATCTCTGCCTCCCTGTCCTCATGACTACACCATGACTTTTCATGCCATTTACACCAAGCCCTGCAGATTTTGACATATTTATGCAAACTAAAATCAGTCTTTGTTTGACCTTGACAACAGCTTTACAAAATGAACATTTACAAGAGCCCCTCAGTGATATACGCCATCATGTGCCAGCAATGGCGCTCTGCTATATACATTGGCCAAACTGGACATTCCCTACGTAAAAGGATAAATGAACACAACTAGATATTAGGAATGGCAATATACAAAAAACTGTAGGAGAGCACTTCAATCTCCCTGGACACATAATAGCAGAGTTAAAGGTAACCATCCTGCAGCAAAAAAACTTCAGGACCAGACTTCAAAGAGAAACTGCTAAGCTACAGTTCATTTACAAATTTGACACCACCAATTCAGGATTAAACAAAGATTATTAATGGCTAGCCAAGTACAAAAGCGGTTTCTCCTCTCTTGGGGTTCACACCTCCAGGTCAGCTGCTAGAAGAGGGCCTCATCCTCCCTGATTGAACTAAAATTGGCTCTAGCCTGATTGAACTAAAATTGGCTCTGGCCTGATTGAACTAACCTTGTTATCTCTAGCCTGATTCTTGCCTACATATTTATACCTGCCTCTGGATATTTCCACGGCATGTATCCGATGAAGTGGGTATTAGCCCACGAAAGCTATGCTCCAATATGTTTGTCAGTCAATAAGGTGCCACAGGACTCTTTCTCACTTTTAGGTAGCAAATGAACTTCTACCCCAGATCCATAATAGTTCTGGCAGAGGAATAGTAAAGATGGACCACAAGGGTAAAGTGACCTAATTGAGGTCACAAGGAGAGACCCCCGACAGCCATGATGAGACCCATTCACTAAATCAGCAGCTCTCAAACAGATTGCGGGAGAGTCACAAAATTATTACAGGGGGATCATGAGCACTCAGACTCCACCTCACACTCCGCTTTACCTTGAGCATTTATAATGGTGTTAAATATATTTTAAAAAGTATTTTTAATTTACGGGGTGGGGGGGAGTCACATTCAGAGGCTTGCACTGTGAAAGGGGTCGTAAGTACAAAACTTTGGAAACTAATCTTCTTAACTGTGACACACATCTCCTGATCTTGTGAGCCAATTTTGAGTTAGATTAAAAAACACTTTTAGTAAAGAAAAAGACCAGAGCAGGGAGTGGGCTCATCTGAGGACACCGATGAGGTAATGGGGTCATCTGAGGACACTGAGGAGGTAATGGGGTTATCTGAGGACAGGGGCCCAATGCCAGAGCAGCCAATGGGGTCATCTGAGGACACCAATGAGGTAATGGGGTCATCTGAGGACATTGATGAGGTAATGGGGTTATCTGAGGACACAGACACAGTACCAGAGCAGAGAATGGGGTCATCTGAGGACACTGATGAGGTAATGAGGTTATCTGAGGACACTGATGAGGTAATGGGTTATCTGAGGCCACGGGAATAACGGCACAGCTGGGAGCGGGGTCATTTGAAGCCACTGATGCGGTAATGGGGTTATCTGAGGACACTGATGAGGTAATGGGGTCATGTGAGGACAAAAAAACCAGCACCAGACAAGAGAATGGGGTCATCTGAGGACACTGTTGCGGTAATGGGGTCATCCAAGGTCACGGGCCCAGCGTCACAGCAGGGAATGGGGTCATCTGAGGATACTGATGAGGTAATGGGGTTATGTGAGGAAACAATACCAGCACCAGAGAAGAGAATGGGGTCATCTGAGGACACCGATGAGGTAATGGGGTTATCTGAGGACACAACACAAGCACCAGAAAAGAGAATGGGGTCATCTGAGGACACCGATGAGGTAATGGGGTCATCTGAGGACATTGATGATGTCATGAGGTTATCTGAGGACATAGACCCACCACCAGAGCAGAGAATGGGGGCATCTGAGGACACCGATGAGGTAGTGGGGTCGTCTGAGGACACTGATGAGGTAATGGGGTTATCTGAGGACACAACACCAGCTCCAGAGAAGAGAATGGGGTCATCTGAGGACACCGATGAGGTAATGGGGTTAGCTGAGGACACGGGCCCAACGCCAGAGCAGGCAATTGGGTCATCTGAGGAACCGATGAGGTAATGGGGTCATCGGAGGACACTGATGAGGTAATGGGGTTATCTTAGGACACTGAAGAGGTAATGGGGTCATCTTAGGACACCGATGAGGTAATGGGGTCATCTGAGGACACAGACCCAGCGCCAGAGCAGAGAATAGGGGTCATCTGAGGACACCGATGAGGTAATGGGGTTATCTT
>ML677387.1:2180530-2556700 GCA_007922305.1 Dermatemys mawii
ATCTGAGGACACTGACGAGGTGATAGGGTTATCCGAGGACACGGGCCCAGGGCCAGAAGAGGGAGTGTGGTTATCTGAGGATGCTGATGAGGTAATGAGGTTATCTGTGGTAATCATTTAACCTATAATTATACTGTCAATAATAATTAATATTACTCATATTATGGTCTCTTCAGATTTTTATATGTCTTCCTGTAATGCTCACCTGGCCTCTGGTTCTTGTGGTCCTTTCTGCCGTGCCTGCCCATAAGGAGCAAATTCTTGTATCATTTAATACTTTACATCAACACTGTGCTTTGTGGTTATTTCAGCAGGGAAACTAAGGGAAAGATGAGTGGTGCGGGTTTTCCCCCACTCTCTAGTGAATGCCCTAATCACTTCACTAAAGGAGCATTCGTGCTCACTTTGTCTTCCCCAAAGGACTCTTAACTATTTATACACAGTGGACCAGTGTCAACAGAACAGATGAAGATAGGCTGTGTTTCTAAAAGATATGTATTTCGGTGAAGTCCTAGGGCCTGTGGTGGCAGGTTAAACTAGATCACGCTGGTACGTTCTGGCCTTAGAATCTTTGAAGACTCCCCACATCAATCTACCCTACAGTCCTGTGATTAAGGTATGCTCTTGCGAGGGGGAAACCCAAATTCAAATCCTTTCTCCTTGTCTATGAAAGCAGAGACTTGAACTAGGTTTTCCCACCTCCTAAAGGAGCATTCTAACCCGCTGGCTCCAGGTTATAAGGGAGACCTTGCCCACTCATCTAGCATAGGAATTAAGGCTTAGGCACCTAACCCTGATATGTTGTAAACAAACCCATTTCTTACCTATGTTACTAAAGACATATTAGAATGTTAGAAGTGAAAACGTGATAATCCCTTACTTTTAGTACTGATGTACTTTATTTACTCTTTGCCTTTTGCTCAGCTTAGATCCTGGAAATCAGTGAAGTCAATTTCACTTTGTTTACAATCAGTTTCACTTCCAGGTGCTCAGAGCCACCCTGCTTGGGGCTCACATACTGCAGAAGAATGTTTGTTCAAAATGACTGGTTCTGGTCTGTATTTGTTTTTTCATTATACAGATATTTCCTTTGGTCTTAGAGGTTATAAAATTGTCTCTTTACAACATATATATCAGGGGCAAATTAAAGTTCACAGCATCCTTTTGACTAATACCAATGGAACACTCCCATCAGCCAAAACTCCCCCTAAGCTCCTTGGAGCAACTCCCAGAAGCTTTGTGTTGACTAGGAAAATTGGTTGAGTTTAGGGTGGGCTTAGCTAGCACATTAGCTATCACTTTTCCTTGTCAAGACAAAGCCTCAGAGAAAGGCTGAGTAATCAAAATTCACACACAGTCTAGCCTGAGGGGCAACACAGATGGACTATGTTGACTCAAAGGAAGGAATGAGTTCTAGAAATCAGGGTCACTTGTTGAAAACACCAGGCCCCTCCTATACATGTACACATCTAGGGAGCAAGGCTTCCCTGCCACCTTTGCATTTCATGGTGAAACAGAATGATGTTCTATTTAAGACAGGGGTCTGGGTTCAGTTTCCAGGTTTGCAACAGACTCACTCTGACACTTATGGGGAAGTCACTTAGGACCAGATTTTCCAAAGGGATCAGCAAGTTATGTTGTGCACATTGGGTACTGAACTCTGGCAAAAATCTGGCCAAACAGGAGCTTTTGGGTGCTGAATGGTTTTGAAAATCCAGCCCTTACCAATGCCTAAATGGGAGCTGAGCTGTTGAAAATTTGATCCCAGATCTGGGTGCTGAGTACTTGAAAATCTGACTCCTAAATGCTCCGTGCCTCAACTCCCCACTGACACACTGGGGATTTCACAGGGATGTTGACAAGGTGCATTTATTAATATCTGTGCTACACTCACCTGGAAGCCATACAAATACCAAGATAGGGCCCAACAGCCCAACACTGAAAAGTCAAAACCAATACTTTGCCATGCATCTGTAGAGGGAGCCTAGCTGCCTAACTCAGTTTTGTGAGATAAGCATCTAAACTCAGTGCTGTTCCTGTGATTTTCTACATTCCTAAGTTAAGTGCTGTGATGCTCTGCGTTGCAATGCCTAGGTGTCTTTGTGGATCCTACGCTAGAGAGGAGTCAGGAGAGCAGAGGTCAGTGTCAAACTGGAACACAACTCTCTGACGCTTAGAGAAGTAGACGAGGAAGGGGAGAAAGGGCAACCAAATCAAATTAATTAAAGGAATAAAGTACAGCAAATTAAAAATAAATTAACCACGAGCATTGGAGCCAGCAAAAATAGCTGGGTCTTAGCCGGGGCTTACTGCACAGGATCCAGCTTTTCTTTTCAATAAAAACATCTGTCTGTCCGATTCAATATTTACAGTTCTCATTTAATGCAGCAGGGAGTGGAGGGAGGGACTGGGCAAAGGAAGATTTCTCATTTTCAAAAATGCATATTAATTGGCTGTTAAATTGTATGGATGCTCTCAAAAAAGCGTGCCCAAGCGGATGTCTGTCTTATTTGCCTCAGAAACTCAACATGCCCAGCTGCCTCTCTTGTGATTCTGTTGTCTCCATTCCTGGCCAGTGTCATGCTCAGAAGTTTGCAAAACCGTGCTCTTTGAATCCTTTCTGAGCAGAGTTACCATTTTCCAGCCACTAAGTGTGTATGTTTGTTGGAATAAGATGAAATCAGCCTCTGAGGATTTAGTCTCTGAGTTTAGCATCACTAACTTGCTCTTGTTGCATGTGGTTCCATATGAAGTCAGTGGATAAATATTTTCTGTTACACAATGCTGCCATGCTGTTGAGAGAAGGATTATATTAGATAGATTTGAGACAATAAAGGAAGTTGGAAAGCAAAACCTTTTTCCAGTGCCCTGTCCATCTCCTCTCTTGGGTACAGAAGTCAGCAAGAGCTTATTTTGTTGACATCGTTCAGTAATTGCCAGGTGGTTCTGCAGCACAGAGCCTGTAGGACAGCAAAGTGACTTCATTCAACAAATGTATTTCACTCAAGTGGTGTGTGATGAGAGTTGGAAAAGCACCTATAACAATCCCAGCATGGGGTTTCATGATTCTGTTATTCCAGATCAAATCTGCTCAAAGGACAGTTTCTCTTATTGTCCACATGGCACGCTCTACCTAGATCTGAAAATCCAGCTGTGCTTTGTGCCCATTGCATCAGCAATAAAGATTTTGTGGCTGGAAATAAGCTAACTCTGATTATGATGTTCAAAGCAGAAGATCATCTAATTTATTCTTCTGCAGCCCTGAGTTGCTAACACGTCTTTTCATTAAATTCGCCCTTATGTAGCACGTAAGCCCTTAAATGATGCGTAGGCACTGAACTGCACAGGAGTGAATTTCATCTACATTGAGGTAATCGCTGTTTTAGAATATGGCAGCATTCATGTGGAAAACATCTTGTTACCGTAGAACTATGAAATAAAGGAAAAGTCATGGTTTAAGCTCCTTATGTTCCTGCTAATGTGGAAAAAGTAGGGTGTTTCTGCTTTTGGAGTCATTGATAAACCTTGTATTTCTCTGGCAGCCTCAGGTGGTATTTTTTCTTCCCCCCCCCCCATGCTTTTATCTGTGGCATTTTTTAAAAAATTCTGTACTGCATGAGTTAAAAAGAAACATATTCCCCTGATCACTGCAGAGCAAGAACATCTTTCAAACAAGCACCTTCATCAATGCGACTCAACCCTACATTTAGTTAGATGTCCTTGTTTGTAAATGTAATTTTTCATGAAAAATAGATTTTAATAAATAAAATATTTCATGAAATCCCATGCTCCGTGGGTTTTCCCATCTCTTGTTCTGCATCACGGAGTGATCATGTTGCATCATAAGGTTATTACAAAAGCAATTTGTCTGAAAAGATAGACTTTCAAAATGTAGCAGCCCTATTCGGGATTAGGGGAGGTGTCACAGGGTCTGCACAGGTCTCGTTCTCTTTCCCCTCTGCCCTGTGTTCTGGCTAATAGAAATAAAAGTCTTCACACCCTTTTCTTGTGCTTCACCCTTGTGTCCTTTATTTACATCAGTGGCTTCAGTGCAAGAAAGTGCTTCCCTTTATCCCCCAATGGTTACCCTCTTCGCACCTGGTGCCAGGGTCTCCAGGCTCCTTGCCTGCAGTGAGGAGACAGAGCTGCAGCCTCTTGTCCCCTTCCTGGCCTGCCTTCCAACTGAGTTTGGCTTATGGCTTTTCTAGCCCTCTCCATTTGCAGCCTCAGCTGTGACCATTTAGCCCAGCCTAGTGCTGTGAGCAGGGCTCACTGGGCTCCCTGCTGGCTGCTCCAAGCCTCTGCCCCGGCCCTCCTGCCAGAAAGCATGGCTTAGCCAGCAGGGGCAGGGCATTCAAGGGTTTTTACCCCTGCCCTGCAACAGTAGGGTCATATAAAAAAAAACAGAGAATCAAGCCCCACTTAAATAAACCAGAGCCTACAGCAAGCTAGGCAGGGAACTGCTTAAGCCAGCCAGCCAGCACCCTTCTCCCATTTTAACAATCCATGAACAGGAACCAGCCTAATGCCAGATCGAGAGGAAGGAAACCCCTGTTCAAATCCTTTCCTTCCTCAGGCAGAAAGAAGAACTGAATATGGCTCTCTCACATGGAGAACAATTAGTCACTGTCCTCTTTATAACAACCCTTAACAGAGCTGAACACCTTTCAGGTCCTCCACAGCCTTTTCTCAAGACTAACCATGCCTTTTTTTTTTTTTTTTATTTAAACCCCACAGGTCAGGCTTTCTAAACCTTTATCATTTTTATTGCTCTTCGCTGGACTCTTTCCAATTTGTCCACCTCTTGCCTATAGTGCGCTGCCCAGAACTGGACACAGTACTCCAGCTGAAGCCTCACTGGTGCCAAGCAGAACACGGCAGTTACCCTCTGTGTCTGACATACAATACTCCTCTTATGACACCCCAGTTTATTAGCCTTTTGTGCAACTGTTGACTCACATCCAATTTGTGATCCACTATCAGCCCCCAATCCTTGTCAGCAGTATGACCACACCTGCCCGGTTATTCCCCATTTTGTAGATTGGGGGGAAAAATGGGATGAGATGGGTGGTGGGTCACACAATGATTTGTTGTTCCTTAATACAGACCAGTTCAGAAACCAAGCAGCACCTTATTTAAGAACAGGTCTTGCCAAAATCAGTCACAGCCACTAATTATTGCATGACAGCCTTTTCTTTCATCCAGCCCAGGCATACAAGTGTTTAACTGTTTTAAATTGCCTGGCTCATGTTTTGCATTTGTGACTCAGAAAAATTACAGTAAAAGAAGCTATTTGGTTGCTTGGTTACTCCTTTGTTCTGACAGGAAGCTGAGGAGAGAAAAGGTAGCTTAGCTTTAATTAATTCAGGGAGGCCGACTCATCCTATTGTACACTCTGGGGTTCTTGGCTCTTCCACAGTGCTTTACAGAGGACGGGATCACAAGCCCTTTAGACAGATGGGAAACGGAGTTCATTGTTATTTCCTATTGTTCAGGCATTGAGGATTCAGTGGCTCAGAGGTATTCACAACGGGACACAGCCCTTTCAGCTACACCCAGCCGTGTCCAGCTGTTGCCATCAGAGGCTTTTCTGGAAGAAGCCGCAGGACTCTGCCTAGCCTCTTGACGTCCACATCACAAAACTGCTTTTGGCCTCTTTCTGGGCAGTCCCAGCAAGGAAGGGCAGGGTTGTGTGGTCCACAGAGACTGAGCCCCTACTTGGTTAGGAGCAGTTGCTCTAGCGCAGAGCCTAAGGTACTGAAAAAAATGTTATGAAAAGCCCTAAGCCTCCCTGTCTCTAAAGCTTTCCTGGTCCCAATTACTGTTCCAT
Source organism: Dermatemys mawii (assembly GCA_007922305.1). Lineage (NCBI taxonomy): Eukaryota > Metazoa > Chordata > Testudines > Dermatemydidae > Dermatemys > Dermatemys mawii. Next base: position 2,186,361 of record ML677387.1, read on the forward strand.
GAATCAGATCTGGGCCAGTGAGGACACTTCGCAGCGCAAGGACTTTGGGTGTGGGCCATTCACAGCGCTGCTGTGAATCAAGACCAATTGCACATTCTAGTTGGGATTGTTAAGGGAGTCTAAAAGAGTTTCTATCCAGGAATTAGAAACCTCACTGCCCTAGGTCCTGTGACAATCCCAGCATTCCTCACCACAAATCTAATGGGAACCCTGAATCAAAATATCTGTCTTTTGATGCAAGGAAACTGCCTTCCCCTCTTCTGATATTCAGAATGACAGCATTTAGACAGCTGCTCTGAAAAACACACCATGCTGCCCTCTGTCAGGTTAAAGGTAAAACTACCATGTGAACGAACAAAATTATTCCCCTCAAACTCTTCCATAACCTAGAAATTTGACACTGGCATCCAATAATTATACTCCAAGTCAATTCACTCTGCACATTGGTAAATGCAGCACGCTCATAGTGTACACATTTCTGCTCTGCACACACAGCCTGAATGGTCCCAGTGAAGCTGAGGGGCCAGAGTAGATCTCTTTCCCCTCCCACTCCCTGTCCAGGTACACACTAACACATTTCAAACTCATTCATGCTTGAAAAAAATTAAAGCTACAAGTGAAAAACCTTTTATTCAGTCATTATAACAAAAAATAAAATGGCTTTTTTATTCCAACCCATCACTTCCAATGCTTGCCCAGGTCAGAACTTACTCTGCCACTGCAGCTATTTACATGCCTCAATCAGGGATTCCCAGACATCACCATTCACATACCCCTTACAGTCCCTTCATTACACAAGTGGTTTTAAACATTCAAATGCTCATTGCAAATTTGCATGCAGGGGGAAAAAGAAAAAAAAAAAAAAGACCCAGCTGACATCTTGTCACTATTCTCACAAGGAAGAGATGGAATAAAGAGTCAAATATTGTAGCAAATTTACTCTGGAAGGCAAAAAGAGGTGAAATGTAGTGAAATAAAGTAACGGAGAAACCGTGTCAAATGCCAACACTGGATTCAGTCTGGTAGAGAAAGTCATGGTGTCAGCTTTGCTCTAACTGAATGATGATCCTCCCTACCCCCCTCAATTATGCCAAGATTTCACTTTATCATCTCACAAACTGCAGTAACTAAGGGCATGTCTACACTGCAGCTGGCAGTGAGCCTCCCCGCCTGGGTAGACAGACTCACGCTAGCTCAGCTAAAAATAACAGTGTGGACGAGCTACAATGTCCACGCTGCTATTTTTAGTGCACTAGCTCAAGCCGTGCTAGCCAGAGTCTACCTATCTGGGCTGCGCATGCTGCCTGCTGCAGTGTAGATGCACCCTAAGTTGTTAACCAGGCGGAATAGTTAGGCTGTAAGATTGTGTTTTAAATTAACATTGTACTGATATTGGCTACTTCTTTTTCTGTGTTTTTCCTCCTCCTTTTGTAGTGAAATTGTATGGTAAAAAAAGTCCGATTTATTCCACATAGTTTTACATGAAAGTCATATAAAAAGGTTCAAAACACTGCCTTTTTTCCTAATAAAAAATGTTTCATTAAAAACGACACATTAGTTAATAGATGCAGATCTTCACCATGAGTGTGAAACAATCCTGAACAAGTGAGACCACCTTCAGTATAAACCTCAACCCCACTCCCCAAAAAGAAAAACTCTGCTCTTCCCACGCTCTTCCTGTTCTCTATGCACAATCCTATTTGCAAATGCTAGTTCGATGAGAGCTGGGGTAGTGATCTCATTTTTCTAGTGCAGTGCTGTCTAATTGAGTACATCAGTAAGATCTGAATTTAAGGTATAAACCTCAGGTTTTCCAGTAAGTAAAAAAATATATTGAAAGAGATAAAGACTTTTCTCATACCACAAATAGAGTTATCAGTTTTCTCATGCAGTAACTGATGGCGGCTTTCATTTTACATTTTCAAGTACACGCAAAGTAGTAGTCATGCAAGCTGTGAAAATATTAAAGAAAACGAATGTGAAAAACATTGGAGGCAGCAGAAATTCATCACTGTTCTGACTGGAGCTGTGTTGTTACAAAAACACCCAGACAGGTTGAGTGCTCTGATGAGTTTAGCACACTAATACCAATGATAGCATGGGGCAGGCTATGGAACAAATTATAAATGAAATAAACTGGCCACTGACAACTGTATTTGCACGTACACTGGAGCCACCAAGTACCTGTGTGTAGGTTGCAAAATAAAACAGTGATTAATAAACAAGCTTTCCTGCCAAGTGGGAGATGGCCTGGGGTGGGGTGGGGGGACAGATATTCTCTCCTGCCCTGAATTATGCTAAGCCCTTTATTTTTCTCCAGCTAATTTTGCATATTATATTATATATATAATATACCACACACATACCATAAAAATCTATGGACTCTTCACAGCTGCATACTTGAAGACTTACAAATCAAATTGCACCTTAATGGACTACATGTATTACAGCATCATTCTGAAGAGAAAGAGAGAAGTTGTTCTCTCAGAATTGTCTAAAGACAACAGGGCACCTGTCTCCCCTGTGACTATACAATGCTGTGTTTTGTATGCCCCTGCTAAACATGAATCAAAATGCCTACATGAGGTCAACTTGTCTGAACATTCTCTTCCTGATAATGTATGGCAGCCACTGAACCATGATGGGATATTTCAAATGTAGACCCCAATCCTACAAACACTTATGGAGATAAGTCAATGAGACCATTCACTTGAGCACAGTTACTTACCTACAAAAGAGTTTGCAAGAGGGGCCGGGCAATTCATTGGTTTTGTAACCTATGTTTCCTAAAAGTCAATTTGATGTTGGTGAAAGGTACCGTACGTTAGCATCCTGGGAAACTGATGTCCCATTTAGTCAGGGAACAGGACCACAGGATGCTCACACTGCCTCCACCACAGCACCTCAACCATGACCTGGGAGCACCACTTTTACAGAGGATTTGCTAGAAAGAGAATTACAGCATTTAGGACCTCCTTATCCCTCTACAAAATATGGACAATGGGAAAACACTGATCTCAGGACATGGGAAATTAACAAGCTCTGCCACAACATCCGTGCTGCCTTGCTTAAGCTGGGATATGTAGTGTACAGAAATCCTAGCACCTTTGTCTCTTTCATAGGGCTCAAAAAATGTACCAGAAATTTCCAACAAAGGAAACAACAGCTTCCAGCAGCAAAGAAGGGCATTGCCTCCCCTATTCCAATTGTTATAAATGCTCATGCAGAACTCGGTTTCATTTAATCAACCTAACCACAACACAAATCATCCTGCTGGAAATTTGCAGGATTCTCCCCCTGCTCCTGAATAACCAGGCCTCCCGAAAGGAGAAGTCAATACATGGTGCAGAGCTGAACCCGGCCGTTGAGAAGTAACCCAAAAATGGCCTGTGAATATCAGAGTATTTGTGTCTAACCTGATTTCTAGACAAAAGGTTGAGGGAGTTACGTCTGGCTCATCTGCTTCAGCACAGAACTGTGAAAAAAATCAAAAGGGGAACCAACTTTTCAGTTTGTTTCATTTGTTAAAAAAATAAATGGAAATTTTGCAAGGTCCTTTGGTGTTATAAAATGGTTTCACAAATCCTCAGCAGCAGCGGCCCAATTCTCTCCTCTCATCTCTTCCACCAGTTCCTCTGCAGGCTTGCTCCCCGTGTGATCCATGAACATGTTGGGAATATCTTTGCCAAAATAGATTTTGCTGTTTGCTGCAATAGCTTTGTATTTCATCAGCTGCAAGTACTCAGGGGTTAGTTTTAGCTGCATGAAGAGAAAACAGATCAGAAGCCATCCAGATTTACTGACTAACAAGCATGTATTGTGATCATATAGGGTGCCATTTTTCCAAAGCACTAGTGTACCTGGCGGACACCCGAAGACAAATACCCAAGGTTCCCTTCTGGTATTTACAGTTGGCGGTGATCCCTCTAACTCTACACCTGAGAGTTTTGTTCATTTGATTTCTCCTGTCCTCCCACTTGCTGCTCCCAGGCAGGTTCACGGCTCCGCTAGACTGATGAATTCCATGGATAATAGCAGCATGATTTTGATCTGGCCTGTAATCAGATCTTCTCACAACAAGCATCCTCTAGACTAGGGACCTGATCCATTTGTGCAAGAAGTTTGTCAGGTGGCACACAAAGCATTAGTTAAACTTTCTGACTGTAGCAAAGCTTGCATCACATGGAAGTGCTGCAGCTCCAGCTCTCTGGAGAGGGAGCCTCGGTCTCGGACACATTTAACAGAGCAGCCTCCATAGAGCACAAGCCGGCACATTTAGGCTTCCTCTGGACAGATTAATATTTACAGAAAAGGACAAAGTGCCATTCTAGTCTCATGATTAACTCTTCTCCAGAGCCAATGCCACCAAAACACTAATGTGAACACTGTTCAGAGTGCTTACAGCAGTCTGGCCTGATTTTCAGTAACTACATTTATTTTGTACATGAGCAGGGAGCCATCATCACAGCTGGCTTTTAAAAGACACAAAACCAAAGAAGCTACAAGCTCTTCGGCACATGGACCATCTTCTTGTTCTGTTTGTACAGTGCCTAACACAATGGGACCTGGTCCATGACAAAGTACAAATAAATACCTTGTTAGCCTCTGCTATCTTCATGGCAGTGTAGCATTCGGCGTCAGCTTTTGCCTTCTCCCTGGCAAGGAATGCACCGTCTGTAAGGAAAACCACAGCAGCCATTTAAACACAAGAGAGCATGCAGCATGTTAAACACTGTGCTCCACATCTGGACCCATCTTTGTATTTATAGTAGCATCCCCCACACTGCCAGGATATCAACACCACTTCTGAACTATGGGTGGCACACCTGGGCCATGGGGGAAGAAATAGGGGCAGAAGATACAGTTTCTCCCCACACCTGAAATGTAATAGGATTATTATACACCAATCCTTCCCCTGCAAGAGAGGCACATGGCTAATCTCTTCACTCTCCTCCAAAACGCAGCCATCTCGTGCGAAAAAGCATGGCAGCTATCTCACTAGAGAACAGCAGGCTGCAATCCAACACAACACAACACATCTGGACAGGACATAAAGAACCAACTGAAACCCCAGGAGGAATTCTAGGTAGCAACTGTAATTACCCCAACTGGAATTAGGCCAGGATACTGGGGTTAACACCCCCAGTTCTTGTGTAAAGGGCCAGGGGATCTTTATCCCTTAAACTCATGCCCCTGGATGGGTTCTTAGATTGCCCAGCTCTTTAAATCCTGGAAAAGGCCAAAGGGTTTGATTGTGCAAGATGCTGAGTGCCCAAGTCTTAGTGAAGCATCTCCCATCAGTATCAGGCAGGGATACGAGATGAAACATTTTATAAAGGTCATCTAAAGAAACCAACACTTCCCCGCTGCCTAGTGCATTCTTCCGTTTACTGGACGTTTTGTGGTTAACCGTATTTAATGTTACACTGGCACAGTCTGCAAAGCCAGGCTTATCTATATGGCCCACTATGTTCCACGGATATTCACTTCCTGGTTTAGGGCACCCAACTCAGTGAGCAAGAACGCTCCCCAATCCAGGCCTGTCAGAGTCCGCCGGGATACTGTGTGAGTTGTTTCAAAGCAAACGGCTGGATAAACCATTCCTTTATCTCCACCAGTAGGGAGAGAGTCCACCTTTAAAAAGAATACCAGCAGCTGGAGGGTTGTGAATCGAGGCTTCACTCCATTTGCCCAACTAATGAGAACAGCTCTGCTGACTCAGTAAGAGTAGCTGGAAGGGCTGAGGCAGGGCAGAAATTCCCTGCCTGCAGGGCGCACAGGCCGCTGCCTGGTATGGAGCTGGAGAGAAGGCCTGGCACCTGGTGACATATAGTCATAAGAAATAAAAACTATTGTAGTTCTGCTGGGAACTTCTTAATGAGAAGCTGCTGATCTGTAAAACTCTAATTGGCTCCTCAGTGGGCTTCTGCAAAGCTTGACAGGGCCTATAATGAACATAATTGGAAATCGGGCCTTGCAGCTCTGAGCCAGAGAGGCAGAGCCCTTTTCTTGTCCTGACACAAGGCACTGCATGGGGAAAAAGCACTCTCAGTTAAGAGCTCGAGCTCCTATAAAGCACTCAGAACCATCCCTTGAAAAAGAAACATTAGTCAGAGAGATAATTTGCAAGGAAATGCTTCCATTCCTGCCCCTAATCAATATTGGCTCCTAAAGGAAGCCAACAGCAATTCCAGATGTGTGTAATGCAGGAATCCATGACAGGAGAAGACAGAATACAGGGCTTGTTTACTGCTGATAATGCTGAAAGAGAAACACTCACTTGTTTAGCCTACGGAGATCCCCCCCTCACACCACCACTCCCCCCACCCACCATTACATCTCTAGACATACCACCTTGATCTCTGGATCTCGAAAGCTGCAAGGCAGGTCTCTGCTCATCTCAGAACTGGACAAACTGGTGAGATGGCTTTGGACAAATTTTTTTTTTCCATTCGACTAGGCCAAAAATCTAGAGCTGTGTTTACTGAAAACTCCTGACAGGTGTCCATCTTTTAGAAAAATTCTGAAGAAAGAGGGACCGATGTAAACTTCCCTGGAACACTGGGGGTGTCTGAATGGAATGGCCTGGCAGTACTGCACCCTGGGAGGATTTCCTAACGAAGTCCTAGCACATTCCCGCTTCTGGAAGATGCTCTGCCTGGTTCTTAGGTGTGTTCCTCACACTGTAGTGGTGGTAACAAATCTCTGTGGGAAGAGTGGGAGTCTGCAGTGCTAGTGCCTGCAATACTGTTGACTACCATACTGCTTGCCTCCTGTGCTGCAGAGACAAGTATCTCGGAGTTTGTTCAGGGCTCTCTAACTTTGGTACATTTGTCAGAGCAAACACGTCCTACTCTCCCAAACCTAGTCCCTTCAAGCGCTCCGGTGTGAAGTGGGGGTGGAAATGAAGGGAAGAATCTGAGCACGCAGACAAAAGTTTGGAAAACAACAATGCATTTCGAGGTTCACGTGAAAGGTTATCGCATCAACCATACACCGGGGTTTAATATGAAAGGCCTCTGTACTTTCACATGGGGGAATCAGCCGTGTTGTGCTTAGACTTTGGCCAACTCACATGCTCTCTCTGTGCCTTGATTTACCCATAAGAGAAATAGGGATAATACTGCCCCACCTCACAGCAGCATCATGAGAACTAATTAAAGTATCTGTGATGTGCTTTGAAATCTTCCAAAAAGCACAAAGGAATTTGATTACTGGAAAGGTTGTTACTCACCTTCAATCTCCGAAATTTTCTTCTCCGTTTCCTTTTCCATCACCTTCTGTCCGTATGTTATTTCGGCCACTTGGGCAATTTTTTCTGCCTCTGCAGTGGTAAAGGTAACATTGATGCTCAAAGAGTTATGACCCGAGCTCCTTCCCCACAGAAGCAATCTCAGCCACACACCCCTTATATTCCTCCGGCAAATCCAATCCTCATCGGGTAGATCTACACTGCAACTGGAGGTACAACTGCAGCAGATGCAAATCCATGTGAGCTAGCTTTGATCTAGCTAGCTCAGGTACCAATATTCGTGAAGCCAACAGGGAGCCGGGTTATGTACTGGGGAGGCTAGCCCACGCTGCAGTCCCTGCTATTGATACCCCACTTAGTCAGATTAAAGCTATTTTAGCTATGTTTACATATGCCGCTCACACACCGAGCACTGCAGTATGGACATACCCATACAGGCACTTTCAGCCTCCAAGAGGTTCAACGTCACATCCAGGGATATTTGTAGGCAAAGCAAGCCCAGGAAAACCATCTGAGAAGTCCAGAGCTGTGCTGGAGGCTTTATATTAGCAAGAGATAGGTATCAACCAGAAAGAGAACACACTGCATTTTCAGTGTCCATATCTACAAGATACAGAGCTGTTCAAAGAACTCCCAGCAGCAGCCCAAATTAGGGGGAACTTCTTTTAAAAAACACTTAGTCACAGGAACCTGTGACTGCACATTTCATCCAAATACAGAATTTTACAGTTGAAAAATTCAGAACAAATCCCCAGGCTCACACATTCAGTGGTGCAGTTATGGTTGGCCTTGTGCTTGCTGTTGACAGACTCTGGACAGAACCAGCTATACTAGAGATGTGCTAGAGCTTCTCTTACCCTCCCCAAGCTTCAGTCTCTGCCTCTTCCCACTTCATATAAACCGCCAGTGTTAATCTCGTTTACAGTCGCCTTATTTAAAAATCTCTTCCAGCCACCATCGGACGACACTGCTGCTCACACAGCAGAAGCACATGTGCTGCATGTACTTCCAGAGAGGTGTTTGGGTTAGACACCCACCCAGGCCTGGAAAGCTTCCCAACCAGCCACATCTATGGGAGACGCATATACAGACCAATCAGGGCCTTCTTCCTCTCCGTCTCTGCTTCCTTCTCCACGACCTTCTGCTTCTGAGCCGCAATCAGCAGCTTCGTCTTCTCGCTCTCCCTAGTGAGCCAGAACAAGCCAGATGTAGAACTGCAGCGACCACACAGGATATGAGTTCTCGAAAGTGCAGCCATCCTGCCTAGGTGACAGCCACCCCGTCCATGCTTGACCCACTACAACCCACAAGCATGACACTGCGTAGATGCGTTCTCTGGAGTGCATTTGAAAGAGGCAGGCAGTGGACAGAACAACACATACATTCACACTCTGCCTTGCTCTATTCATACACAAACACCTCACTCCATTTTTCTGACCCAATAAATAAAAAGCCCTCTCCTCCCCCACAACAAGGAAGGGTGCTACTTGTGCATAGTCACACAGTATGTAATGTGTACTGCTGTCCTCTCCTGGTGAATCAGACCAGCTCCAGTGAGCATATCACCCTCCAGTGGAGGGCAGTTTAGAGAGGATATAAGCACTACTTACTAGGAAACATGCATATAAAATTATTGTTAGTGGAAGTATGAAATTACTGAATTAGTAACAAATCAGGAAGTGAAGCTATATAAAAAACCTTAGCCTTCAACATAGCCATAGCTATAAGTTTTCCCTTTCTCACTTAGAAATTGCTTTTCCATTTGTAAATAAATAGCTTTGGGAGGTGTAAGTGTGGGATCAAATGGTATTTTTTTAATTTAGTAAAATGACTCCATGTACTTAATCTCTCTCACCCTCTTTCCCCATTGTCCTACTGCCTTCTAAGAACGAAGTGAAATTAAAGAACATTCTCTTTTGAGAACACCACCATTATGTTTTCTCCTAATATTTCAACCATTTCAAAAACAGCTCACAGAGCAGAAGTCAGGTCTGAAGAACTAGCAGCTCTCCAAAGTACACCACACACTGTGTTGTATTTAGAGCGACAGAAGAGATAAAAATGGGCTGATTTTAGAACTACGGAATCTCCATATTGTGACCCCATCACATACAAACCTTCTGGGCTAGGGACACAGGCTTGGGAGGGGATTTGGGGAGAAAGGAAAACCTTTCTTGATTACACTCTTTGGTAGCAAAGTGCTCAGAAAACCTGTGTTTCTTAATGGTCAGTGCAAGACAGGCTGCTGGCTTAGAAAGTGTTGAAACAACAGGATCATGTCGTTAAGTGTTATTAAAACAAGTTATTTCAAGGCTTTAGGAAGTCTTCATCCTGTTGTATCAACGATTTTTTCGTCGCTATTCAAACATTAGGATTAGGAGTAGAATTTATCCACCCTGACATTAGTGCACACTCACAAAGAGGCCCTTTTAAAAAGCCTTGAAGGCAGAGCATCAAGGTCCACAGGCTGGGGGGATTCATTGGGGAAATGAACCACTTTTGCGACCCAAATGCCTGCGCGCACACAAAATACAGAAAAACTTTCCCATCAGCAGAGGCATGCTTCCATGATGCCATTCCCATCACTTAGCCCTCCTGCTCATGGCAACAGAGCAGCAAGAGGCTAAAAGAGCGTGCCTGGTAGCAGGCACTGAGATCACAGCACACTATGAAAACATATTAGTCTGGATGACAAATTCCCTTTGGTAACACAAAGGTGAGAGTCCCAGGCACTTACATGAGTTCATAATTCCTCCGAATTGTTTCTGGAATGTTTGGCTTCGTAACGCGGACTGCCTGGAAAGATAGGGAATAGGAGGAAAAGGTAGAGAAACAGCCAATGTGCCACGAGCAACCAAAACACTGGCAACAAAAGTGTGGGACTTGAAATTAGGCCAAAGGAACTCAACATGGAGTCTAGTTGGTAGAGCAGTTTTCCAGAAATGACGTACAGCTCTCCATCCCTGCCCAGCACTGCACTCCCAATCACGTAGACATTTCTGTACCAGACGTGTCTGTCCCCACCATGACCAGCATCTTGTTCAGCCCAGGTGGTACCCTGATTACCTGTATAATGAGTCCAGGGGCCATGGTGGTCAGGTCCTGCTGCAAAGCCAGTTTAAGGTTTTCATCAATCTGGTCTGATATCAAAAAAGTGAGACACGGTTAAAGAATACACAAGGCATTTGGCTCTCAGATCATCTGTGAAGTTATTCAGGATAGACTTTCATTTCCAAGAATGCTAAATTAAACACAAGTTGAGGTTAGATACACAGGGGCTACAAATCCCAGTGGGGAAATCAAGAGACACCTGTGTGTGCACACTTTTCCCCCTGCCCCCAAACAAAACCCCAATCTTGAGCCAGGTCCTGAAGCCTTTCAGTAAATTTGATTTAAAATTTCAGGCTGAACACAAGCAGAACAAGATGGTATCACATGAACTAGATACAAGATCAGACAAAACTGGCGGTGAAACCAAAGTACCGTAACTGGCGTGGGGTGGATGAATAGTGGGTGGGTGGTCTGTCATGAGGGTGAACTGGCACCAACAATAATCTCTACAAAAGAAGGGGATTTACAAACTCCTGCAACTTTCCACAGCTCCAGTAAATATACCTTTGGGATTTATGGATCGCGGAGATACACTCAGATCCACATTGCTGGGAATAAATGGACATTTACTCAAGCAACTAGCAGTATCTCAAGAAATAACTGGGAATGGACCCTTATTCATTGTGCCTACCACTCAGATGCACAGGGCACATCTGACTGCCAAATTCAGAACCAGGAAAGGAATATTACCCCAGGACATCATATCAGCAGGGGCCTCAAGGGACTTTCATCTTTCTCTGAGCACAGAGCAGGTGTCATGTTACAAGATCAGGAGGGTGTACACTGCTTGGCAAGTTCCCTGCAGCATCAGGGGTACTCAACAACAGGGGATCTGGATCCTTCCTGACTTCTACTTCTTGGTTTCTAAGAGTCTCTCTGTTAGAGGAACTCAAGGAGGCCACAAGCCTCCAGTGAGTACTCAAGGAAATATCCACAAGCATGGTGTGCGCGCGCATGTAAATTCTGAGCTATTCTAATCAATGTCCCCCAACGATATCATTCCAAACAGGTCCTGGAGCAGTCCCAGTAATTTCAAACCTGGCCTAGCCAGGCCTTGATCTACCTGGCTGAATGTGTGCCAGGAAGAGACAGAACGAGGAAGAGGGAGAAAGGTGAAAAGTCACATTCATTAGTTTAATAGGCTGGACACATTTTTATCAGCAAATCCACTTGGCTCAGTGGGTAGGAATTAAATTCAGTGTCGCTGGGGAATTTCAAAAGGAAATAAAGAATTCAAAGCCGTGCTTCAATGAAAGCTCCAAGACAGGTTGTACCTTCCACTGGGGCTTGCTGAGCAATGCCACAGTAAAATAAAAAATTAACAGTACTGCAAGTGATCCAGGCTCACCCTCTCAGTTATTAGCTTTGTCCCAGCTTGCGTGTCTGGAATTCACATTCAAAACACAGTTCAGCCAGGAGTTTAGGAAACAGCTGTTATCAGTTTCCTGCACCTGCCTCCAGATGTGGAGGCAGGGAAACATGACAAAGGTCTGTATTCAGTGGGCTGCACCCCATTTCTAACTCCTCAGCCAAAAAACATCCTGCTCAGACAGAAACAATCATGAAGGAGTGCACATAAATTTATACAGACCCTTCCTTCAGTGCAAATCAGTTTACTTTAGTCTCTTTTTAGCTGCTGACGTCATCTGGAGACATCTAGGGGTGAAGAATGAATATCCTTTCTGATAATTCCCCTCCTGTTTCTCTATAGAGCCGAGTCCCAATGCTACATTTTGTAGCAGTGCACTGTCAAAATGGTGCTCTTAGTCCCTTAAAAAGTGCAGTTCAGATACAGTAGTTAATGATTAGCAACCATCACACATTCCAATAGGAAGAACAAATCATGGAGTCTCAAGGACTAACATGCAGGGTGTCTTTGCAAATGTCACACAGTGAGATTGGGCTCTGGCTTGAGATAAGTATTACAAAGACACTCACAACTTCAAAAGAAAAATGAATCCTGAGAATAACCAAAAAGAATTTAGAAAGGGTAAAGGTCAATGAAGACCTTTTGTTTGTCCCCTTGCTGTCAGGATATCCTCCTGTAATAGGTTCTCCTAGTCTCTGCACAGTCTAGTTTTAAGATGACCTGCAGTCTAGAAAGGAGGATCATCTGTCCCTTCCTGAGAGATTCCCCTGTTCTCGAACATCCACATGACATGACCAAGTAGTATGGCAATAGCTGCTTTAGAAGAACTGAGATAGAAGGTCACCATACAGCATTTTACTTGCCCTGAATGAGTAACATTTCTTGACAGGCAACTAAGCTCTGGTTTTTTTTGTGATTGGGCCGGTAAATTTCTCATGACTGTTTTGCAAGTGTTAGCTCAACAGACCCAACTACCTGACGAAGCTTCCACAGCTTTGCTAGGACAATCAGCTGTTCTGTTTTTGACCAGGGTTGGTCCAGTTTAATTACAGTGACACATTCCTTATACTTCTGGCTCCAGAGGGTACGTGTAACTATAAACTAATTAAACTGAACCAACCCTGGTCACAAATGGAGCAGCTACTAGAGTGATCTCATCAGAATCCCATCAGTTATGGAGGGGGCCTAAAGGCGGTTCTGATTGTATACTACTAGATTCTAGGTGGTAGCAGCAGAAAACCTTGCTGAAGCAACAGTAGATGGTGTTAGGTTCGGATGAATGTGGCAATTCATCTGTAAAGGCTACAAAGACCCATGGCAGAGATGGGAGCTCACCAAACAGCTCAATGTAGACCTCCTGAAGAGTGTGAACACTGCAGAACTGGTTCAGCTCATGATGAATCTTGTTGAAGATGAGTGCTTTGTCATAGTCTGCTGTGTAGTTCTTCACTATATCATACACTGGGGAGAAGGAGAGAGGGTTGCATTAGACCAGGGTGGCGGTCTTGAGTTGGGCTCCACCTGGGCTATGAGCAATGGGAGCTTGGCACATCTGCATAGTCACTGGGGCGACTCACTGGCAATGCCTGGAGCCTTGCCACTGTCAAGTGAACAATATGGAAAGAAGATCTCTGCACTGCAGAAACACACTTTGTTCATTTATTTTGACAGGGAAGGTTTAATTATTTGATGCTAATACTTCATAATGTACTAACCAATGTTCTGTCATATGCTTTGTAAACATAATGAAGTCTCAGTAACACCAGACCTTTTACAGCATCTGCTGTTAAATCTTTGCTGAGAAGCAGTGAGACACGGATAATGTGTCTGAACAATATGATGTGGATTAGTGAGTTTGGGGATGTACATGTCAATTTGAGAGACTCTCAGAGCAGGAGGAAACCCCCAGGCTCAAAGCTGTACATGGATTTACTTTTAATCAATGGGAATTAAAATGGTCTTTTTCTGTCCCACTCACCAGGAATTTTTGTAGTCCCACCAGTGTATTCACAAGCAGAGAGGTTTGCCCTGAAGTTCTTGCTCAATGTATCCCCTCATTCTACTCTTTTCCAGTGTGCTAGATGGCTGCTGGACTCCACCCCAGAGGTGGCAGCATTTCAGTGGGACTTTATATAAACAGTTTGTGACGTATTTCGAGTGAAAGGTGCTCAGATCACTTAATCTGTTTCTCATATGCCAATTCTCTGATGGCATTCTGTACCCCTTTCTCCCACCCATTGTCTATTTAGATTTTTAGCTCTTCATGACAGGCCTAGCACAACACCACTGGGATTCATAGGGGGTACTATCATATCAATAATAATAATAAATAATAATAATAATAATCTGATAGGCATTATAGATATTACAATGAAAGGTACTAGAAAAACGAGTACATCAGCAGTAATAAGTAAAAGAAAATGTAAGTGATAATAAAACAGAAATATACAGAAAATAGTAAAACTGATTCTGTGTCTTAAGTTAAACTTAAGTTTAAGTGATTACACCCAAAAAGCAGAGAGCTCCAAAGGGGACACTGCTGAATTTCTATGGCTCTTCAGGCCTCCAAAATCAATCACTCAGATGTGACAGTCCTTCATACTGTAGCCCCGCAGACTCATTGGCAGAGAGAACTCACCAGCACCTTGGATCAGGAAATTCACCACCTCGATCCTGTCAAAATAAATCATCACTCCCCCACTGCGAAAGGAAGAGAACAAGAAAAGGAGGATATACATTCCAGTGTAACATTCAGAACCAAACAAAGCTTTTCAGGAATACAGCCAGGGTCCGGGGTGGGTGTAAGAGATATGCAGTACTGGCTCTTCTAGAACAAGCCACTACTTATCCGTAATTATTCAGTGCTTAAAGGAGATTAGGATGAGGGGGGCAGAGAACAGAGCTCTCAGCAACACATCCCTGCATCTGAACCCATCCATAAAAGCAGATTTTTATTTCACAATTTGCTAGAGGCGAATCACGCTACTGCCACATAGTTGACAACATCAGGAGGGACCCATCATGGAGACAACACCCTCTAGCGGACTGAAATGGACACTTCACAACCTTTGGTATCAGTAGTTAGCAGTGGTGGGGCTACACTTCCCTCAAAACCTTCCACTTCGATTTGTTGTAACTCTCAAAACAATGGCCCAGTTTACTGTGGATTTAGCTACGTGTAAGTTAGGAATAATGGGTTCTAGTTTGGGAGGAGCAGGTCTAGTGGTTAGAGTGTGTGAAGGTCTCTGGACTCCTGAATCCTTTCCTTTGTTCTTTCACTCTCTTGTGACCTCACACGAGTCACTTATCCTCTCTGCACCTCTATATTCTCACTGGCAAAATGGGGATAAAACCTGCTTCCCAGGGAGCATGTGAGGCTCAGGATTTTAGATCCATGGAGAGGGATTAGACATGGAAAAAGCTCTGAAGCCAACCGCAGTGCAGGCAATCCTCACTTGAAATTTAAGTAGGCCAAGAATCAGGCCATGAAGACTGAGTTCCTCCGAGAAAGGAGAGCAGTCACACCCATAAGGACATTCATGCCCTGGAGATAGTAGGGTATTTGCACTGCCACCTTCTTGAGGGTCCCACTGTGGGAAGCCACAGTCAACTTCTACCTGACACTCTGCAGAAGCTCCACCAGCTGATGCTGCAGAGTGGAGGCTCCGAAACAGCACGTTCCCTGCCTGCCCTGTCCATGGCCCCTCCCCAGTCAGCACAACTCAATTTTCAGGCCGTGATGAGCTAATGTAGGCTCTCAGTAGAGGAAAGCTGTAGTCACCACAACCTAAACCCTGATGGACTTTTTGCTACTGGGAGCCTTACAGCCTGGGTTATGCCAGCAGAAGTTTTTTTCTCTTGCCAGGGATCAAACAAATCAGTAGACTTTAAGAGAACTGTAAAGTTCTCTCTCATTGTTACTATTATACATTCACATTCTTTACTGTATATTATTCTGAAGTGGTATGACACTAAGAGCAGAATGTTATTGTTTTCATACTAAGAACAAACTAAAACACACCAAACATGCAGCCACAATAAGGCAACAAATGTTAATGTAAGTTGGAGCTTCCTTAAAACACAGGATCTAGTTCATGGGCAGGGCAGGAAGGCATCTGACCAGCCTGCTAACAGGAACAGAGGGCAAAGTACATTCAAGGACTGCAAGCTATGATTCATCATGGGGAGAAACCAAGAAGAAAAACTGGTGTGACTTGATTTCTGTGCCAGATGATGGTCTGACATCTCACCTGGTACCACAGGGAACATTTTTCACCTCATCTGTCTGCAATGTAGTCTGGAGAGAGAGCAAGAACAAAGATTCAGTTAAGAGACAGCCTGCTTACAGTATAAGAGTTATGTAATTCCTTTGTTTTTCAGCAGCTTTCCTGTCATCTTACAGAGTATCATCTCTCAGGCTCCTCATTACATCACCCCTTTATCCTGGAATAGTTGGGAAACTGCAAAAGCCAGAACTAAATCTGCTTCTATTAATTCTTCTGCCATCTGCTGTCCAGCACTTGTCAGCTCTAGGGATAAACCTGAAAGCCAATTGTCCAAAGGTTGCTCAACAGAAAGAGTGCATCACTGCACAATTATTTGAGTGCATTTGCCAGGCATCTAGCCTGCAAGTTTACTGGACAGGTTCAAAGTCCCCACTTCAGAATGTTTATTCTCCTGCTTGAAAGAAAAAGTAGGGAAAAGAAAGATGTACCACTCCAAGAGAAAGATCATGGAGAAAAAGCCCAGAAAGTTCAGAGCAGGCTTGGGGCAACTCCAGTGATGCAAACCTTGCAGCAGTCTGTTGTATCTAACAGAGGTTGGAGTAGGAGGAACTATAAAAAGGGAGGATGTAATGCAAAAGACCATTTACAGTGCAGGGTCTCTATCTCCCCTTCTGCTCTGGGGGAAAATAGCCCCTGCAGAGATCCAACATAAGCCTTATGTCCCCACAGGGCTTTAAATGGTATATATGCCTTGCACTGGCCCTCTGCACATAGGCCATTTTCACCCTTTGTGCAAGCAGAGTCTGACCAACTCCCACTGACTTCAGTGAACATTGAATCAGGCTCATACTGAGCATAAGGGCATTTCCCTTTCCTGCCTAGATTCTCCTCTGGGAGGTTCCTAAGAGCGTCATCATCAATCTTGTGCCAGCAACATCACAGGCTGTTGCCCTGGAAAAGATTGTGATGTCCCAAATGCAACATTCTCTGACCAACTTGGTGGGGAAACACTAATGTATGCCGACAAATGCACAAATACCTGCACTGATTTGTAGGAGGTTATGAAGGGGAGCATAAGGTGGAAGCCAGGTCCACTGGTGGAAGTCAGCAATGCACCTCCTCTGCAGGAGAAGAGAAGAATGGTACACAGTTTATTCACAAGTATCCGCAGATATTTTGACTATAGGAAGGCACAAAAGCATTAAAGATAGATATCTGCAAATGTATCTGCATTTACCTATCTGTGTTTGGAAGTGACAAGATGTCAGTTTATTTGTCATCTGTGCTTGGACACTTTTCTCCTTTAATTTAAGTCTTTGATAAAATTTGTATACCCTGAACTTGCAGCATACTGAAGACACTTTAGACAATAAGCAAATACTAAAGCCATACAAGCTTTTCCTGTCTTTGATAAGAAAGGAAAAGTTGTTCTCTGTGGTTGCGGGGGGTTGGTTTTGCTTTGTCACAAGCCACATCCAATTGCCAGTTAGGATATGAAAAGTCATCCAGCTAGCTAAGAGTCAGACCCACAGCATTATGATTGTGGATTTGAAAACCTTTTCAAAGTTATGATCAATACATGAGGAAAGACTCAAGCAAACAATTAACCCTAATCACACAAATAACCCAAAGCAGCTGGATAGCCCGCCAGTCTCAGAAAACAAATGGAGGTGGACTAAATATACCTTAAGAGTAAATAGTTGAAAATCAGTGCCATGGGATTTGGACCTTTCACCTCCAGGTCACTGGTTCAAATCCAGCCCAGGCTGATAGCAATCAAATGTTGTGACCACCCAACAGCTGTTCAGTAGCCTATGTGGAATGAGTTGGTGAGAGGACCCTCAATTGTCCCCCATGGAAAAGTCTCCACATCACAAGAACAGGCCATTACATTTGTCACTAATCAGCCCCCTTGTTGGCAGGTTCAGCAGAGGTGCTAAGGGTTGAATAAACCATGGAGACTGAATTACAATCTCCCTCACACACAGGGATGGTTCCTTTAGGTCAGGGCACATTTATTACCAGGGAAGCTGACACTGCCAATGTTTATCTTATCTGAGAATGAACAGAGGACTTAAATCCTCATGGCTGTCAGGTCTGCACCTTTCACCATCATTCACTCCATAGTCAGTCCCTCGTTCACCTACCAGCCAGCCAAGGCCATAACTTGAACTTCTCTTTCTTGCCTAACACAGCTGCTATCATCACAAGCAGAAAGCTGCAGTCCTTACTTCAATATCAGGATTAATGGGTGACATCAACTCTTCTGGGGAAAACTCAGAAGCTTAAACTCAGACTTTACATCCAGGTGAAGGAGGATGAGTCACAAGATATTTCGTATTAAACTGGAATTACTGATAATTTCTAAGACTGCCTGAGTGTCTTCTGTTACCAGTCTGGGACCACAAACTATGTCTTTCCCCAACTCCACCCTCCTTTGACAGAATATTGGCATCTGATGGGGAAGCCACTGGATAGTGGTTTCAAAATGCAGTGAACCCAGACAATATTCCAGATGGATATCTTACCTATAATAAACACCAATATGTCCTTCTTCAATTTTGTGTACTGCAGAGAAGAGAGCTGCAGCCAGAAAACTAACAGACAGCGCTGCTATCGCTCCTAGTTGGGCCATCCCTGAGACCAAAGCCTGAGGAAAGGGAACGTAGAGCGCATGAGATCAGAGACTGAGGCAAACTGAGAAATATTTAACTAAATGTACTTAGCCTAATACTAACACCAGATCTAATAATAACTATACTTCCAGCAGAGGATCGCGAAGTGCTTTGCAAAATTAAGTCCCTCAGGTATTCCCAGGAGATAGGTTTTACTCCCATTTTATAAATACAGAAATGGAGGCAGAGAACTCACATGCTCATTGTCACAGAATGAACCTGTAGTAAAGCTAGGAACTGAACTCAGAAGTCCTGACTCCAACTCTCCTGTTCTAGCCACTGGATGACATTTCAGCTCTCTCTCTCTGTCTCTGTTCAGATTTACTAAAATATTAATTTTAAGATATCCCCTACCAGTGCATTTGGGGTTCAGTTAAAGGAACCAGAAAGCCAAGAGTCTAGTGAAACTTCCACCTCACATTATTAGTGTGAGTATGCTATTCTCCAGGCTCAGGCTCCATGGAGTTTAAAGCTGTTTTCTTGCTATAGTAGCAACATGCACAAGTGGACTAGAGGACTCTTGGCACTCAGTTTGTTTGATGTGGACACATTAACTCCAGGAGTTACACATTCCCCTCCACAGGAGAGGAGGCTTCTTGCAGTCCTGACCAAATTACACAGGCTGCCAAATGAAGCAGCGGGTGCGGCTATGCCACTGTAATTGTGAACTGCACCCACAGAATGGTGATTACATGTTGTTATTTCCCAACAAACCATTATTTACTATTTGTAAACATCAGAAAGAGCACACATGGGAGCGCATATGATCTTAAGGTTACTTAGAATCATAAATCCTTAGATGCTGCACAAAAAGCACCACATCTCTTTCCTTTTCTGGGGAAGGCTTCGAGCCATGCTATAAGCATGGGGCACAATTCGTAACCACAAACACAAGGCCAAAGTAACTCGTACCCTCAGGCATTAAAAGGAACCCTAGTGCCCAACCCAAGCTGCTGTCATCTCCTTCCCTCCCCACCCCACTGCCGCTGGTAAATTACACCGGGGAAGGGACCTTGTCTCTGTCTTTTCACCCACGCGGTGCCTGCCTGACCAGGGGGGCTGTATGAACCCCGGTCACCCACCGCCTGCCCCACGGGAACGCTCAGTGACCTCCAGGAGGAGCTTAAATGAGCCTTCGCCCCGCGGGGCTGAGACCCCGGGGGGGGGGCGGGGGGGTGCTGAGGAGAAAGGGGGCGCCGGTCCCAGCCTTGGGGGGAGGGGGAGAGTCCAGTCCTGGTGTGGAGGGGCCCGTGGGGCGGGGGGTCCCCTAAGAATGAGCCGGGGAGGGGGCCGGGACCCCCAGAGTGGGTGGGAGGCGAGGTGGGGCTGGGGGCGGGCCCCGGGGACAGGAGGGGGAGGGGAAAAGCCCTCGGGGAGTCGGGGGGGGGGCTGGCTCGAGGGAGCGGGGCGTGCGGTGGGAGGAGGGAGTTGGAGGGAGGGTTCCCCCACTCACCGCCTGCTGCAGCGACTTCCGGGTGTCGCTGCGGTGACGTTAATACCATCATCACTACGCGCCGCCCCCCCGCGCGAACCCTGCAGTTCCAGCGGCGGCTCCGCCAGGGGGAGCCAGAGACTCGCTCCCTGTCTTGTGCCTGGGGTCAGCGCCTGCCAGCGCGGGGCAGGGATCCTGGGTCCCTATTGCTGGATCCCACACCGACCCACCCTGCAGCCCTGGACTCCTGGGTCCTATTCCTGGCTCCCACACTGACTGACTCACACTGCAGTCCCAGACTCCTGGGTCCTATTCCTGGCTCCCACACTGACTGACCCATGCTGCAGTCCCGGACTCTTGGGTCCTATTTCTGGTTCCCACGCCAACCCACCCTGCAGATCCAGACTCCTGGGTCCTATTGCTGGGCCCGGCTGCTATGCTGACCCCCCCCTGCAGTCCCGGACTCCTGGGTCCTATTGCTGGGCCCGGCTCCTACGCTGACCCACCCTGCAGTCCTGGACTCCTGGGTCCTATTCCTGGGCCCGGCTCCTATGCTGACCCACCCTGCAGTCCCGGACTCCTGGGTCCGACCTATTCCAGGCTCCCACACCCACTCACCACCTATTCCTGGACTCCTGGGTCCTTTTCCTGGCTCAGATGTTCACTTGCTATGTGACCATCAGTTTGCCATGGTCCTATGCCTCTTTCCAAAACTGCCTCACCCATGTGGCCCATGAGTTCTGGGTTCTATTCTCTGCTCTGATACCAGGCTTCTTATATACATATATAAGATTTTTAGTGTACATACACATAAGATTTATTATTTATATAAATATGCTTTATAGTCCCAACTCTACTACTGACTTACCACATGAACATACACAAGACATTTTGTCTTGACTTGAAGTCATTGACTTTCAATAGGCTCCTAAGTGTCCATTGAAGATGAGAGGATAGGTCCATCAATAGCTATTAGCAAAGATGGTCAGGGATGCAACCCCATGCTCAGGCCGACCCTAAACCTCTGTCTGCCAAAAGCCTTTGTCCCACGAAACAGATACATTTCTATTCTACCTGCCTTAATTTTCCCTCTGCCGGGGAAAGAGCTCAGCAAGTTCCTTTGGAAATCAAAAATGCCTGAACTCCACTGACTGACGCTAATCCAATGTCATTCTTAAACTGCAAAGTGGCTGTTAGACCATGTCACAAATTCTTTGTCTCTCTTATTCCTGGTTTGACAAATCTGTAGGTGATTTAAAAAATCTGTTCCCTATTCAGATGCACATTTGGCCAGACTAAGGTGTAATAATAAAAGTGACAGACCATGCAAAAAAATATTAAATCTTCAGCATCCATAATTGTTGAAGGAGACTTAAGAAATATAGAAAAGACATATAAAATGTCAATAAGAGAGAATAATTTGATCTTTATACTTGATAAATCTCCCAGGGTATATATAACAAATCTGTCAGAAGAATTCAGCACCATTTAGAAATAAGGAATGAAATATCTGCAATATTTGTCAATTCAAATTTTACAGCTCTTAAATAAGTGCAAAGGGGCACCTGAGATGAAATATGCCCTGGATTAGATTTTTTAAAATGCTTGCCCAGATTTAAGGCCTTGATAAAATGTATTAAATCTTTAAAGGTTCTAATGAATCTAGTATGTGTTTCATAAATCAAGAACTGCTGTCCAGCCGCTTCTTGGTTTAATAATAGTAAACTAGGAAATTGCTCTGAGCTGAAACAAAATACATATAATATTTAGAAGTAATAGATTTTTAATCACAGGGTGTTTTTTGGCTCACCAACAGGGTTCTGCTTCATAACGCTCAAGCTATATTGTTATTCTAAATGGGAAACCATCTGTGGCCACGTGTTTAACAGTATCAAGATGTGAACTAGCACAAAGGTAAATATTCCTTGTAATAATCCTGGCGGGAGGGAGGGGAGCCAAGAAATCATTATTTTTAGACCCAGGGCCAGGAACATGAGGTGCTGTCTGTGCTGCCACTCTCTCGGATTTTTAACAGCAGAGACTTTTTTATATTAACAAATGGTTTACTACATCCACTTCTCTCTAGTGCTTGAAAACTTTTTTTCCTCCCCTCCTCCACCCATCTCCCCTGGCTTGGTGAAGGGGAGCCGATATTCAAATATTTTGCAGGTTTTACTTCAAAGTTAATTGAGACATATTTGAAAGTCTTTGAAATATTCTTGTTAACGTCATTGTCTCCAGCCTGTCTGCAGCATGAAGACCAGGAAAGTCTCTCCCCTTCTAATAAAGGTGCAATATTTTATTTCATTACCTTCCTCCTGGCCCTTTACAAGCCCTGGCTACAAAAGCATAAAAGGGAATGACTGATAATGGATTAGAACAGGTGGACAAACACCATGTTAAAAGTGAGCTGGCTCTTTGTCCATTGTCTTCGAAGAAACCAAACATTCTTTGCTCTGTGTGTACAAAAGCTTGTGGTGTTGTTAAGCTCTGCAGGAGACAAATCTGTGGCCCCCATAAAGTGCTGTGTAAAAGTCTGTCTAAACTCATTAACTGTCACAAGTAACAATACTGAGCTGGCAATAAAGGCAATTTCGGGCTTGTTGGTCATTAATCACTGCTTGACAGCTGTGAATAGAGGTGGATAAACTATGTCCCCATGGCTCCTGCGTTGGAGGTTTACGTTAGCCCAGTGTGCACCACATTACTGAGAGATGTGGGGCTTTGGGTTAATAACACCAGAGCTATGGAGCAGGAATCTCGCACTATCAAGTGGGCCCTTAATGAGGCTTTTATGTTACCTCTCAGCTGTCATGTTTGTGCTGCAAGGATGTAGCCCAGATATGACTGACATGGTGCCAGTCACTGCACCCTGTCCCACAGAATACATTCTACCTTTGCAAGTGGGTGTTGTAGGGGATTTGGCATACCCGGTAACAAGGAGGAGCTGGAGGACTCTCTTTAGGGGCTCGGAGGTGAGTGGCACAACTCCCATTGACTTCAGTGGGAGTGTGTCACAATACATAGGCTATATGACTGGCTGGAGAGTTTTCCATCTCTTGATGAAGGGAATTGGGACAGGTGATGTAGCTATTGCATGACTGCAGCTAGTTCCAATGGAAGTGCAGGATCCCAGGGACTGGATGACTTGAGGGACTATTAATGGGATGAGGAAGGTGTTAGCTCCATCTCACCTGTTTAAATCCAATGACGAGTACTCATCGAGAGTTCTTAGGATCTGACACCAGCTGTTCCGTGGCTGGTGTAAACGTCTCAGTCAAGTTCCCGGTGGAGAAGCGTCCCTGTTAAAAATCAAAGAGGAGAACACCTTCAGAGCTGACACTGACTCCCTTGCAGATAGTCCCAGGAGGGAGGGCCAGGACTGCAGGGAGCATGAAATCTGAGCTGCCTTCTCACATCTACAGGTGGTCTGCACTGAACTGGAAAGGGAGCCTGATGGGAGCTTGGGCTGCCCCTCTTCTGTGCAGAGGAAACTTCAGACTCCAGAAGCCCCCAGGTCCCATTACATGGAACTACTGCTGTGTTCTCTGCTGCATGCAGTGACCCAGAGTAAGGCACTACTGATGCATGACCCTCTAGTCCTCTGTCAGAATCCTTGGCCATCTCCAGTAATGATGATTCCACAACTTACCTTACCACTGCTTACTGCATTGCTGGAAGTCACCTTAGAAGAGTTATGAGGCTTGTTGGTAGCTCTACCCCCCTCACACTGTGATCTCATCAGCTGAACAGGGCTAGCCTGGTTAGGATTTGCAGGAGACCTCAGAAAAGCTTCAGAGAGGGCTGTTAATGTCTGGGTAGACGGTGCTCCCCACTGGTCTGGACTCAACCTGTACCCCTTCATGATGTGAAGGGGCTGCTGGGCTTGTGGAGGAGTCATCCTTAAGACAAACCATAAAACTCAGGTTTTAATTGTTCATGATCTTTAATGATCCGCTGGCATTTTTAAAAAATTATTTGTACTGTGGCAGTAACTGAAACGAACTGGACACTGCACACTCTTATCAAGACACCCTGCCTCAGTAGCCCTCTGGTGCTATGCCCGCTGTCCTGGCCAAATTCCACCTGAGTTCTGTCTCCTTAAATTCTACATCACTCTATTTCTCCCTGCCCACTGCAGCTACCCCGGCCTGCAGGACCTGTCCCCGTCTTATGCAAAGCTGTTGGGAAGTGTGGCCAGTACCATTAACAGGATTGTCAAACTCCCTACAAAAGACAGTGGCTATTTTCTGGATGGTACTGAGTCGGTGCCCTTAGCTCCCTGCGCCGACACGCACGCTGGGGCCTGGATGTAAAACTGAACTGTGCGCTGGAGGAGTGACCGATAAACGTACCCACTCCTCTATTGTTCTGGAGATGGGGCCAGAACACAGCCAGACTGCTAAAGAAAGTGCATTGCTTAGTTCTGGGGAACAGTAACACCTTAAGAGTCCTGGAGACTGCTGTCCTCTACCTGTAGAACAAGTACAGTAAAGGCAAGGGCAATGCCCTTTCTCCCACACTTCTCCACCCACCACTGTGTGGGCCAGTCTGAGCCAACCTCTGAGTGTCAGAAGGGGGTTCAGTCTCCCTGGGCCAGCCATTCCTTGGCCCTTCTACTGACTCCGCCAATATGGGTGGGTATTAACAGCCCCCACAATGACAGCTCCAGCTTCCTTGCCAGGCGGCTCTTCAGTTCCAACTTGCTTGGGCAAAATTGCTGGGGAGAAGAAATGAGGTGTTTCTCAAATAAATGATGCCTAATAATTATTTAATAAGTTGTTTGTAAGGCGCCTTGAAGATGAAAAACACCATGTAAGCACTAAGCACTATTATTTTTTACAGACGGCTCCGCTCATACGTTTACCCTGGAGACACGATCAACCGGAGTTGAAAGGTGGCTCTTTTCACATAAGTGGTTTGCTTAGATCTGAACATTTTTTATTGCAATAATAATTACTATTATTATTGCTATTATTATTGTCATGTCTTCTCTAGGGCTCAGTCCTGCAACACACAAGTAGTCTTGCAATGGAACGACTTGCTTCACACGCGTTAGGGATTCTGGATCAGAGCAGACTGCAAACTCTTTGGGGCAAAGACCATGTCTTTATTCCTTCTGGGACTAAAATTCAGGCATATGCAGAGGGCTAGCACAAGGCTAAATCCTACCACTTAAGGGTGCACTGGTGTTAGGGTGAATTTCAGTGCTGAGCACCCTTATGGCATTATATACAAAGGTTAAATCCAGTAATAACCATGCAGTGCCATAGAGCCAAGAAAAAGCAAATTATCACTTAGAAGGGCGAGGTACTGCTGGCTACACTGAGCCAGATTTTCAATGGGGAGAGGATTCATGAGACGATCAATGGTTCATTGCTAAAATGAGGCCAGAGAAAGTAGTCCCTTCTGTTCAGGAGGCTGTTCCTGTGATACCAGGCCCAGGGAAACAAAGTCAATGGAAGCAAGGGGTGCTGGAACTAAGGGTGTGAGCGGTGCTGCCATACCTCCTGGCTTGAAGTAGTTCCCAGCACATGCAGGGTTTACAGTTTGCTTCAATGGCTCTCAGCACCCCCACTATACAAACTGTTCCCACACCCCTGGTGGAAGATGGCAGGAAAAGGAGCTCTCTGCAAGGAATGTGTGAACACTCAGTGACAGCATTACAGTAACAGCCCATGTCCAGAAATGCAAAAAGGAAATGCACCCCTTTATTATTCCTTCTCAGAGCTGTCATTCGCACAGCTGCAAACGGCTAAACTTGGTAAGCAGGACAGCCTGGTATTTCAGGGCTTGGAGGTAATTACAAAACGGCTCTGTAACATGTTACAGCCCCCAAGACACAGACTCATGAGTAGGCCTGCCACTGGAAACAAAGAATGACCATCCCATTGTGTCTGGGTCAGATGAATGTGGGTATGGCCATCTATCATGTTATTTCAATTGTATTCATGTGTGAGACTTCACATACATGTGTGTTTGACCATTATGCCATGATCATATGCCTAGTCATGATTTTGGGAAGGAGTGAAGTGAATTGGAAACATTTCCAGATGTCAGACTGGCTAAGCCGGAGCAACTCTGGAGGGACCTGAGAAAGCTTAGCTGGGCAGGGTGATGACAGATGAAATTCAGAGTTGACAAGAGCAAGGTAATTCACGTTGGAAGGAACAGTTTGAACTACCCATTCCCATTGCTGGGTTCTAAATTGCCTGTAATCACATGCGCCCTTAACTCTGACCATAAATATACAGCAACACTCACAGATTGTAATTCTATAGATACTGATTTGGTACGGCAGTTCCCACCAGATGTTCTTAGATCACACACACACACTTTGTGTGTGTGTGAAAAACCATCTCATCACACTTAGGTTATATGTATGTATATGTCTGCTGCTATTTAAAGCAAGCAATCACACCAACAAAATCCCCCCTTCATTGAAGGGCTTGCTTCATAAACTGGATCCAGGAGGCTTGCATGATTTTGCAGCCTGCCTGTAGCTTCAGGAGCTGGCAGAGATTTAAAAACACCTGGTTTAAAAAGCAAAGTTTTGTAATGGAGAATTGCATACGGGTGGGACTTGCAAATGGCTACGTAAAAATAATCATATTCAGTTGTAGCGAAGGTAAAATACTTTAATTTCCCAGATTATATGATAGTTTGAGCCTGACCCTGCATTCCCAACAGAGCCAAAATGCCCACTGAAGCCAATGGGAGCAGTATACGCAGAGAGTCTTCTGCTACATGAAAGCAAGCTAAGACTGCTGCATTTTGCACCAACCTGCTTCCTCAGCAAAAGCCAAGGACTTTGCAACACAAAGCTCAAATTTATGGGCAGCTGGTACCACTGGGACAACAGAACACCATGCAAAACAGGACCGGCATGAATACAGCAGTCAATGGGTCTTGCTTCACAGCACTTTAAATCAATTCTGCATAACAGCATTAACTGGTTTGCTATCTCAGTACATGTATGTTCCCCATCACCATGGTATCACCATGCAGTCATTACTGATCTTTGCAGCAGTCCTTTGAAACAGTGCTATTATTCCAATTATACAGATGGGAGCCCAGGTACAGGAGAGACTAAGTGACTTGGCCAGGATTGCACAGGGAATCTGTAGCAGAGCAAGGAACTAACTGCTAGTCTCCTGTGTTGCAAGCCAGTGCTGCAACCTGTAGACCATCATTTTGGCCCAAGCTGGCTAGGCAATTGTGTTGAATGGCCCCTGGAGGAGGCAAGCTTTCTTCTGCTGTCCCCTTCAACAGGCTGTTAAAGGGCCAGTGAGGGATCTTTACCCCCCCTTTGATAATACAATGCTTCTTAGCTTGGACCTTGGCAATTTTGTAACACAATTTTGAAAGACAAGGTGGGAGGGAGGGGGAGAAAAAAATACGTAACAAATTGAGCCTATTGAACATTATTTGCAGATTACGGTGCGGAATTGTGTTAAAGTATGTCTGAGCTCATTAAATGTCAGCATTAACAATACAGCACTTGGCAATCAAGGCAGTTCTTTGGCTGTTAGTCATTAATCACTCTCTGACACTCCTGAATTGGAAACTAGGAAACTGTTCTCATGTGTTAGATGTACCTATTTTCCTTTCCCTGCAATCACGGCATGAAAAGTTTTCTTTGACTTTCTGCCTACCAGAGCCTCAGTCATGGTGATAAGGAGAAAGGGTCCTTATTTCATTTAAAGGTATTTATTGGGAGCTTAGGGCATATAAAGAACAGGGTTTATATTTAAGCTTTTCTAGTCATCATTATAAAATATTTTACAACACAGACAAATTTTATAAACCCACGAAAACTTTCAAGGGGGCATCACAATAGTGTAGATGTTTTCAACACAAATGGATTTAAAAAAAAAAAAAAAAAAAAAAAGTTAAAATATTTTACATTTCAAGAGCACCTTTCATATCTCTCTGCTGCTGACCCCATGCCTCAGTAGTGAGGGTAAATCTCACTGCATTGAAAGATTAAGAATAGCATCCGTGTTAGTCTGTATCCGTAAAGAAAACGAAGAATACTTGTAGCACCTTAGAGACTAACCAGTTTATTTCAGTATAAGCTTTCATGGGCTACAGCCCACTTCATCAGATGCATAGAATGTTTGTTCCATTCTATGTATCCAATGAAGTGGGCTATAGCCCACGAAAGCTTATACTGAAATAAACTGGTTAGTCTCTAAGGTGCTACAAGTATTCTTCGTTTTCTGCATTGAAAGTGGCTTCTCTCCCCATGTATTGAGCCCTTGCAAGCATTTATTTTTAAATGTATTTATCCTTACAGACACCTGTGAGGCAGGGCAGTGGGATTATCTCCACTTTACAGATGAGGAACTGAAGCACAGAGTCATATAGAAAAATCAGTAGAAAAGAACTAAGTTAGCACCTAGAGGACCAGGCCATCCATCCTACTACTAGAGAGAAAGACTGAAAGAAGATTGAAAAAATGTGTGTTTGTTTAGTTTGGAGAAGAGAAAACAGAGGAGACATGGTAGTTTAAGTACATAAATGGCTGACTTGTTACAAGAAGAAGGGAGAAAAATTGTTCTTCTTAACGTCTGAGTATAGGACAAGAAGCAATGGGCTTAAATTGCAGCAAGAGCGCTTTAGGATGGACATTAGAAAAAGCTTCCTAACTTTCAGGGTGGTTAAACATTGGAATACATTTCCAAGGGAGACTGTGGAATCTCCATCATTGGAGATTAAGAGCACCGGTCAAGGATGGTCTAGATAATAGTTAGTCCTGCTCGGAGTGCAGGGGACTGGACTAGCTGATCTGTAGAGGTCTCTTCCAGTCCTACGATTCTATATCATATCCAGTCCTGCTGAAATGCAGTCATCTCTGAGATAGAAGGATGCTGCCAAAGATGGTCCATAACAATAGGGTTGTTGCAAAAACTGCTTATTTCCTTTGGAGTTCAGTCCAATATACCTCAAAGGACAGGCATAACTCAGTAGACTTCTGGAAAAACAAGATTTATTGCAAGCAATAAGGAGTCAGAGGGGGTTATCACCCAAACAACTGGCTCAACTCAATACATGTGTGTAGATATTTTATACCCCTGTGTTGATAAGGGAGGGGGACTTTCAATCCACTTACACAGGTGGGAACACTTAATGGCTATTACATCCATTGTTGGTCTTAATCTATTTCATTTACATGTCTGGTAAACAGGAGGTTCAAAACACTTAGGGGTACTTAGACACTATGATGCCTGCACATCTGTGGCAGGGTGAATGCAAGTTTAAAATGCATGTTAAACTAGGGGTCAATAGTACATATACAGGGAGTGAGATTATAAATCTAAGGTTATTTTAAAATCATACTACAACATTCTAAGTTACATTTTCCTAACAATCATTTTCTTAACAGGGTAAAGGATATTTTGGTTGGCACATTAAGACAAGTCACCCTGAAAGGTTGCTGTGAACTGTGTGGAATGGTGTTTATCTTCCTGGGCAGTTCACTCAGATGTTATGGTGGGCACCAACAGAAGAACCTGAACAGCAAGATGGCTAGTGGTATGAAAGACTGTTGACTGCACTGGGATTGGAGACAGAGGTTGCGTGGGCCTATCTACAAAGACAAATTGCCTGTGTAAATAGTCTTATAACACAATAGTCCCCCATAGGCTTATACATAGAGGGCAAGGAGAGGGCATGTGAATAAATGCTGAATTAACATAGGAAACATCCCCTGCTCATTGCAAAGGGATCCGTAACCTGATTGGATCTGATGCATTTGCACATCAAATATTCCAGTTTTCCATGAACAAAAGAGCTCTCTCCCCCCACTCCGTCGTTCACGGCATATTTGTATGTAAAACAACTTAGCCTTCTTGCCACAGGCCATCTCGCAAACTGAGCAAGCCTCTGAGCGCAGACCTCGGGCTGTTCCAGACCAGAAGGAAGTCCGCACCGGGAGATGCGCCAAAGCCCCTCAGAGGCAGCCTGGGAGAGCGAGAGCCAGGTGGCAGGGAACAGGAACAGGCTAGGAGCACATGGTCCCTGGGACTGGGAATGTGGATGTGGCGTGTGATCCTGGAGGAACCTGGATGTGGTTTAATTGATGCCTGCTCATTGTCACACCCCCCCGACTTCCTATTTGTTTTCCCCCCTTGCAGCTCGATCTCATTTTGCACTGTTCGCATTCATTCACCTCTGACAGCCAGTTCCCAGCACCAACCACGGGCCGGAAGGCAGCTGCCAGAATGGGGAGGGAAGCCACTTTCAATGCAGTGAGACTTACTCTCACTCCTGGGGCATGGGACGTCGTAGATCCCGCCCTCGAGCCACAGGCTCCTTCAGGACGGGTGCTTAACCTCACCTCCCACCTTGAGAAGCACCAGGAGACACCCGGAGCTGAGCACTGGCAGGCCTTTGAAACTGTCCCAGCCCTGGAACTGCAGCATTGGGGGAGCTTGCTGAGCAATCCCTGTCCTGGTGGAAGCCATCCTGGCTCGGCCCAGTAGTTAGAGGGAGAGAAAATGCAGAGAGCTCAACACTCGCTATGGGGAACTTGCCCAGAGGCTTTTCCTTCACTTAATCTTCCAGACGCCAACCCAGAGCCAGCTGCCAGGATGCCAGGTCATCATCTCAGTAAATAAAGGAGCAATGTTCCCAGCCCCCACTCCTGTTTTTAAGGGAAAATGATTAATGGCTCCCAGAAACCACAATTCATCCAGGGGAAGAAAGTAGATTTACCCAGAACATGCATGAGAATTGGTGCTCAGATCAGCTCCTGGGGCGGGTGAGGGGAAGCTAATGGCAAACAGAACCCATCTGTGCGAAGAGAGAGAGAGAAATGCCCTTGCTAAAAATACTTGCTAGAGAAGTTCAGATAAAACAGGCCTGGGGGAAACTTTCAAAAATCTGGGGCCACTTTGGGCAAAAGTCTCCTGGCAACAGGCTGCCTAGTGAGATTCCAGTCATCAATCACTCTAGCTATCTAGACTGTTAAGATGGCTGTCATGAGACAGGAAGGATAGTTTAAGGCACTGGTTTAGGACTTGGGATTTCTATGTTAAATTCCCAGCATTGCCACAGACTCCATGTGTCATCTTTGGCAATTCA
The DNA here is from genome assembly GCA_007922305.1 of Dermatemys mawii. Taxonomy (NCBI): domain Eukaryota; kingdom Metazoa; phylum Chordata; order Testudines; family Dermatemydidae; genus Dermatemys; species Dermatemys mawii. Next base: position 2,217,514 of record ML677387.1, read on the forward strand.
CTTCATCTCTCTGTGCCTCAGTTCCCCATCTGTAAAATGAGGATATCAATCCTTCCTTCATCTGTCTTGTCCATGTAGGCTGTGAGCTCTCTGTCACAGGGAGTGTCTCACTCTGTATCTGTAGAGTGCCTGACACAACGAGGTCCTGATCTCAGCTGAGGCCCCTCACTATCAAGCAGGGGAATGGAGTCAAACCAGTTCCCTTCAGGGGAAAGATGCAGCACCCTACAGTTTATTTACAGTGGTGAAAATCTCTCACCTTCCACCATAATGGCAGGATGAAAAACTAACATTTAATCTGCTCACCTTCCTCCAAAGCATTGCCATGCTCAGGCAAACCTCACAGACCTGGTTGTATACAAAGTGCAGTTGTCAGCATGTCTGAAGCCTTCTCATTTCAACGCACTGTATGGAAAATTAAGATGTGGAAAGGGCTTTACAAGCTCTGAGGCGAGACATGGTATGATGAGTGATGAGACAATGTAATTTGGACATAGTAAGAACTGGCCCAAACGTGTGCCAGAAACTTGAATCAACTCTTTTTGGAGAAAGTTGGTAGTGCTTGGTGAAAAATTATTGTTCATTTTTGCTGCTGCCTCTGCACTTCTAGGACTACAAAGGGGAATCTCCAGAATGTCCTGGGATGTCCACCCTGTCTGGGAACAGAAAATCCTGGGGATCCCATCTGAAAGCGTTTTCTTGAGAGATGCGCTATCTGAAGAGATTCCAAGATAGTTCCTTTATCCAGACAGTGAATGCTTTAACATAAGCTCCCTCCATTGCAAGCTTGGGTAACATTGATCGGCTCCAGCTTAGACTCATAGACCTTAAGGTCAGAAGGGACGATTTAGTTCATCTGGTCTGACCCCCTGCACATTTCAGGCCACAGAACCTCACCCTCCCACTCGTGAAATAGACACCTAACCGCTGCTGAATTACGAATTCCTCGAATCGCAGTTTAAAGAATTCAAGTTACAGAAAATTCACCATTTATGCTAGTTTTAAAAACTTGTTTGTTTCTACCCCCTGTTAGTCTATGAACAATCTATGGAGTCAGCATACCCCTGCCCTCTACTGGATAGAATCCGAACTGCTCAACTGTGTATCATTTGCCCGATAATGCTAACAACTAATGGAGAGTTTTCTGCAGCTCAGGTGGCTTTTGGAGCAGGCGGAGCTGCGTTCTAACCACAACATTGCAGGGAAGTTCCAGACGTCCATGGCATGCAGCTGAGTGAGAACTGAAGTTGCTGGGTGGGTGTTGGATTTGTGACACTATGTCACTCCCATTGGAATGGGAAGAGTCCCTGGTTCCTCTTGTCCAGGAAGAACTGGCTGCACCACAGCAGTACCGTCGTTTATGAGCTCTCGTCCATCAGTTTAATGTGCATTAGCTGTCGCTTTACCAGGGAAACAGCCTTCCTGAGCAAAGGGGGGCTGCCCTGCTCCGGTATTTTCAGCCCAGCAGCGCTTGGAGGATTAGAGAAGCTGGCCGTCTCCGTGACAAAAATGAATTTCGCTTCTGATCAGATGCGAATAAAGGAATGATTCAAGGCCAGCCGCTAACAGCCACCCCTCCCGATCAGTGCTTTGTTACACAACGCTTGTCATGTTGCCATCATTCCAATTGACGAGCTCGGTCACATAATCCTCTCGTCAGTGGGTTAGGCTGGGGCACTGGAACAGGCGATGGACGGGTTAGTTTGGAAATGCATGGAAAAAGGGTTTTAAGCACGAACCATGACTTTAATCCAAGGAGCTGTACTCTCTCTCCTGTGTGTAAATGCAGGGCTGGGAGGAAGCGTCCTAGAAAAGAAAGGATGACTGGTGGCATGGATTTAAAAGCTAAGCCTAGAGACAGAAACCTGGGTCTCTGCTTTTAATCAAGCCCCCGAATGACACAAAGCAACTTAACACAACTCTGTGCAGTGCAGCTGGGAAAGGAAGCAATGTTGGTAACTGATGTGGAGATGGAGACCACAGCCAAGGGCCCATGCAGTTCTCTGGTCATGAAGAGTTGCTTTTCAGATGCTAAGAAAAACCTCCCAGGAGGCTGGTTTATTTCTGGAACTCCGAGAAGGGCCAGGAAAGCCTCACAGAGGTGCTGAAGCTGAGGTCAGAGATCAGCAGCATCTGTGTGCTATATTTAGAATACAATAATACAAGCTACGGAAGAAAATACACTGAGGATGCACACACAGCTACATTCCCTTGGCTGGGGAGTTACTGGACGATCTGACCCAGGCAGCAGATAGTTGGATTTCCCTAGTTTTTTCCCGGCAAATAAATCACAGCTCCAGAGCCCTTTAAACTCTGCAATATGATCTGTTCCATAAGGAAGGGAATGAAAGGCCATGTCCCTCTGGAAGCCTCTAGAGCAATAAATCTACCATGTACAAACACATACCAGATTTCCAAAAGCATTTATTTTATTGTATTGTTTTAACAGAAATATCAAACAGCAATAAACTTGGCCCTCATTAGATGCCTCTGACAATCCAAAAACGCTGCTAATGAATCAGCCTAGGACAGAGGAATGTTGATGTAAGTAAAATGCTCAGTGAGAATCTGACCCAGTGGAAACGCCGTTTGCCGTTGAGTTCTGCACTGAGAAGTCTGGCTGACAAGGCAAGGGGCCTGATTTGCAGTTACTCTGTCCCTGGACTTAGGAGTAAGGTGGCTTTAAACCAACTTTGCACTCCTTGTAGTCCATGGCCTTTCAGGGCTGGCCTGCCTCTTGGCGTAAGTTAGAGCAGCATCAGGGCAGCTCAAACTTACAGCCTGCTTCTCATGACTTTGGAAAGCAGGAATGGCCATACTGGAATGCACTCTGGCCACGCCCTCGCCTTACCCATGACATGGCCCCAACATGTCTTATACACCAGGGGCCTGGGAACAAGGCCACTACGGAGCTCTTACGTCAGCTGTATGCCAACCAGGAAGGCCCCAGCACAAGCACTGGGGGGGCCATGTCCACCCACTTAAAGGCCCGTCTATGCTGCCAGCAGGGGGCAGAGAGGCTGTCGCAAAACTGAGAACCGGACCTAAGGAATTCCGAGTTACCCTCTTTCGGCTCCCTTGCTGCTGCTAGGGAAGTAGCAACTGCAGGAGGAGGAGGAAAGTGTCAAACCATCCAGTGAAATCCTGCATCACCACTTGCACTGAGGAACATAGGACTGGATGCATCAGGACACACTGAGTCTTGTGTCCTGCCTCCAGCAGCAGTCAACACCTTATACTTCAGTGGAAGGCAAAACTGCCCTACAATGCACCTGGCTGGCTATGCAATACTCTATGGGGGGGTGAAGGGGAGGGGTGGGAATGTCTTCCTGTCCCTTGAATAATCAGTTTACTTATGCCCTGAAGCATAAGGTTTGATTAACTCTGTTTCAGCACACACATATAAGTGTAGGGGAAGATTCTATCATCCTCACTCCACTTCAAGTAACCCCATGGATTGGAGTTTATGGTGTAACTGACCAGTGTTTAGCAAGAGCTGGTGCCCATTCCCCAGAGCCCATGTGTGGCCCACCTTCCAAGACCTTCCTGGGGCAGGCTCAGGTGGATAGAGTGTGTGGGGTGGGGTGGGGTGGCATCTGTCTGTTTTCTCCCCCTCCCACTCCACCAGAATCTGAAGCTATGAGACTAAACAGCTGCCTGAGTAAAGTGGTTTGCAAAGGTCTGTCTGAACTCATTAAGCTTCAGGCCAACAATACCCAAACTGGCACTCAGGGCAATTTCAAGGTTGTTGGTCATTAATCACTCTGTGACAATCATGAAGGGTCCGGTGACTACAAAGAGCTCAGCTGTCTGGGGAACGTAACTGGAGAGCCCAGGGAAGAGGAATCACATCATACAAGTGGCCTTTGAGAAGGGGATTACTGCGCAGAAGAACACACACTGCTGGACATGTGTGCTGGTGACCTGAGGGGAGTAAGACCACCTGGGATGGGGTAGGCTAAATGGGAGGTTGCAGGGACAATGGGTTTTTAGCAGAGATGGGATCCCTGCCCTGGTGGAGTTTAGGGCCAGATCCAAATCTCCAGCTGTAGTGGGCCAAACGAGAACCCTGGATCAAAGCAGCCCTGGGAAAGTTTGGGTCAGGATCCACACTACAACTTGGGCTCATCTCTTACTTGTTCTCCTGTCTGTGCTAGGGACTTGGGTAAGGAGGTTTTCACCTCAAGGGCAGCACACATGCAGCTGCTTTGACTTTGGACCTTCTGTGAGCACCTTGAGATGTTCCTGTCATAACAGTCGCCAGCGATGGGGTACCGGGGGACAGCCTGTCTCCCTGCACCCTGGCATAGGGGGCATTCCCATCTCACACTGCCTGGGGCTGCTCCCACTCTCTATGACATGCCATGGCTGCTACCAGAAAGCTCCACCCTTGAAACTCAGGTGACAGGGAGCCTCATGGATTAAATGCTCACCAGGGGTTGGCCCCACTCCCCTTTGAAGCCCAGCTGAAGACGTCCTAAGGATGATGACTAAGTCCCGGACTCAGATCAGAGGCAAACAAGGACCAGCATTCTGCCTCTCTACATGCATCCAAACAGAGGAAACATTTCTGTGGACGTCTCCATTATGACGGGGCTGTGGAAGGTCTTTCCCGCAGGCGCAGCAGTTCTGAGAGCTCAGGCAGGCAATACAGGCACCAACCTAGACCAGAGATCAGTCCTGCTACCCAAGTCATATCAGCAAAGCCTATGAAGGGAAGAAGGGGACCAGGCAGCCACTCCCCAGTGCCAACACTGGCAGGATCAAGCCCCTCAGCCAAGCTGTCTGAATGGAAGCTGGGGCACTGAAGTATTGCTGCCCCCAGATATCCTGAAACCATCTCTTGGGCCTAAAAAGAGTCAGGAGATTTAAAAAGAACCCTCATGATTTTTAAGTCTAACAAATATGTTTTGGGCTCTTCCTGTTTGCTTTCTGGATTTGAGCTTTAAGGTTACTCTCAAGTCACATTTTCAAGCTTTACTCGGCAACTCTGAGGGCTAGAAACGTTTTCTGGTAATGATAGAGGAGATTCCATGTAATCTCATGCTGCCAGGGGCTAGGAGAAATACCACGTATTGTGAGGCTCACGCTGCGCTTGCAAGAGCTGGTGACAGTGATACTGGTTTATGCCGTGTGCTCTGCTAATGTCCTGATTAGGGTGCATGCAGCAGGTTTGCCCCCAGGCTTAGCATCCACCTCATTAGGACATGATCCTGCAAGCTGCTGAGAACCTTCTATCCCCACCCAAGTCGCTGGGAATTGAGGGTGCTCAGCACCCAGTCAGGATCTGGCCTTGGTACTTTAATATTTAAAAGTGAAGTACAATTAAATGAGCTGAAGTTAAGAAACAGAGAGAAACAAAGATTCCTGAGTGCGCAGAAGACAGCCAGAAACACTGAAGACAGCCAGAAACAGAAGCAGACGGAGCAAGAGAGAAAGGCAGACAGCAAGTCAGATGGATGGCAACACAGGCGCACAACGAGAGAGAGACAGGCGGAGAGCGCGGCTGCACTCATGCGGGCTGAGAACGGGGAGCCGGAACCCTTCTCTGGATGAAGTTATTTTGTTTGGCACTGAAGTAAATAAATAAATAAACCCAGACCTACCTAAAACTGGAAGGGAAAAAAAATACACCCCTCTGTCTCCCAGATTTATGGAGCTGCAGTGGCAGAGTCAGTCGGAGAGACGTAACCAGCGCCTGAGCCGCCCCGGGCTCTGCCGGAGCCCACAGAGAAATTCTTTACTTATTGAATCACATTTATCATCTCTAAATACATATGCAAGCCTGTGTTTCTGAATCCATAAACATCGTCAACTAACGGGGCTCAGCGAGGCCTCTTTCAGCAGTAATTTATAGTTAACTTTTTCCATATGCGGGGCCTGTCGCTTTAGTGTCATTTCCGGGAAAACAAGGGGGGCGTTGTGTGCAGGGGGGGAGGGAGGGGGCTGCAGGGAGTGGGGGCTGCAGCATGTTTTGGCCTGCTGGAAGAGGGCGTGCTGCTGGCACGGAGAGAGAAATCCACCCAGCAGAGCCAGGGCTCATTAATCATTCGAACTACCAAACTGCCAGCTCCTTTCAAGATCTTTCGAGAAGTGTTTTCACCCAAAATAGAGTTGAAAACGCACCGGGCCTTACTTTCAGAGGCTCATCAATCTGGCCATTATGTGGCATGTCAGGCAGCTCTGACAGACAAGCCTGCTCTGTTCAAGGGGCCCTGACTCCCACAACCTGTCATATCAAGGGCCTGATCACATTTGACAGCTTCATTTGTACCTACAGAATAGATAAAGGGGCTGTTCATTGAAACAAAGGCGTGTCGGAGAAGATGGGGGGAACAGGATACACCTCTAGAGCTCAGGGGCAGTGCCGGGAGGAGAGTGATTGGCAGGGGAGTCCGGCTGAGCTGACCAGTGTGGGACATGAGGAATTGTCTTCGTAAAGGGAGAATGGAGCGAGATGGCTTCCTCCCTCCGTTCTCTCCAGCAGGGGTGGCTCCCGTTTTAGATACTAATGGCAATCAGACTGCATTTAGTTTGCTCATCCCCTGCTGCCACCATTCACATCTTCACCCACCTCCATGCACCTCACCCTGTCTCTGACATCTACGATGGTAAATAAAATCTGGCTGATGCATGGCGAGCAGGTCCAAGAGGGCTATGGAAGAAGAGAGGACACGAGGGATGAGCTGCTTGGAGAGGGAGTGGATGAGCTACAGAAAACCAGCACTTATCAAATCTCCATTAAAACAATTCTTCGTGTTGAAGCATTGCCCATCCCAAGCATTCAAAAGTCATGAGTCTGCCCCTCCTCCAAAATCAAGAGATTTAAAAGAATAATGCAGGTTTTCAAGCTTGTCTCTGCAATCACAAGGGCTAGAGATGTCCTTTACCAAAAAAGGAGCTAAGATTCTTGGGAAATCACACAGCTCTTTGAGCCAGAGATGCAAGAAAAACACCAACCACCACACAAGTTGGCAACATGGTACATATCCTATTTTAAGTATTACCTTCTGCAAAACTAAAACCATATATATATGTATTACTGTTTTTCCCTTCTACCAACAGAAGATGGTCCAGCACACGATATCACCTCACCTATCTTCTCTCTCCTATTACTCCAATAGAGGGTTAGAGAGGGAGGTGAAAATAGGGCTTGTAACAGAAATGTGGATGCAGCCTGAATTACTGAGTCACAACTGGTTGCTCCCAGAATGAATTCGAAAGGATAACAGGATCCTTTTCCCTCTCTGTGCCGTTAACCTTCAGGAATTATCATCGCAGATGAAGACTAGTAGCATTCTGATGCTATGGCGGGAGCACACAATACCTTTGTACAGTTGGAAGCGTTAGGGAGACAAACACCCAGGAAATATTTCCAATATACAATTCAGTCATCACCTAACAAAAGGATCTGCAGCCCAAAGGAGGTTGAAGTTCTTTTCAACTCACTTTCCCAAAGGGCTGTGGTGATAAAAACTTTCCATTCCCACCCCTGCAAGGCCAGGGCTTCACTCTCCAGGGTGGGCAAGAACACTCTTAAAGCATTAGATCAGCTTGTGTCTGGGATAAATCAGCAGTTTACTCATGACTCTTTCCACCTTGGGGCGGACAGGGGGAAGAACCTGGACTCTTTTCTTTTCCAGACCAACAGACGTCACTGAAACTGGGCAGATAATTGGAATGAAAAGCTACAAAGGTAACAATCACTCCAGCAGAAGCAATTAGTCACTTTTATGAGTGCTAGTAAACACATGGCTCCCATCGGCATGACAGGCTCTGCACCCGGCAATCATATTTGTAGACACAGTGGACAGTCTATTAGCCCTCCACCTACCACTGATCCATTAATTATTACCCATGCTGGCCCTTCCATTGCATGCTTTACAGCCACTCATAACACAGGTGCAGTCAGATAGCAGGAAGGCCCTGGCAGTAAATAAATAGCTGGATTCACCCATGCTCCCTCAACAAACTACCAGCTACTATAAGAAAGTTTGTTCTTGTCTCCCCCATCCCACAAAAATTAAAATCATAGGCTGTGAGTGCTTTAGGGAAAGAGATGAAGCAAGCAGGAAGAGCACACTCAGCAGTTGTAGCACACAAAAGAAGCCAAGAATTTTGCTCTTACAAAACAAAAACAAAAAAAAGCAGAAAAGCTATGAAGGCTCCAGTCCCTACCTTCCGCCACACTCAGCAAGGTCTTCCCAGGTTCCCTCCTCCAGCAGCAGAACCTATCCAGAAGGAAGCTGGGGCAGAAAGCAGGCCTTATATCTACCACAGGGATTCCCACCAGGCTTTGCTTCTTTAAAGCTACAGCCTTGCATTCTTACTGTGAATCCATCGCTCTCCAAGGAGCAGGTGTGAAATCTCTTTAGTGAGTGATTCATAGCTGATAAGACCAGCAGGAACCATTCTGACCATCTAGCTTGCACTAGCATGTGCAGCTTGTGAACCACTCACCTAGGAACCAGGAAACTGAGGTTCCATTCCTGGCTTTCCTGCTGCCCTGCCATGGTAGAAAATATTATGGTCAGTGGAATTCTGTTTGTTATTGTGAATCAAGCTAAAGAACTATACAGTACTTTGTAACCCAAGCTGTCAGCTGAATGTTTCCCCCAGACATCTCCAGTGAGCATTTAGCTGAGACATTTGTATATGTGGAATTACATCTCTTCAGTTATTTGTCTTGATAGTAAACAGAAGAATAACTATTAACCATGCATCACAATAATGAACAATATCATTTACAAACGTTGTCGTGTAAAGCTGAATGAAAGACAACAAGGCTACGTTCTGCAGAGGAACAGGGCAGGTAATGCTATCTCCATGTCCTCTGAGCTTAACCTTCTGGACAGTGGCATTTTCCAGACTGCCATCAGCTGAATGACCTCATTAAAGGACAGATATCTGTTGTAGGGCCTGCCAGACTAGGTCAGAACAGTGGCCAGTCTAGTGGAGTCTTCGATCTTCAGGAGAGGCCAGTCCTTGATGTTTCAAAGAAAGGTGCAAGTAACGCCTGAGTGGACAATTATGGATTAACCTGCCCCTGCAGGCAGTTTCTCTGTAACCCTGAGAGTGAATTATATCCTAACACAAGCTTGTTTAGAACAATGCTGTTTCTTCCACATGTGATGTGACTGTGTTTGCAACTTCTAAAGGAACAATGGGCCAGACTCCCCATTGGTGTAAATCAGCATCACTCCACTGAAGTCAATGGGCCGGATCCCCAGTTGATGTAAATGGACAAGGCAGTGGAGCCTAATGGTACAGCGGTGGACTGGGTTATGGTCTCCTCCCTGCTACTGGTCTGATGGGTGACACTGGCCAAATCACTTCATGGCCTCAGTTTCCCTTTCTGTGCAATGTGGATAATGATGCTAACTTCCTTTGTAAAGCACTGTGAGATCACAGGATGCTAAGTGCTGTTATCATCATGATCCAGCCAATGGGCCTAATCCCTAGCTGGTGTAAATTGGCACAATTCGATTGATTTCAGTGCAGCTATGCTGATTTGCACGTGCCAAGAATCAGCCTAATCCATCTATTTCAGTCAAGGAAATGACAGTAGCCGTTCCCCAATAAGCCTTGGTGAAATCTTTCTTACTTGCTCCGTGTTTTCCTTGTCTTCATGGCTCTTTCACCACTGCCTTCTGGACTCTGTCCCTTCCGGTTCTCTTTGTTGGTCTTGTCTGGCTTGCTCTTTGCAGTTCCTTCTCCAGCCACAGGCCATGTTTGCAGCTGGAATGGGCTGCGCCCCAAACCCTTGGGCATTGAATAATTCACTCTGAGTGCTTTCCAGTTCTCTTCTGTGCTCACTTTCAGCGCTTCGCACGGGCACCTTCACTCCACCCCAGCCCTGCCTACAGCCTCCCCAGGTTTGCTCTACGCAGATCTAGCCCTGCAGGGGTTTGTGCATATTTGAATCCCATTTTACTCCAAATGACAGACTCCAGTAGGACACTGGCATGTATCCCACCCAACCCCCAGACCTTTGAACCTCTAAATGCTTAGAACATAGCACATCCTTTACCAGACCAGATGAATGGTCCACTTAGTCCAGAATCCTGTCTCAGATAGTGGTTGGTGCTTTGTTTGAAGATGAGCCCAGTTAGCCACATCAGCAATGCTGTAGGCTTGGCTGGGGATTTCCTCTAGTCTCCTGCAGTTGATCCGGGTGTGGCCCTGAGGCATGAGATACAATTGCTTTGATTTTAGCACATGTAGAACTATATTATAGGCCATAAAATATATCTAACCCTTTATAATATCCACTGGGGGTGTGGCACTGTCAGGAATCTGCTCCCATACCTTGTCAGACCGCAGGGGCTAGTCCCCTCTCCTCATGGCACGCACGGCTCCCCTTAAGGGTAATGGGAGTTACACACGCCCCTTGATGGAGGAACAGAATTCCTTGTGTCTGATTTATTACTGTCCTTTAAGCAAGTCCCAATTTCCACGTTGGCGGTTTCAACCCCCCTCCCTATTTGTTTGTCCCATCCGGGCTCTCTTGAGTGTTGCCTCTTTACCTGCTTTGCTCCCTGTAACCAGGGGGTCCTGGGAGCCCAGCTCCTTCTGGTAACTCACGGCTTTCCATCAGCTGCTCCAGCGTAGCTCGGCAAAGGACACACGCTCACTACAGCCGCTGTGGTACTGTGCCATGCTGACCTTCCGGGTGCTTGCACGGAACACTGCCCCTTTGCACCACTGCATCCATGGGGTCTTATTTCCTCTCGGGCCACCCACAGTGTGCCCCTCCTGTCCGTGTTCTCTCCAGGGTGCCTCGGTTTGTTACATGTGGAGTGTCTTTGCATCAGCTCTAAGCCACCAGGTTGAATCTGGACCTGTGAGTCTAGCAACCAAAAGTCAACACAATGGGCAGATGTTTGCTGGCCTACAAAGACCCCTATAAAGAGGCCTAGCACTAATGTCCTCTCTGCTGGCCGCATCCCTAGAGGGATGAATGGGCCCTGGAGACTGATTTCCCCTCTGCCCCCTAGAAATAGCCCTTCTAGGTCAGAACTGGGGGTACATTGGCATGGGGCTGGCACTATCTACCCTGTCCCACTTCTGTGGATAATTGCAGGACTTTATTCTCCAGGGCTGCTGCTTCCGCCCGGACTAATAAAGAAGAGAAAAGCTTCTTTTTGGGGGTAAGAGAACTCTCAGTCTTCCCCCGCTCGCCTCTGCCAAGCATGCCCGTGTGCCCGTCACTTGGCATGTGTGTGTCGACGCTCTTGAGGGGCACGTAACTTTGTGCCCCGCGCTGCCCTTTGAAATGCTGGGTGTGGTTGTGGGCAGACACCGCGGCCTCACCTGAAAAACACCAGAGATCCGTGTGCAGAAACGAGAAAAAAAATATGCCTTCCGCTCTCATTCACATATTTATTAGGTGGGCAGCTCATTCTGCGGTCAACTTGACTTCAGCCTTTACCAATGGGGATGTTTATAAGGAGCGCAGCATGCAGGAACTGCTCCGCCTGTGTGTCCAAGTCGCTCCCTTTCCAGCGCAAGGTATAATGTTGCCTTTGTTCGCTTTGGGTCGCAGGCAGAGTCAAAGCAAAAGTGCCCCATGCCTTTCATTTGATCCTCCTCCCCCCGCCCTCCCCACCCTGGCAACAAAATCTTGCATGTTTTCTGTTTAAATAGCACACAGTTGTGAAGTGTCCTGGCTCTTTCCACACACACGCTGTGGCCTCAGCAACTGCTGCAATAAATCAATAGGAAAATAGAGGCTGCCAGTTAGACTAAACAAGTGCATTTGCAAGGATTGCTAACCCTCATTAATCACTCTGACAGTCCTAAAAACACATTTCCCCTTTAATGACTGTATTTGGATAATCAGTGCTTTTTCCTCCTCAGTCAGAGTTTGAGTAAGGGACAGCTGGTGTTATTATAGCCATTCATGGGAGAGAGCAGGGAGCAGGGTCAACTGAGAGTCAACCACTGGAGGTCTCCTGCAATTCAGGGCAAGCTGGAAAAGTTGTTGTTATGCAATAATGAGGCAAGCTGCTTGCTGCCAATACAGATTCAAACATACATTTACCAATGTCTTAACACCCACCTGTGTTATCTGAGCAACATTCTCCCCCCACTCCCCTCCAACAAAACCCACCGCCAGCTGGGTTTGAAAGGCTCATTTTTGGTTCACTGTGTTGCCTTTAGGTGGTTTTTGCTTTCAGAATAAGTTTGAAACCAGGCACATTTTTCTGTGTAAATGATGTCACACATTAATGCACAGCACATTATGAAAATGGTAATTCAAACCCATACAACTCTAAATTAAGCCATACATTATCCAACGCACTCAGCCATGTATTTTGCAGAAAGACAGGATGAAATCAAATCAAACTGAAACTGTGGAGTGCAGATTGTTAGAATAATTAATAAAGTGCATCCCAGAGCTCTTATTAGAAGATGAATTCTGCAGTAACCAGGGCATACATTAGATGAAGAGTTGGCAACACAATCATTTCCTAGCAGAGAAAGTCACAGAGTGCTGACTGGCATCGGAGGAGACTTGGCAGTGTTTACACAGTCCGGGTGGGTACTGCAGTATTTAGGAAACAACTGCCATGGGGAATTTTCCTGCATGAAGACCAAGGAATTCAGATTTGCAACCCTGGCGTATGGACATATCAGAACCGTGCCCCAGTGGTTTAATTGCAGGGGGGAGTCCAAACTCAGCTACATTTTCAAGTGGGGACTTAATGTCTCCAAATGTCCCTCTCCAAAGGAACCAGGAAAAACGGCAACTTCATTGTACAGGGCTAATCCATCTGGCCCCACTCTCTCCATCCCATTAACCTGGGAAATTATTCCTAAAGGAATGGAATCCTCCAGCAGGGAGATAAAGCAGCTCTGCTTGTCCTTTTTACAGGACAGATCTTTCAAACCTCCCAGCTGCCAGCCCTGACACTCCCCTATTGATCTCAGTAAAACAACTCACCTGCGTAGATTAGAGTTAGGGGCTCGTTTACAGTCCTGTCTGAATCAGGGTTTGGGTCAGTTCAGCCTTTCCCCTGTCCTGCTGTGAGCTCTCCTGCCAGTTGTGCTAGTCATGGAGATCATTTGGGTTTTGCTCCTTCTCAGTCCTCCCAGTGACCCACTTCCTTCTGTTGTGAGGAGAGGCTGCTGTAAATGGGATAGTGCCTTCACCTGCAGGCTCTGGTGATAATTAAAGCACCTTGTTACTGTGGGGAGAGTCAGTTGAATCAGATGCCTGTGTAACAACCTGTGATGGCATCAGCCCTGGATTATGAAGCTCCCTCTCCCTTGGGGCTTTGTGCAAGCCCCCATCTGTGGGGTAGCCTACCTCCCACTGGATCCAGGGAAAACCTCCACACTCACACCAAGCTCAGGCAACTGGTCTGCTGAAAGGATAAACCCTGCATCATGGTCAGCAAGCGGGGGGCCTTGATCCTGCAAATGCCTTACCCCTAAAGGAGCAGCTCTGGTGGGATGCAGGATCAGGGCTGTAGACAGACAGACAGACACTCTCTCTCTGTCCAGCTGCAGGCCATGCCTAGTGCAAAGCATGGCTCTCCTTCCAGCCATTAGCAGAGTCTCTCTCCAGTGCCTTAGAGGCCCATGGACAAACCATTCACCCTCCTTCACCCTTCCCTGTAGTTCCCATCTGCAGTAAGAGATAACAAAAAAACACTCAGGAAAAGTGGCAAGGCTGGAAATCTCAACCCCTGGGCCCCATCACTGAAAACTCAGGCAGGCTGGAATGCTTCCCGCCCCCATGATGCATCTTCTCCCTGCCCAGCCTTCTGGGCCCATGACAATCTCCTCTTTAAGGGTCCCCTTTATTTCCAGGGTCTAGTGGCCTCCTCTGTGCCGCCACGCTGGGAAAGACGAGGAAGCAGAACCAGCAGGCAATTTATTCACTTGTAGTCACGGCTCCCCCTCTGGTTAAACTGTTAACATCCTGGCCCTCTGAAACGCAGCTGCAGCAGGAAACCCTCTGGGGGAAGGACTGTGGTGCATGGGGCAGGCTGGAAAGACCCTCTCTGTCCTGCAGCTTGGGTGCATACAGCTGACCCCCATTGATGGCAACAGCACACACATTGCACAGGCCTGCAGGACCAACCACCGGACTGCGGTCATTGTTCCCTGACCAATTCTACTCTACCTGCAGCACTGGTGGTTGGCAAGTTACAGCTTCCTCTCACCTGGGCAGTTCCCCAGCACCTTAGGTAAAGCCTTAGCAAGACAATGTAGCTCCACGGTGGCTGGGGGAAGTGGACCAGTTTGACAGATGGGAAGCCCCCGGCACTGTAGTTATTCAGCTATCTCCCGCCCCACCCGCCTCTGAATTCTCGTAAGCACATTTAAAACTTCCTGCAGGAAGGAAGGGCAGGGTGTGTCTGGGGTCTTCCCAGCCCCCAAGGTACCACGATGTCTCTGAACAGCCACGGGGTGGTGGTGTTCCCTGCAGTGAGGACATGGGAAACTGCCTGGAGTCTCTTATGGCCAGAGAGCCAGGGGAATGATAGCATGGCCACATCCCAGCGTATCTTCTGTGTGCTCTCTCCCTCACATGGTGCCTGCCTGCAGCACAATTTGGATGAATAGTGGAGTTTAAACAGAAAGATTGCATTTGGCTAGCAGTCCCTGTTTAAGCATGTTATATGCAGCTAGAGGAATACCCAGAAATGTAAATAGAGGGCACAAGAAAACATATTACAGAGAGTAATTAACTAAAATGAATTCCATGATTCACCCCTATGCAACAGGATTAAACCCCTCAGAGGGGAGTGCTTGCAGGTGAGACACACACATTAGGTGCAGCAAGATAAGAGATTTCTATGGGGATCCCACTACTGCTAAAACACCAGAAGAGATCAGCTAAGAAACTGGGCCTCTGTCCCTGGAAGGGCAGAACATTCCCCCCGCCACAGGAAGAGGGAGCAGTGTAGGTGCTGCCTGCCTATCCCAGCTGACCAGTCAGGGCGAGGTGCTTCACCTTGTCCCTTTCCTTCCAAAACAACCCAGGTTTCCATTTTGCAAACTGCTCCAGGCTCAGTGCGCTGTGGAAACAGACTGTTGGGTGGCTTGTAATCTTTTCTGCCAAGCGGGATGGGGATAGGAAGGATATGGATTTCAGACTTGTTTATCAAACCTGTTCTCATTTGCTCTGCCTGCATGGTGAAAAGGCAGCCGGAGAAAAATCAGTCTCAGCAGCACCCACAGTTACCGTAGGGGAGATACTGAGCGAGGTACAGGCACAGATATGGGATCCCGTTTATGTTGCTTTTCCAGCCATATATAAATTCCTTCCCGTGGCTGCAGTTACAGAGATGATCTGGAATTGACTAGCTAGAGAAATTCTGAGGGGCTTTGGATCTTTGTACAGCTGCTCCTGGTTCTCAAAAGCATTCCCACCGCTTCCCTCTATCACCATGCGTGGTATGACATGAGCAAAACCTTCATACAAGCATACCAAGATCCCAGACACCCCTTGCTGCAAGGTTAGCTCCATATTGTCCAATGATGACCGTTCCAATTAGGCCACTGAACTTCTCTAGAACAATTCCTAGAGCATTAGGGTGTTAAGGATATCATGATCACCATTCCTGGCCCCTGTTAGATCACCATGATCCCTTCTAGCCTGGGGCTCCATGACTCTGATTCGATTCAGTTATCTCGTCCCAGGAGGGATTGGTCTAGTCAATTTAGGACTAATCCCTCTCATTCCTGACCTCCCCCAGCCCAACATCTGCAAAGTGGGGATAATCTAACTGGGAGTGCTGCTGAGATGATCAAAACAATGTGTGAAATGCTGTATAGGGCCATGTCAATTGTTCTCAGTAGCTGCTCGGTACCATTGTACGTTATACCCAATGCCTGGCACTACTCAGATGAGCAAACAGGCAGTGCCAGCAGCTGCACTTGCTCTTTTCCAGGTGCATAATTGCAAAGCAGGTAGAATAGGTGTAAGTAGGGCAAGAGGTAGAGAAATAAATTCGCTACTGGGCTTCTCTCTGCCACTAGGTGGTGCTGTAACCCTTCAAGCCTCCACCAAGTCTTTCCCCACCCCAAAAACCCCCTCCACCAGCTGCTTCTGCAGCTCTCTTATTCCTCTTCAGTTACAATCTCTTGCCCTTCATTTTTCGTATTGCCTGTATAAAAACTGCACCCAGCATCATTCCATTTGTTACAGGGAACAAAAGCCGCCGCACTCAGGAGTGACATTCACATCATCACGATGGGCTTTTCCCTTCTTCCCCCAAATTATTCGTCGCCACAGTTAGTGGCTCACTTTTCTCGGAAAACCTTCTGGCTGCTGCAAAGGCAGTGCCTGGCTAAAGGAGGCGATTTGTATAAAGACAAGAGGGTGTGGGGAATGGGTGAGAAAATGCAAGAGAGAACACACCACAGGGTGAATATAACCAAGTATTCATTTATTAACAAAATAAGACTTACCAAGATGGAGCTCTATTCACCCAAAATGATCCGCAGCCTTCCCTGCTGTGTTAGACTGGGGACGGGAGGAGGGCAGGCTCTACACCCCATTCATGGTTCATTCCTGTAGGTCAAGAAAAGCTGGGGTTTGGGGATGGGGGTTTTTGGTATGTAGACTGGGCCTGTAGAAATCGGATCAAGATGGATTTGGCCCTGCGCACTGGATTAAATGACCCAGTTTGTACCAGGCTGGGCGGCTCCCTCCAAGCTATTTCTGCGGCTGTGAAGGGTCTCTTCTCCCCTGCCCCCCATCAGCGAGTCACAGACACCAAATTCATAATCCACATCTTTTAATTTTGATCAGGTGCCCTGTGGTGGATCAGCGAGCGAAAGCAAGTCATTTGCAGTGATAGCCATTACACCTTATCCCGGGACACCAGGGGACTCCGTCAGTATTATCAGGGGAGTCCAGAGACCTGGCTGACCGGTCCACTGGTTCTAGGTCTGTACAGCAGCCCACTAGTGCTGGAAGGCAAGGGCAGAGCAGGAGACAGGATACCGGACTAGATGGAGGACCACTGGTCTGAAGCAGTATGGCCCTTCCTATGTCCTTTTCCAAACTGTAGAAAGAAGCAGGGAGCGTCCACTCACTCTCCCGATCAGTAGGTCTCCTTGGGTTTTGCAGACAGTGCCACATTTTGGGATGAAGAGAGCTCTGGGGTAGCACTGCCATAGATGTTCTCCCCGCTGCCCTTCCACCCTCCCCACTGCTGCTGCCCCTTCCCCAAAATACATTACAAAAAAAATTACATCTCTGTTAACTGTACAAACAAAGAGAAACGGGATTTCAAAATGATAAAACGGGGAGGGGAAATGTATCTGTTCAAGAGGCATGCAAGGACTTCCTGGGAGGGGACAAAATAAAACAAAATTTCAAAAGAAGAAAGAAAAGGGAAAAGAAAGGAAAAAGAAAAGCCCCACACCTGCAAAGGAAAGGAATTTTTTTTAGACACAGACTTTTTGCATACCATTGATTCATTGGTGTATTAATGCACTTAATATCCCCAGCTTTAAGCTAACATACAGTAAATAAATACACAGTCCAAGGACGGGAAGGAGAGCGGGGGAGGGAGAGGAGATGGGGGGTGCTTTAGTTACTGATATCCAAGCGCGGAAGCTGAAGTTAGTCTTTGGCCATACAGTGCATATGGAGAGTAGTAGGGTCCAGCTGCTGGCAAGGAGGGCACCGGCAGAGCCCCGGCTGTGGGCAAGTGGCTCTTGCCATAAGGGTGGTACCTGTTTAGTCCCAAAGTGTGTGGGCTCCTCAAAGACAGGGATCCCGGTAAAGTGTTGGGGCTCCCCGGGGCAGTGGGTGGGAGGTGGAGATGGCAGGATGCCGCAGAGCCAAGACCAGAGGTAGGGTAGCCAGCCAAGAGTTTCTCCGCCCCGGGCAGAGCCGTGTGGGTCCGTAGGTGGGTGAGCAGTTCCTCCGAGGTGGCAAACCTCTTGTCGCAGGGTCCACTGGCAGACACCCAGTTGCATATGTGGGGCAGAGGGTCGTTCTGGAGCATGAAGCCGTAGGTGTAGAGGGAGTGGCTGGGCAGGCTCGGGGTGGCGCTGGAGGACAGGGTGGTGTGGACGGAGTGCAGGGGGTGCGTGGGGTACACCAGGGGGTATCCGCTTTTCAGGCTGCCTGGATCGTGCACACAGCTGGAGCAGTTGCTGGTGCCCAGGTGGGAGGCGCTGTGGTAGCTCAAGCAATAGGGGTCTCTGCATAATCCCTGCATGAAGGAGGGCGGGGAGGCCCCGGTCAGCGGGCTGGAGCTGGGCGGCTTGCCGGGCAAGCCCAAGGTCCCCGGCAGCTGGCTGCTCACCAGGCCGGCTTTAGTAGGATCCAGGCCGGGCACGAACTGGGACGGGTAGCCAGCGTAAGCCCCGACGATGGACCCGTGGTAGCCGATGCTGGAAGGCGGCAGGGGGAAGACGGAGTGGCCCGGTTTGTAGGGGGACACCGGGGCCACGTGGCCGGCAGGCGCCAGGGCAGGAGGCTCCGATTTGCGCCCCGAGGCGGCCTCGCCATGCGCCCCGGTCTCTGCGCTCCCTGCGCCCCCGCCGGCCCGGCCCAAGCTGCTGCCCCCTGGCCCCGGCGCCGCTTCGGGGCTGGGCTTGGCCGCCGCCTCGGGCTCCTTCTTGTCCTCCTGGCCCTTGCAGTCCCCCTGCTGCGGGGAGCTGCCCCGGGAGCCGCCCGGGGAGGAGGCGGCGGCCGCATGCGGCGGGAAGGGCGGGCAGGTGGCGCTGGGCACCCGGAACCCTGCCTTGTCCGCGCCGGGGCCCGCGCCCGCCGAGCCGCCCTCCTTGCGGGGATCCCCGCCGCCTTTGGAGTAGGGCTTGAAACTGGACTTGTCCTCGGCCGGGGAGTCGCCGCCGCCGCCGCCCAGCTGCTTGAGGGCGGAGGCGGTGGAGCGGGCGCCCGGCTCCTTGTCCGCGCCGGGCAGCCCGTTGGCGGTCACCGCGTTGAGCTTAGAGGAAGGCGGCGGGTCCGGCTTGCCGATCTGGGAGCAGGTCTGGGCCAGGAGCGCCAGCGGGCTCTTCTTAGCGTCCAGCTGCGAGGAGAGAGAAGCCAGAGCGCGGGTGAGCCGGGTCGCCCCGAGCCGCGCGCAGACAGCCCCCCAAAGCCGGGGGAGCCCGCAACTCCCAAGCGCAAGGCTGGGGGCAGAGAAGGGCTCAGCCCAGGGGCGCTCTCGGACCCCCACAGCCCGGAGGGAGTCTGGGGGTAACAACCCCATTGGCACCCTCCAGCTGGGTAGAGACCGGGGTGGGAAGCGAAACCCTTTCCCATCTCCCCTCCTCCGGGCGGTCTCGGGGTTCTCAGCCCCTGCGGGTCCCCACCAGGAGGAGCCCCAGCCCTGTCTCTCTCCTTTGGACCCTGGCCAAGGGAAGGCTTGCCCTGCTGCTCTACCCCGGCCAGCTCCTTCCACCCGCCCCGCTCCGGAATTTCGCTTGCAAACCTGGCAGCTAAATCGAGGAGAGGGACCCCGGGGCCGTGTGAGCAGCCCGGACTCCTCAGGCTCCCCCAGGCTGCCCGACCCCGAGAGACCAGAGAGGCGCAGGGCGGGGCGACCCCCGCCCCGCTAGTGTGCCTCCAGGAGGGCGCAGGAGCCCGGCGCTTCCTGGAGCCGCGAGAGGGATGGAAACAAGGGAAGCGAAGGGGGCACGGTACCATCCCCTGCTGCGGGTGTGCGCGCAAAGGCGCACCGCGCTCCGGGGAGGCGCTGTGCGCCCGGCCCCAGGGCAGCGCTCCGGGACACCGCCAAGAGACCAGGAGCGGCTCCGATTAGGAGAGCGGACCGGGTCGGTCCTGCGCAAGGCGGTTCGGGGAGCGGTCCGGGTGCGATTCCTGCCCGGGGAAGAGGATAACGGCGCGGCTCAGGGGCAGCGCACTGCGCCCTGGCCGGGCAGGCAGACTGGCTGGGGCCCCCCGGCCGGGACTGACCTCGATGGGGCTGACGGGCGTGGAGGAGAGAGGCTGCAGGTATTCCGGGTGCAGGAGGTGGCCAGTGTGGGCGCTGAGCATCTTTAGGACCCTGATGGGGAGCCGGTTCGCCTGGCGCAGGGGGTCCGCCGGGGGCAGGAGCGAGAGCGCCGGGCACGCTGCTGCCGCTGCTGCTGCTGGGGACGGTGCGCGCTCCCCTCCGCTGCTCTGCGATGTCCTTGGGTTAGATCCAGCGGGCGAACCGCTCATTTGGAGGAGGCTGCAGGGGGAGAGAGCCGGGCGGGGTGGGGTAGGGTAAGGGGGGAGGGGAAAGGGAGGGAGGCGAGCTCCGGGGGCTGCGGGGCGAGCTCCGCAGTACTGCCGAGCTGGGCAGGGCGGTGGCGGCCCCAGCAGCACCGGGCCCGGTAAGACAAAAACCTTCCCCTTCCCCTATCAACACGTCAAATAGCCCAGATCAGCAGCCACACTTCAAAGGGACCCACCCTCCGCACCAATCCGGGACCTGCCAGGGACCCCGGGGCGGGATCAGACGCCGTGGGGGGAGCTTAGCGTGGTAGGAGGGGAGATGCTTAAAGGGCCCTGGGCGGCCCGCCTCTCGCCGGCTTTAACAATGCCAGATCCCGGGCTGAGCCAGACCGAGCTCCACCCCTAGAAGGGGCGAGACACGCCCCCCTTGAAAAACACATCTCATCCCATCCCAGCCGAGCAAGATCATAACAGCACTAAAGGGGGGTGGGGGACGCTGCTTTTTGGCTTGGGGAGGCTCCGGTTCCATGCCCGCGATGATGAAATAGAACCCACTGAAAAGGCACCGGGCAGGTGACTGCAACAGGCCCACCCCAGACCATGTCTAGTTTTAAGCGTGTGAGCCCTGAGTTAGTAACCGGAGCAGGGACAGTCATCTCGATGGGCTGCTAGGCTGTTAGCTGGAGACTCTAAGGGAGGCTTTATTTTATTCATTTGCAGTTTCCAGTTTTGGTTGCCAGGTTAACCCCCCAAATGGGTGCCCTATGTAGATTTATTGTCTATATCCTATTGTGCTGTGTAATCTTGTATGGGAGTTCAAGGTTTATAATGTGTAAAATAAAGGATGCAATTGCTGCATTTAAAGAATACTTCATAATAATAGTTGGCATTTATATAGCACTTTATGTTTTCAGAGTGCTGAACAAACGTTCAGTAATTCATTACATTTATTTAATCATTTAAATGTGAAATCATCAGGGTGTGTGCACTGAATGCATAACCCGGTGAACCGGGGCAAGTAAAGCTCTCATCCTGACAGCACTTACAAATTTGCTAAAAACATTACTACTCTGAGTACTCCAGTGGAAAGCAAGGCAAGTAGTGGGAGCAGTTAAATTAAGCAGGTTAGTCTGCGGGACTGGGGCCTTTCTCAATCCTGCAAAGATTTATGCAGGTGCTTAATTTTAAATAGCCCAGACTGCTCACCCACCTACAGTTATGCACCTACCTAAGTCTTTTTAGGATTGGCATTTAAGCTACACACCTGGATGAGAGTTTGTAGGATCTGAGTGAGGCCTGTGTAGAACAGAGAAGGCTGGGATAGAGCTGAAAAGGACTATGGGCTCATGGGGAGAACACCAGAGAGCAATCTGGGGGCTGTGGGTGAGTGAACATTGAGAGGCCTGCCTTGGCAACTAGAACAAAACTGTGATGTCTTTAGAATTAACTGGAAGCCACATTCCAATTATCTATCTCATTAGTTTTGGCAGCTATCATAACTTATTTCCCTTTGTTTAGACAATGAAACAATCACCAAACCCACAGAAGGCTGTGTGTTCTCTGAACAAACAGGTCATGTGCTGAAAAGCCAAGGAACAACTACTCAGTGTAGTGGTTTTCAACTTTTTTCAATAGGTGGACTCCTAAAAAATTTCAAATGAAGGTGTGGGGCTCTTTGGAGATCTTAGACAGTCTGCAGCCCCTCAGTGGTCTGTGGAGCAAAGGTTGAAAACTACTAACTTGGGTGATGCCATTACTGCAGTATTAAAATCAAGGTTTATCTGGAACAAATTACCTATTGAAAAACCAGTAACCCTGCCTTTCTGGTTGGCATAGTATATCACTAACATATTTATAACTCTGAGTGTTTGACATTTTCATGTTTTCTTTCATGTCCTTCTGGCTGAAGGCATATAATTTGCCAATAGTACATTGCATGGCAATTGTTTGCTGCATAGTTGTGGATAATGAAAATGAACAACCTTTCAGCAATGTGTTTCTTAACCATGTATAAACTTTATTGGCCAGGGGAATTCACTGTTGGGAACCAGAGTTCTGCAGTACAGTTACACTTTTACATTTGCGGAGTGTTTTTCAAATTCCAGCTACCTGGGGGGAAAAAAGAGAGAGAGAGAGTGCAAGAGAGAGACGTATAATTAATCATATTAGGTCCTGGCAGATGCTTTATGTTACAACAATGTTGCTATTATTAAGTTCATACGGCCACCCATTACAAAGTCTGTGTGCTCAGTGTTCTGGGAAAAAAAGCTTTGCTGGATTTCCCTCAGCGGAGTGAAGGCATCTCTGTGTTACATGCCTCACTTCAAGGACCACTTTCCCAACCACAATCAATCACTCTGTTTGTCAGACCTGTCAATTCCCCCTCATTGTGAGACTTTTTTCCTGAAGCTGACCGCAGGATTGATTCAATCCAAACAACAAAAAATGTAAAAGGAGAGGCCTGCCTTTCAAAGGAGTCATTCAAGTAAGAAGGAAATAAAAAACCTTTCCGCCAAGTAATTCAAGTTGTATGCCAACAACAACACCCACGTCCCACCTTATTTTAGTTCAGTTTATGTGGGCTGGGGTTTGGCAGCCATTACAATAGGCACTCGAAAGAACATCTATCCAAACAAACAAATAAAGTGAGGGAGCAGAGAGAGGGTATCTTGAGGATTGTATCTGTTGGACCTCAGAAATATTACTGCCTTGGCTTCAACTCTATTGGATGCTGATGCAGCCTGCTGTAGTCGATGGAGTTATGCCATTGAAAAATTAGAGTAAATGAAGTGATGAATCAGCCCAACAGAATGAAATACACAAGGTTTTCCCTTTTTTTCAAAAATCCTGATCAGTCAAGTTAGTAGAGAAAATAAATTCTCCCCTTCCCAAAGGGAGGGTTTATTATATAGATTGCATTTGAGTTTCTAATGAGTATCAAGGTGCGGCATTCTGACGCTTGAATTGTACTGACAGGTTTCAGGCTCGAGCAGGGGCTATTTTTCTTTCTAAACGTTCTAAGCCAGAGAACAAGTGCAGAGCGAGGGGAGCATTAGCAGAAATAGCGTGTGGCAGTTATCACTACATTGGAAACAAAATTGCCAGATCAAACTTGTGTCTGCAGGAATAAAACGTCATCAGAAGATCATCACAGATAATGATGAGTCCTGTTTAACAATCTAATACTATGGGGACTTATTATCTCTGATTGTGCTCTTGGTTTTTAAATCTGTCTGGGTGCTATTTTCCCTAAGCAGAACATTAACTGAGGGGGAAAGGGAGGGAGGAATAAGACCTTATTTCATATTCATTTCAGCTCTGTAAAAAGTCACCTTGTGCCACAGAAATGGCTTTCAAGAAATATATATTTTATATTTTTAAAACAGAAACAAGAACACTTGCTAAGGAAAAAAATTAATTACACTCAGCATTGAATAAACAGAAACAATGTTTTGAATAACAGTAAAATGAGAAACAAACAAAAAAGGCTTTCTTGGGAACTTAGGGCAAGATATTCACAAGGGATTTTGATAATGATTTCTGGGTGCTGTGATTTTGGTTGCCCAAACTGAGATGCCTTTAAAGGGGCCTGATTTTCAAAGAGTGCCTGAATCTGGTCACCCAAAAATGGAGGCACCTAAAACCTCTAGAAAATGTAGGCCCTAAATATGAATGTGTTTGTAATAGTTTAAATAAAGTTTCACGCCCAGGAAATATGCTCCAGCAGATACTGTTCTATGATGAATTGTATTAGCTCAGCCCTCAGTTCTGAGAACACTTAATCTATAGTGCTTAACTTTATGGACATGAGTAGTTTCTGCTGAAAGGCATAAATGCAACTACTTGTGTGTAAAGTTAAGAATGTGCTCAAGTATTTGCAGGACCAGGGCTTTAATGTATATTAGCCAAAGCGGCCCCCTCCGTATTGTTTGATCTCTTCTTTGCAAATCCACAACATCAGACACCTTCTAATAGCAACAACATGTAATAATATCTCCCTGTGCAGCTATTTATATATTTACAAACTGCAAAGTATGTATGTCAAACAGGGAATTTTGTTTTCCTCTTGTGTTTAAGATCTTTCAGCAACTTGTAATTACCCTTTGGCAAGGCTTCCTTGTTAAACACATAGATTAGAGCGTCCATCACTCCTTGTACTTGTTTCCGGCCTCGTCCCAGCAGTTTAAGACAGTAGGAAAAAAAAAAAAACCCAAAAACCCAGCCCAACCAACGTGCTTTTCTAAAGGAAAGAAAAACATAATACATCGGGGGAGGGAGAGGAACAACGATAAAAAAATGCAGACTGGGAACTGAGTGATGTACAGGGACTACTGGAAAAACTCCCTGAATATCAGACCTGTCTGCAGAGTTACTAACACAGGAAGCACATCATTTATGATGGATAGGACAGTAATCTTGACTTCCAGAAATTAAAGTCATTTCTTTAATTTGACTTTTTGAAGTTTTTGAAGTGGTCACTGTCCCCCATACCACCCCGGCTCTGTAGGGGTAATAAATAACTGAACTGATGCTAGTTTCTTACTGTGTTAACAATATTTACTTACCTACCTGCTTTTGTAGGTTGCATATCTTCAGTTAACAGATTACAGAGTTTTCAAAATGAATGCTTTTTTTCTGTATGTCTGCCCTGTTGTTCAGCAAAGAACCCCTGACTTTTACAACATATTCCTATGTTGCTGATGTGCAGAATGTTGCCCTGAGCTTCAAGACTTGCATCTGCTGCAGCGTGGATTTGTGCTAGTGAATGATGTAAGCATTTTTCTCTGAAGCTGAGGGGTGGAGTTGTGGAAAGTTAACAAGTTAGCTAAATAGCAAATCCCAGATTTGGAACCAGGGGAAGAGGTATTTGAATGTTAGGGCTTGTTCACATAGGAAGTTAAAGTGGTATGAGGGGTAGCATGTATTTAAACATCTATAGTTATAGTGGTGTAACTCCCCATAGAGACACTCTTATTCAGGTATGAGTGTCTTTTTCCAATTTAGTGTGTCGCTTTGGAAGCTGCTTGAACTAAACTGGAAAAATCCACTCTCATTGCTGAATAAGAGAGTCCATGGGGGAATTATACTGCTCAGTTTACATTCACTCCCTGAACTTATATCAGGAGAACCTCTCATGGAGCCAGCCCCCTAGTGTTTAGAAGAACGGCCAAACAAGAAGAAGAACTGTATTTCCCCAGGGGCTGCAAAGAAAGGAGAGGTAAAGAGCATAGTGCACAGGCTGGAAGATACATTGTGGTTGCCACATAGATCCTGATTCAGGAAAGCGTTCTGTATCCAGGGAAACAGAACATTGTTCAATGGGACTTAGCACATTTCAATTTAAGCACATGCCTAAGAGGCTTTCCTGACTTGGAACAGACTTCAGCATGTGTTTAAAGGCCTGCTCCAAAGCCCATTGTACTCAGCAGGGGGTTCTCCTACTGACTTCAGCGGGCTTTGGATCATGCCCTAAACATCATCCTAATCAGGGGCTAAAGTACTAGAACTATGGTGAAATGGCACTTGTAGCTTTAGGGCTACAGCAGCCATACCGGGAGTTTGCGTGTGTCATCTATTTTCACTCCCTCCTGGGAAGGCCCAGAAGAAAAAAGTGGGAAATGCTACGTCCCCATATTCCACCTCTTTGTTTTGAAGACAAAAATGGTCCGATCGTGGAGAAGGTCGGTGACATGGCAGCCCCTGCCCGAGGTGCACTGGCAGCATGCCTGGATGAAAGGAGGGGCTCAGGGTCATTGCCAAGAAAATGGGTGAACCTCCATTCTCCCGGCTAGAAATGGTGGCGTGCACTGGAGTAAATCAGAAGTAGGGGGCTGGCGGCACTGTGGTCCATGGAGTGATGCTAATATAAGTAAGATCTGAATCAGGTCCAATGGAGAAGAATACAAGCAATGGAGGGAATACCAGTATCTTAACTTGAATGAGTGTTTCAGGATAAGATCCAGGCTATTTATTGAGGGGAGGAGGCGAAGGCGTCAGTGTGTGTATATGTGGGGGCAGGGACAGTGGAGATAAGGAGTGATTCATTGCAGCTTTCTAACATAACAGAGTGAAGAAAATCCAAGGTGCTATTTGAAAGCCAAGGTTTCATTTGTGCTTGGATGTTTGTTATGCACCTGCTATTCTATAGGTACATCTAGTAGCCACCTTGTAAATGAGATGATGTGAACTTGTACTCAAACTGTAACAGTCCCTTTCAGCTGACTCCATGGAAGAAAATTTGTACAAGTCAGCTATTTCTCCCCACAGTTTTCGAAGTCCCATCTTATTGCTAGTGTTACACAATCTAAAGGCCTCCTTTGTACCTGCAGAACAAGTGCCTAGAAATGATCTTATTTATTACCAGGGACATGTTTTAAAACAACTGACAAAATTGCAAGATGTAAAACGACAAGCAAGTGTTTTCTTTCTTTCTTTCTTTCAAACCATATAGACTTCTGGCAATGATAAAAATAGGGTTTTCTTTTTTAAAGCTGGAATTGATCTCTATTTCTAAAGCAATCACGTAGCAGGAAAACCAGAAAGACACTTAGATATTAACTGATACACACTTGGCTCGCGGTTATTTTTTGAATAGCCTGGTAGCTTGCTTCCCTCAACAGAGTGATTAATATTAAAGAACCGTGTGAACATTAAAAAAAAAAAAAAAAGTAAGTGCCCGTTCACCCACCCCCTCCATTCCCTTGATGTGTGACTAACAGCTGTTTTACTTTGTGACAAATCAGTGGAGTCATCCTGTTGTTGATATAATGAAGTTGTTTCCTGGTGTGAAGTTCTACAGGATAAATTGCACCAGGGGAGGAGAACTTCACACACTTATCAAAGTGCTGGGGGGACACCACTCCTCTGTTCTGCAGGGATGGCCAGCAGATCAAACTACACTCTTGAGTGGCTGACATGGGGTCACAGTGATATTAGTTCATACTGTTTTTTCTCACTTATTTTAAAGGGTTGTTTATGAGCAAAATGATGTTCTTCTCTGAAAAATGGTTTGTGTTATGTTGGATGACTGTAATTCAGATTAGTTTTGCCCTGACGATCCAATCTAGCCCAAATAATCAAAAGGTTTTTTTTCTCAAAAATGTGGAAATGAACCATTTTGACATTTCTGATTACACTCCTTTCTTCCCCCCAACCAACACAATTTGCTGAAATCTGAACAATTGCATGAAAGGTTTTGATCAATGCTAATCAGCAATTTTTGGCAAGAAATAAAGGTTCAAATGAAAAATGTCACCCAGTGCTAAATGTGCAGCATTGAGCCCTTAGAGGGTTAACTGTACGTCTCACTTTTTGGCTCAAATTCATTTCCAAATGGCCTACATTGGTGGTTTGCCACATTTCTCATCTAATGAAAAGCTCTCCTCCCATGGATTGGTTCCCTGCCCAACCCCTTGTGATTAGGAACATTGGATCCCACCAGTCCCATCTAGCCCAGTATCCCATCTCTAACAGTGACCAGCAACAACCGCTTCAGAGGATGTTGCTAAGAACCCCTATAACGGACAATTGTGGAACAACCCGCCTCAAAAATACGTTTCTTCCTAATCCCCAGCAGTTAGGGACTGGTTATTCTTGAAACATGAGGCTTTATATCCCTTTATATTCCCTCAATTCATCCACACACATCTAACATACCTGTACATGTCCGATCCTTTTCTGAATCCCAATAAGCTCTCAATCTCAATGACTCTGAGTGGCAAGTGAGTTCCACACGCCAATTATGCACAACGTAAAGAGAATGCTTTCTGATTGATTTTCAAATCCTTCATTCTGAGGGCCAGCAGACAGTTGTAGTTTGAGAACCCTGGCCTATGCCAAATAAAAATGTAATGGCCTGGATAGAAATCTTCCATTTTCATAATGTGGACAAGGTCTCATAATGTCATGCAGGAAACCGCAATAATTTTAACATCCAAGTCTGAGTGTCATGCACAGATTATAGCACCGAGCGGACGGCATGCTTTGGAAGGTGTGTGATTATTTTTATACTGTTCATACCACTGGAATGAGTAAAAAATTGTTTCAGTTTAGTTACTGTTTTTTACTGTTGCTCTGGAAAAACAAGGAGTGATCCTGTTCTCCCAATTAGGGCAAAATTCTCAGGCTACAGCCACGAGCCAGCCTCTCATAGTTTAAACTAATTATGGCTCTGATCATGCATTCAGCTCCACATGAGTGCCTGGGGTCCCTGTCTGTGTGGAGTTTCAGTGGCTGGGGGCGGGGGGTAAGACAGAGGACGATAGAATATTCCTCCCCAATCACTTTTGCTCTAGAACTGCTCTCTGATGAGAGGTGGAATTTGTCCACTGGAAAGCGTGACTAGTAAAACTTGTGATATTTTGGATGCATTGACATATTGACATTTTAGATCACTCACTGAAATGCATGCAGGGCTCAGTCCCGCAAGGCCCACCGGCCCTGATCCAGCAATGGACGTGTAGACCCATTGAAGTCAATGGGAGTTGCAGATCCCCAGCACCTCTTGGTATTTAGTCCAGGAGGCCAGGCAAAGCCCACTGAAGTGAATGGAAAAGATTCCTGTTTACTGCAACGGGGGCTGGATCTGGTCCAAAGTTTGCAACGATACTTTAACAAAGTACAGTGAAAAGAAATGAAAACATTTGACTGATGACTGGAGCTGAATGAAATGCTTTTGGGGCTCTCTGATTCAGTGGTTTCCTTTAGTCTTCAGAGGCAAAGAGGGAGTTACCTCTGGTTTTCTCTTTTTCCTTGCCAGTATTAGTTAATTGAACTATGCAAATTAATTTATACAATATCAGTACCAGAGCCTTAAACTATTTGGCATAGCTCGTCTGGCATGTTCGTTACATAAAATGTTTGGAGCAGTGCTAATAAAAATGAAAAAGGCTGTAAATCAAGTTTAATTTATTCATTTTCTGTATGGTAGGAAAGCATGCCAAAATCAGATTATTTATGAGCCCTTCATAACAATAGGCATTTTTATTGGTTGCCAATGACAAAAGAGGCACTCTGTTTTTTTGAATGCCTTTTCAGAAACATTTGTTTTTTTGGACTCTGTGATCTCAAAGAAAAATCTTTAATCATTGATACCATAAAAATAATTTATATTTAGATACTGAAAAACACATCAGACTTTAAAGCATAAATATACATAGCTAATCCTCCCCTAAAGACTCAGGCATATACTGTACTGTAGATTAGATAAAAGAGCAGTGATTTATATCAAGTTGCTTAAATTTCCCAGTAAGAGTATAATCTCCCTTAAGTCACACATAAAGTATCTGTTTTTTTTAGACCACATTCAGTATTTTATGAAAATGGACACACAGACACAGTTCACATGAAGACACAAAGTAGACATGCACTATACCATTACACTTTTCTCATTTGCAGATACAATATTACTTTCTTTGTCTTTACCTATCTCTAGCTAATTCACAATATTTATTTTTCAGCAGGACTAACCAAATCCCAACAAATACTATACACTAGATAAAATAGATTAAAGTAACTGATACATAACAAATCAGCTATAAAACTACTGCATATTGGCTTCTACTTCTCTCACCTCCCAGTTTCACATCCTTTAAAACATCTTTTGTTCATGATCTAATACAGATAGAACTACAAGCTTAGCTGTGTTTAGGGGGCCACTGGGTTTGTGTCAAATATTTAATACATCAGTGAAGGATGAGAAAGGCCCAAGCATCTAGCTCAATTTGGAGGGTGTGGGAGGAAAAGAGTCATATTACAGAGGTCTCAGAAGTTCTTGACTAATTGCATTTTACACAATATTTCTATGGGACATTTTTAAAGTCCCTCCGTGGGCTGAGTTGAAATAGTCAGAGTGATCTCACAAATGTTTTCCACTCTTGTGGGTCTCATGATAACTGGCACTTTTTTAAAGCTCCTGCTCATGGAATCATGAGACGATGTGGGAATCTCGGCTTGCATTGGTGTTTAAAAAGAGTAAGTATCTAGTCCTCATGGTTGTGAAGAAAAGCTTGAAAATGTGACCCCATATAGGCTCAAAGACAGGAAGGCAAATAAAAAGTCCACTTCCATGAGTTTTTAAAGACAATTTCATGATTTTTGAATATTTGGGATTGGCATTACTGGCTAATATACACGCTTCAGGTACCTACTGTGTCCTATTGCATGAGCTCTGGTTCTAAATACTATGATGACCTCTCCTGCTAGTGGATACAAACTTCTCTCAGAACAGAGCTAGGCCTCTGATTTGGCTGCAGGGCTCTGGTGTGATCTTGGGTTAAATATCTCCAGAGCTACAGTGAAATTGTCCGATGGGCATAAGGAAAACACATAGTTACATACTTTGCCGCTCTTGCTCTGCTTGAGAAGAGTCATCAGTGAGACTACTCTGGCTGCAGAAGGATAGCAAAACGAGCTCATCATAAACCCAAGCTGACAATCCCTACCCAGGCAAAGCACCGTCGTGGTCAGTCAGAGGTGTAATTGGTTTCCACAACCCTGCTCTCAAAAGCTCTAGTATAGACTCAACAACGACACATGCACAAATCCATTTGTTGGGATAGCTTACTCTGTTTGGGGAACTGGGTATAAACTATACTGGAAAAAAAGTTCTTTCAGATGCATCTCTACCAGGGGATGGGGGGTTGCTGGCATACTATACTAGCAAATTCTTTCCAGTGCAGATAAGACCTACCTGTACCTAAAGTAAACATTGCCCCATGGTCTCAAATGAAGAATTAAGTGACCACCAAATAGTACAAAACTGGTTGCTCTTTTAAAAACAAAATCAAAGAGCTGTTGGAGATAGCGAAAACCAAGACACAAGGGCCTGGCTGCTGGCAGCTCCCTGGTCTCTAGTGGATGTGGCGGATGCTTCGGCCCTTCACTTTTAAACCAAAAGTGACAGCCAATATTCAGAGCCTGTACATAGTTCATGGGTAAAACTTCCGATTGGCCTTTTGTCCGCCGATCAGAACTCTTGGGTGTCTTATTTTAGTTGCAAACAAGTGGCAGCTGCCACTCCTGCTTGTGTCAAAATAAACTCCCCATCCACGGGTTTACACAGCGTAGCAGGGCTTCCGATCAGCTCACGCCACTCCTGCGCCACACTTCTCTCTTGCTCTGCTACCAGCAGGAAAGAGACACTGGGGCTTTAAAAAGCCTCTTGGAAGCTGACAAAAGGCTATTGCGGAGTTACGCAGAGAATGTGTTACTTTGCTAGACAGCACTGGATAATGTGGGGAGGGGCGGAGGGACCCACCCTCTGCATGACAAGGGGCTCAAGGGGCTTTTTCTGACTGTGGCTTGGCCAATCCTGAGAACCCCCTGAATAATTAGCATACAGGATCTGTCAGTCATTGAGAGCTTTCAGGAAAAGGGGCCTCTTGTCAAAGTCTCTGCCTTTGATGTGACTGGGATGGAGGTGCTCAATTAAAAGCCTATCAGTCTGTAAGTAAATCAACGCCTATCAGGCTTGTCACATCAAACAAACGATTATTACACTAACCCGCCCACCCCATTAATCTGGCTGCTCCTTCTTGACAGCTCAGGGTCAGGGCAATGTAAATCATGCACTGGATTGCAGCCACCTGGATCAGGATTAAAACAGCCATACAACATTGTGCTGCTACACCCAACTATTTTCCACCACCATCAGGACACAGGGGGAAGAGCAGGCTTCATTGCCAGGCAGCTGGGAGAGCAGGCGAAATACCATGCAGGGGGTGAAGGAAGAGAGAGTATCAGCACAGCAAGCAGAACTGCTCTTTTAATCAATGCCTAAGAGTCACCCGCAATTCTAGGCGTATCTTTTTCATGCCAGGCTGGTTGTCAGTGGGAGTGTTAGCTGGGCAGGATCGGGTCCTTGACTCACAGGCTAGGAGCTCAACTGGTGGAAATCGGCCTACCCATGTTGAAGTCGATGGAGCTGCAGCAGCGGAGGCGCTAGCCTCACTGGTTATATCCTGCACAATTTAATGTGAGCAGCGGGCTTTGGAAACTGAAATTTCACTGAAAAATGGCAGTGAAATGTTGTGAACATTTTTGCAGATTTATTTTTTTGAGGGGAACATTTCTGGTAGTTGCCCTCTTCCCCTCCACCCATTTCCCAACCAGCAACACAGCCTTCCACAATGAGCCAGGAATTCCTCAGGTCTACGCCCAGTGTTGCCCTGACATGTTGCATCCCCTTTGGCGGGACACATGCTAACCTCTCTGCCTTGATTTCCCCATTTGTAAAATGGGGATAATTATTTCTTACCTACCCCGCAGGGCTGCTTGGAGGATTAATGATATAATGCTTGTTGAGAGATCTGTATGTTTAAAGCATGATAAAGTGCTGAGTAGTATTATTAATACAGCGTCCAATCCTGCTTGCCTTTGTCCCAGGAACAATGCTAAAAAGACAGTGAGAGTCATGCAGTGATCAGAAGCTGGCAGCTTAAAATTGATAAGATGTCCTGTTTAATAAGAATTGACTTTCTTAACAAGGACAATGTTACATTCGCCCTAAAGCAACCCGATGTGAATGGTATCAAGAGCTCTGCAGTGCACAGGGCAGGGTGAACTTTGTCTTGTTTGAGTGACAGGGAGAGAAGATGAGGGAATAGGGCTCAGTCTAGGTTATACATTGCACTGTTTTTTGCTAATGGTGGTTTTTTATTGATTATGTGCTTGTCTACACTAGAAAGTTAATTCAAATTAAGGTGGGGCGTGAATTTAAAGTGCCAAAGCTATTCCACAATAACTCTATGCGTGGAATCTCTCATTCTGGATTAAGAGTGCTTTGATCTGATTTAGCTTAGTCCACTTTCACATAACTATTCTGGAATAATTCCATGTGTAGAGAAGCCCTTGGTTAAACTGGTGAATCTGCTGGTGTGGGCCCTGTTGAAATTAGTTTAAACCTAAAATACTCCAGATTTAAACTGATTTAAGTGTACATACAGATTTACCTGAAATCAATAACAGAACATGCCATAGTGAATTTGTAATCTAGACAAGACCTCGGTATGTGACTCAGGAACGGAATAAAGAAAAGGATTCTGGCATTCCCCAGTCTGGCCAGGAAACAGCAGCCGTCCAAACTCAGCTGTCCCTTCCACTGGGGCAAATACAGAGTAAACCCACTGAGCTCAATGGAGTCTGAATCCGTAACATCAGGGAAAACAGGTGTGAAATGCTACCTGATCAGAACGTTGGTGTTTAACACCCCCTTTGCACTAGTGCAAATAAGTGTGCACAGTACAGCAGGTCTTCTGGATTCATAGTGGTGGAAGCGACACAGAAGATAGCCCAGACCTCCATCATTCTGCTTCTGATATAAAGAAATGAAATCTTGATGCTGATAAACAATATCTCCCCAGCCACCAGCATTCCCCTTCAGAACACCTGTCCCACTTCAGCCATGCCTGTCACTTTCCTACAGGCTACCACTCCGCTCTGCCACACCATCAAGCAACACCCACCAAGCAGATAAGCTGCCAGCCCTCTGCAAAGACCTCTGCAGGCTCTGTTTGGATTATGGCTATGAGTAACACTGTGTATATGTCCCGCTCCAGACACTGCGTTGTGAGACACTTCAAACTTTGTTCTATGTTGTTTGCCAAAGAAGATAAAACAATCTTCCCTAGAATGATGAGAATAGTGGTCTCAAATCACGATACCAGCTGCTGGGTAAAGTATGGCAAGCGATAAGAGCATTTAGAGTTCCAAGGATGTATTTTCATACTGATTAGAACCTATATAAACTTCCCAGCAGAGGTAAGGCAGAGTCTGTGAGCAAAAGCTTGTTTGGCAGGTGACCGACATTCCAGCCAAGGGATTACCAATGCACCTGGGAGATGGCTCTATTTGCTTTGGAGGTGGAGGTTACTAAATGGATTGATTTATACTTTCCTGTAGCAGTGTTCAGTCCTATTCAGATGTGTGGGTATTTACAGGTATCTATTATTTGCTCCGGTTTATTACCATCCCTCTCAAGTTCTTCCAGCGCTTACACAGTTTTAAAAATCTAATCACAGAGCAATAGGAATGTTTGAAAAGGGATTCCCATGAAAAGTCTTCTGAGAGTCGGGAGACTGGCCACTCCCACAGCCTTCTGACACCCCCAGCTCTCTGAGCACAAGGGAATTATTATTAGTTATTACTATTTATTATAGATACTGTGGTAGTGTCTAGCAGCCCCAGTTCTTAACTAGCACCCCATTGCGCTAGGTGTACAGACACAGAACAAAAAAGACAGTCCCTACCCCAAAGAGATTACAATCAAGAGACAAATGGAGATAGACGAGGGAGCACAAGGAAATAGTGAGACAATAATTAACTAATGCCTTCAATAAACACCAAAGGTATAATTGAAATCAGTCCCAGGGCAAGTTTTGGTACCACAAGTTCCTTCCAAAATCTCCACCCCAGAACCCCAGTAATCCTCCTCAGCCCCACCCAACCAGGAAAAGCCTGGGAGAAAAGACTGGATTTGTAGGGCCAGATTGTCAACAAGGCTCAGCACGCAACACACACCAGAAGTGCTGAGCATTGCTGGAAAATGGGCCACTTATCAAAGTGTCTAAATGGGAACTGAGCTCTTCTGAAATCTGGCCCCAAGTGTGGGTTGCCAAAGGGCTTAAATTACCACTGACCTACACTTGGTGGGGTCGTGCAAGAGAGTGCAAAGACCTACCAAATCTGAATGGTACAGATTTACATGGTGTAAATGATGACGCAAGGTGCAAAGCAGAAGTGATTTGGGTCCACATGGCGTTCTGAAGGTCACCAAGCACACATTCTGGTGGCCCAAGGTAAGAAGTAAGTACCCAAGCAAAGGAACCTCAAACTCTGACAACCAGTTGTGCAGATATTTACCCCTGTGCTCAGAGATTTTGAAATGCTACTTCTGATTTGATGCCCGTTCTGCACAGATGGAAATACCTATGTAGGGAGTTGGACAACGGGAAATCTGGCCCGTATCCTTTATCTACCATGTATGAGTTTCAATAAGGTTTATTGGTATCTGTAATTGAATACGACATATTTCTAGCACCAATTACTCTGAGATCATCGCATTCATAAAATGTGACAGGGATCTTTTAAGTGCAAGCGTAAGTTCTCAGTTAATATAATAACTGAGATGGAAAATGGAATAGCATATTTAATATTACACATAATGCTCCTTCATTTCCTTCACCTGCTTCTGGCATCACTGGGTTTCCCTCCTTCCCCATTTACAAACCTCTCGGCCCCAACTGTTATGATGGATGCCTGCTTTCCGGCCAGAGCAGGTTGGATGTGGCTCCCCTTTAGAAAGAGTGAAGACTGCTCCCAGTTCATCCCGGAGGAGTGCTTTGGGGAAGCTTCTTCATCTGCAGCAACAGCATACCCCTCCTGGGACCTGGAAAGCGAAATGAGCCCAGCTGTGAGGCAGAGCTGTATGACTATATTATTCCCATTTTACTAAAGGGGAAACTGAGGCACAAGGAGGGCAAGTGCTTTGCCCAAAGTGACACAGTGAGTCAGTACCAGATCTGGAAATAGAATGTGCATTACTTTGCACTTATCAACGTTGAATTTCGTCTGCCATGTTTTGTAACCTCACTGTTCACCCCGCTTTCCAGATCATATAGGAATATGTTGAATAGCATAGATGCCTGGACAGATCTTTGGGGGACCCCACTATTTATTTCTCTCCATTATGAAAACTGACAATTTATTCCTATCCTTTATTTCCTATCTTTTAACCAGGTCCTGATCCATGAGAGGACCTTCCTCTTATCCCATAACTGCTTACTTTGTTGAAGAGTGTTTGATGGGGGACCTTGTCAAAGGCTTTCTGACAGTGCAAGCACAATATATCTACTAGGTCACCATTGTCCACTTGCTTGTTGACATCCTCACAAAATTCTAATAGATTGGTCAGGCATGATTTTCCCCTTACAAAAGCCGTGATGACTCTTCCCCAACTTATCATGTTTATCTGTGTGTCTGATAATTCTGTTCTTTCTTAGCGTAACTTGTTTATTTTCACTATATACACCACTCCTGGAACAGATGTGGTCACAAATGACACCCAGGCAATCCCCTCTCTCAGGAATCTCAGGCAAAACACCAATGCCTGGCATCCAGGAAGCACCTTCTGCCCCAGGAACTGAACAGTTGGAGAACTAAGGCAGAGAGCAAACTCTCCTGCTGTTTGCAACGGCATCTTTCAATTGATGCCGTAAATTTAAAAACAAAACTAATAACAATACAGCATTTCTTCAAAGACTGAACAGTGCTTGCATGCTAAGAACTATGTGTAACAATGCCGCCTGGTGTCTCCTGCCATAACAATACTGCAGCAAGCACAATTTCTGACAAACAAGGAGTTAAATGAGGATTTTGCCCCCATGGGGCCCATACCCCACTTTTGTTCTATTCTCTGCATCCCTGACTGCTGCTCCTCTTCCATCAGCTTTTGCCCTGCTGCTTGTCAGGTCCCCCCAGTATGTGGGAGGTGTGGCCATAGACTTATTGGAAAGATCAGGACCCTGTGTAGGAGGACTGAGCGATAAGTTGCTGCCTGCTTCTGGATAGGGTGAAACCAGACAGTGGAAGGCCTGAGGTAAGGGTTGGATTCTGTGGGGTCCCCAAACAGGCTGCTCCCCAAACAGCCTGTCGTCTTGCAGGTGCTGAAGTTTGCCTGTGAGGCAAAGGCAGATGAAGGGTTAATTCAAATCTCTCAGCCTAATTTACCCTTCTTCTCTAAACTCTGCCTGGAGAGGAGGATGGAATATAATTGCCAGGCAAGCAAAGGTTAGTTGACCTCACAAGCCTGTCCCCTGTTCATGTCTTGCTCTTGCCCTCCCATCGTGGTTTCAGCGCTGCTCCCTTCAGCCCCTGCCCTCTCAGAATGTCTGGTAAAGCGGTTCTCAGTGTAATTAGCGAAAGAGCCAAACTTCAAACTCGCAATACATCCGATGGCTCCAAAACAGCAGGTGGAAA
Organism: Dermatemys mawii; assembly: GCA_007922305.1. NCBI lineage: Eukaryota > Metazoa > Chordata > Testudines > Dermatemydidae > Dermatemys > Dermatemys mawii. Next base: position 2,254,634 of record ML677387.1, read on the forward strand.
ACTGAACCTGATCTACTTTTCTGGGAAAATAGCCCAATGGCAGTGCTGCCAACACTATTCACAGGCTCAGGGTCAAACCCTGATCGGCCATGGCTTCAGACACATGACCATTCCCCCATCACTATGAAAGCCCCGGTACATCAAAAGGGCAGGGCCAGAGCCTAGCACTCATTGCGGCAGCAGCACCTCTTGGCAAAGCATGAAGTATTTGGCTTCTACCCGCCCAAGGTTTTCTACAATGATTTGAATTTTTGGGTTCCCAGTTTGAGACACCTTAAAAAGGCTTGCTTTTCAGCGGGTCAGTGCTCAGCACGGTCTGCAAATCAGTCCTCTTTAAGCGGCTTCATTTTGGGTGTCCCCAATCACCAGACACTTTGTTACATGAATGTTAGTGTTGATCTCCAGGGGATAAGAAAACACCCTCAATGGGATGGAGTGAGCATTCCAGCATCTTTACACCATGGTGCGGCCTAGAGGACCTCTCCTCCATGACTGTGGAACAGCCAAAGAGACCATCCCTGCCAGGACTGGGCACAGGATCTTGGAGGTTAGACACTGATGCATGAATCCTCATGGGAAAAGCTCACAGTCTTGTAACTTACTGTGGAGTCTTTGTGCCCCCACTTAAGGAGCTGCCAGTAGCTTAACCATCACCTTTGTGTGCAAGTTGTTACAGACTCACAGAAGTTCTAGCTGGAAGAGATCGATTAAGTCCTATCTCTGCCAGTGCAGGAGTGCATCAGGACCCTGGTCTCAAATCCAGGCCCGCTGGATTTTCGGACAGCAGGCTTAGCCGCTGTGCCACACCAATGCCTTAGATTACCAGGGAATTCACAGTCTTGAGTGGTCCAGCTTCCGAGGTTCTGCAACCCTCCTCCTGATTGCCACATGGTCTTGGCCTTGACTGGCTGGTGACTAAACATAAAATTTCCTGCTTATCTAATGCCCATGTCTGAGCAACAAGCCATTGCCTACTAGTGGCTACCTGGACCCCCTGACCCTGCCCGTTGCCCTGCTGTACCTTCCCCTTGGATTGGATCTCCTGGTGATCAGACCTCTTGCATGAACTCTGACCACTGAGCATGACTGCCCTGCAACTCACCTGACTCCCAGGCATTACAGAGTAGTCCCTACAGTCCATGTCTAGTCTAGTTCAAAGTGTTCCTATGGCTGTTATAAAAGAAATGCCGTAAGAGAGATTGTAATTGGGGGCTAATGTTGCTAGGAACTAAAGCAGCTCTTTATCAGAGAGTAGCAGAGCCTGACAGCATTGTAACTCTGTTCTTCTTAAAGAGATGAGCTTGCAATAAACCAAGCAGCACATTAGAAGTAACTAGACAAAATGGCAGGGTTTTGAAAGGCCAGCAAAAGCAATAATACAGCCTCTAACAGAGAGAGCGCTCCGCTTACCTCTGCCTTTTGGAAGCCGTACAATGTTTTTGCAGTGCTGCCAGAACAGTTCTTTACTGAACTTGGAAAGTCTCACATGCAGGTTTCAACACCTCCGTCTCGCACCACATAATGCAAAAACTAATTCTACTTTCAGGCTGATGTCAACATTCCCCTTTACTGCCCCAGCGACATGTGAAGACGATGTTCATTTGCATTTGCTGCGTGCAAGTAACACATTCCAGATAATCGTGGTAAGTCCTCAAAGGTATAGAGGAGAATTTCCTGGATAGTGTGCTGGATGGAAAAAGCCGATGGGATCGAGAAGAAGGAAACAGCATTGTCTGTTTTCATAACGCCACCTGGAATAGGCGCAGCTTAGAAATACATACCGCAGCTCTGCAGATACAATGGCAGATCAGTAGCAGCAGTAATAGCGAAGAGGCCGCTGAGCTCCATATTAAACCTTAGGGTTGAGGCAGTACTAATGGGGACAATGGCCAGTCCTGCACATTTGTTGGAAGTGGGTGGGGGAAGCAATGGCGCAGATCCTCTGATCAGTGAGCAAATTTAATGGGCTGGATCTATAGGAGCCATTGCATCCCACAATGATGAATGGCCTCTCCTCTCTATGCAACCTACTTTGAATTCTGGCCTGGAATGGGATTCGGTCACAGCCAAACATGCAAGCTGCAGGTGGCCAGAAGAGGAATCCCCGGTGGGGGTGGGGAGAGGGGGGCTGGATTGGTCTTTGAAACCAAGCCAGTCCTGAGACACACCTATCCTTAAGAGCCAATAATTTTATGGGAAAACTGGCCTTTTTGCTGGTGTTTAGCCCTCCAGCTATAACCACTGTGAACGGAAGTGCTGCGAACCATTAGTATAGGGTACGGGATAATGTTCTTGTGCCCTGGATCCATCAGCAGAAATGCCCTGATCACTCATTTGGCTGTGATGCAATGTTATTTCTTTATTAGTATCACCCTGATAGGCCCATCTAGAGATCCTGTGACAGGACGATGTGGTGTTTTGCAGGGCATATATGTGGGGATGGGGGAGACAATCAACCCAGCTGGGGACTCATTGTGCTATGTGTTATATGTACACGGAGCAAGGGGCAGTTCTTGCTCTGAGACATTATTAATTATTATGCAGATGAGGAACTGAGGCACAGAATAATTAAGTAACTGTCCAAAGGTCACACAGGAAATCTGTGGCAGAGCCAGGAACTGAAATGCAGATTTTCTGATTCCCAGTCCAGTCCTTTAACTAGAAGAGCATCTTTTCTCTGTGACACAAATAGAGCTATATGACTCCATTATAGCTATATAAATGCAACACATCAAATATAGCTTAAAATGTTCCGTTAGATGGTTAGAACATGTGTGTCTGTAGAAACAGAAGCTATAGATCCTATGGAGATGGGCATGATTGGATTAGCTGGTTTGCTTTCTGGTGGCATGTGCATACACTTGGGGTCTGGAGTATCTCCTGGTGCTCAAAGGAATCTGAGTTTAAGAAATAAAGATTCAAAAGCTTCTGGAAGAGGTACAGTTGTATCAATAAACTTCTAACACTCAGTTATAGCATGCAGCCTCTTCTTCATAAAACAAATAGCCCATCACTAACAAGCGTTTATTGCAGAAGTGAATCAATTATTACTGTAAGCAACATGCTGAAAATATAGACACTTAAGATGTGGATAATAATGACCATTTGTCTATGAATTGGAAAAATGCGCTAATTTTTTGTTTGTATGCAATGAGAGCAGAAACTTATGCTCTGGAGTAGATGAATCAGTTTGAACGCAGGAGTCTATTACATTTGGACAGTTCTGTCAAGGTATATGGGGTATTGGAATGGGTTTTCCACCTTTACTCCTGTATTGTACGTTCCTTATAAAGAATCAGAGAGGTAGCCGTGTTAGTTTGGGTCTGCAGAAGCAACAAAGAATCCTGTGGCACCTTAAAGACTAACAAAAGTACTGAAGCATAAGTTTTTGTGGGCTAATACCCACTTCGTCGGATGCATCTGACGAAGTGGGTATTAGCCCATGAAAGCTTATGCTTGAATACTTTTGTGAGTCTTTAAGATGCCACAGGACTCTTTGTCCTTCCTTATAAAGACAATGATCTTGGATTTCTGTAGAGTCTTTCATTTAAGGGTTTCAAAGACCTTTTCAGACATCCCAGTCTGATAGACCCACTCTACGCAGGATCATCTTGCAATGCAGCTACGTGTGGGGTGGAATGAGGCGACTGTTTGTTGGCTCACATGGGTTTAGCACAGTAAATGAAAAATACCATATTCAACTTCTGACCTAAGATACGCCGGGAGAGTGGAAGTTGGTCAGGACATGGGGCTGGCGCCTTGTTCTTCCCAAAATTTGATGACCACAAGTGTCCAAATCCTTTGTTTTATATTCCATCCATAAGATGTTTCCAGCAGCATGGTATCCCCCACACTTGCTGGGTGTCTGTGTCCATCCATTTCAGATCAACCTGTGTTCACGGATCCTGCAGTGGCATGTGAAGGCAATGAATTCATTTCCATTTATGATCTGTTATGATGATACCCCTGAAGGATAAAAGTCTATACATAATAATCTCTCCTCAGCTTTGTTAACAACTTCAATTAACAGAGAGCTGTGTAATGCTTCATCAGCCATTTGGATTACAGATGAAATTAAGCCATCATATTTATGAACTACTCAGTGAGTTCTAGGAGAACTCCACATATTTTAGATTTAATAACTTGCCCTCTCATTTTATTTATAATGTTAATAATGATTTGGTGGCTGCTGCGGGGGGAGAACATAAATGACAAAGAGACCAATTCACAAAGGGACTGTAACTGGAGTTATGCTTTATGGGAGCAGTGTACTGTCAATACATGGCTACATGCTTCCTCAGTTCATTCTGTATTCTCTTTCATATTTGATTGACTAGCTCTGCGAACCAGGAGACTTCTGCCTTATAATTGCTTTCCACTCAGCACTTTGAAAACCTGTAAGTGTCTAGTGTTAATAATTAAACCCGGTAAAGTGGATCTGTTATGTCTACAAACTGCTGGGTCCGGGAGTGGACCGAGCTCAGCAGCAGGCCAAGAGTTTCCAAAGAGGCGCCAGTGATTTTGGGTGCCCAGCAGGAGATACCTTACACAGCCTGATTTTCAAAGTGCGGGTGCTCAGGCCTATCTCTAGAGAAATCAGAGTCTGGAAAAATATGCTGTATCTTAACAGAACTGATCCCCCTTCACTCTAAGTGATCATTTTATGCTACTTGACTTGGGGTTTTGTCTCATGTCCATTATTATTATTTGTATACTAGTAGCACCTAAAGGCCTCAACTGAGATCAGGCCCTATCCTACTGCGTGCTGTACAAAGACACAGTAGGAGACAGACCCTGCCCAAGAGCAGACAGTTTACATAGCCCAGGGGAGTATTATTATCCCCATTCTACAGGTAGGAAGCTGGTCCAGAGGAGATGAAGAGACACACTCAAGGTCACCCAGCCAGTCTGTTCCAGAGTCAAGAACTGAACCTAGGTCGCCAAAGTCCTACTGCAATGCCTTATTCACAAGCCCTCCCTTTTTGTCAAGCAGTTGGGCTTCTGCAAGCAAAGGGACTAATCCTGCCCCTTTAAATGCAACAGGAGTTTCACCCTTGACTTTATGGGCTGGATTCTGCTTTGCACCCCACTGCCAGTGCAAAACCTCTCTAAAGCTGGCAGGGAAGGCCCTGGGTGGGGGTGGGAGGGATCATTCCTCACCAGCAGTATCTGTTGTATCCACCCTCCCTTCCTGCCAGAGCAGAGGCATGCCTGGGGAAAAGAGGGGATTTGTACCCTGCAATGCCATTGCAAGTTAGAATGGCCACTGCTGTAACTCACTCTAGAGAACCAGCCTAGGATTAGTGGAGTGCGAAGGTACCTTAGAACCACCTGACTCTCCTAGGCTGCAGCTGAGGACCTGGGCATCAGTTTTTACGTATTTGGGAGAGGTTGCGATGATAGGGGCCATACAAATACCTAGACAGACTTCAGTGGAGGCAGGACTCGGACCATACGAACAATGGTCCAAATGGAAGTGGCACCACCAAGTACCACAGCTGAACTGGTCCTGTTACTAACTTGAAACAAACTTTTGGGGACACAAAACTATTGTTCCCTATGTGCAAAATCATTAGTAATATTATGGTAATGCCTAGAGCAGAGGCTCTCAATGTTTTCAGACTACTGTACCCCTTTCAAAAGTCTGATTTGTCTTGTGTACTCCAACATTTCACCTCACTTAAAACATACAAAATTGGACATAAAAATACAAAAATGTCCTAGCTCACCACTACTGAAAAGTTGCTGACTTTCTCATTTTTACCATATCATTATAAAATAAATCAATTGGAATATAAATATTGTATTTACATTTCAGTGTATGGTATACAGAGCAGTGTAAACAAGTCATTGTCTATGAAATTTTTGTTTGTACTGCCTTCACTAGTGCTTTTTATATAGCCTGTTGTAAAATTAGGCAAATATCTAGATGAGTTAATGTATCCCCTGGAAGACCTCTGAGTACCCTGGGGTTACGTGTGCCCTGGGTTGAGAACCACTGGTCTAGAGATCCCGGATGAGATTTGAGCTCCATTGAGCTGGGTGCTGTGCAGACACATTGCAAGAGATAGACCCTTCCCCCCTCAAAAACAGCCGTCTAAATAGAGAACACAAACAAAGGTGTGGGAGGGGAAACTGAGGCCCAGAGTGGGGAAGTGACTTGCCCAAGGTCAAACAGGAGATTGGTGGCAAAGCTGGAATGGAACCCAGCTCTCCTGACTAGTGCCCTATTTGTTGCCTTATACTAATTATTAATATTTATTGATATATTTATTTTTATTTTATTTATTTCTTCGGCTTAATTTCCAGCCTGCATATATACCATTGCAAACACATCGCATTACTCCCTGTCTCAGCTGTACTAATGCTGGAGCACAGAGAGCTTCAGCAAAGGTAATTAATTTGAGCGAAGGCTGAAGCCTAAAAGACGGGGAGCAACACACAGAGATGATGGCTGGCAAAAATCATTAGAAGCATCTTTCAACAATCTACATACGTTATCGATCTTGTTATATAGATCATGTTCCTTTCCCCCCCCCCACTTTTTTTGCAGGATATTCTGGATCGATATGGCAAGTGCACTGAGACTGCAGCAACACATTTAAAACCTTATAAAAGGTTATTTAGTTGCTAACAGTGCAGCAGTTTCTGCAAAGCCTGCCAAAAGGTTACAGCTTTTTGGGCATCATAAATTACAGACGACAGGGGAAAAAAGTAAGTGCGGTTTTCTTTATTGTCTCAATGATGGATGGGCTCCTGAACAAGACACAAAATACATCATATCACCTTTAATGGGTCCACATTTCTGTAGCCATAACTCACAATTTTAAAATAGAAAATGGTGAAATATGGCGTTGTATATTCCACTCCTGACATATTTATGAGTCCTTCCCTTCTTATAAATACAGTGATTGCTATTTCAAAGCACCATGTCAGGTATGAACAGAGCGCAAACAGCTGGTGCGGTTGAAAAATTATAGCCAGAGTTGGACGTTTTCAAAAACTCTCTCTAGCAGCAGTAAATTTACAATGTTTGCACTAACTGTTATTAAAACCAAATCCATAGCTTGGCAACAGGAATCCATTGCTGTGTAACAGCTGGAGCGACAGTGCTGTGTGACAGCTGGGGAGAGCTGGAAGGCTGGTGCAATACCCGTGGTAACACCCATTTCAAGGGGATCAACGTTTTATGTCCCAGCCTGTGCTGTCCCCAGCAGGCTGTGTGTTGTGAGCTGGACTGTTGGGAGAGTGACAGCCGCACAGTTTATGTTCTGCCTGACCCCAGGTTTTTATCTTTTCTTTTCAAAAGCCTTTCCTCCAGCTGCTGAGACTCGCCTTCTCCCAAACTTGTGGGGGTGTCTGGCTTGGCCTTCATGCAAACGTAGCCTGATTAGGTTCCGATCCTGCAAGCCAGGGCCCAGCACCCTGAGACAGAAGTGAAGTCACTTTTGACAGCTTTGGGATCTAACCAGTTCCATTTTCCAAAACACCACTGATTTTGGTTACCTAAAGCGAGGGACCACATTTAGGGGCAACGGCTGTCCTGCAGCTGGAGATGCGCTTCCCAAGTTCCCACTTAGACAGGCGGTGAGAGCTCAAAATAGCAGCATGGTAGCGACCTGGCCTCTCTTCCTGAATCCAAACCCAGGGCGCTGGGGCGTGTTTCCACTTGCGTGACAAGTCTGAGCCCTGGCCTGTGCTACCCCGGCTATTTTTAGCGCCGTTTCGGTCGACCGGCACTGGGAAGCAGACTCCCAGTTGCAGCATAGATGTAACCCTTAGAGATTTCCACCGACTCTCCTCAGCCACCCAAACTGGATGTATCCAGTTACAGGCCAGCTGCTCTCTATGGGCAGTTAATGCCCAGTCTTCCCCTGGAGGGCAGATTAGTAAACGAGCACCTGGACTTAATAAAGGTTCCCCAAGCTCAGTGAGAGGGGAGTCCCCAGGAGAGACATGAAGCTCTCGTTCAGAGCATCTCCCAAGAGAAGCTGCTGCAGAACAACTTGGAGCGAGAGTTGGGCAAGTCATTTAGTTTCTTTGGGCTTCCGTTCCCTACCTGTACAATGGGGATGACAAAGCATTGCTCAGACTTTAAGTACATTAAAGGCTGCAAAGTGCTCAGATGTTATGGTAATAGGGAGCCAGCCAGAATACAGTGCTGGGACCGCGGTGTCTGGGGTTGGCCAGAGAGCATGGGCAAGATGTCTAACTATCTCTAACGTCTCACGGTGACTCCCATGCTCTATCCTCAATACTCCCAGCTGAAGGTCGAGCTTTGGCTCTGTCCTCTCTCTAATTCATCCGTCAATCCATAAGGGCAGTTTAATGCTACGTTAATATACATTTAAAACTCTTGCCATTTCTGTGTCATTATTTCCATTCACTTTGCAAGAATGTTTTACTAGTAAATACCTCAGGATGGAATTAATCCTGCCAAGAGCCCTTCTGAACATCAAAGCTCCTAAGAGTATGCACAATTCTCCTTCCTCATTTACACACACAAAAGGCCTCTAATTAGCTTTTTGTTTAGTCCGATTATGAATGGGAGTTTTGACCTTTCAAAGTGATTAGCTTTTTAAGCAAACTAATTTGCATAATGTCAGTTTCTAAACTAGATGCACCAGCCAAGGCTGAGGTTTTAAAGAATAGGAGCCTACAGTCAGGGTCTTAGATCCATATTTAGGTGCCTAAACTACACCCTGATCCTACAGACACCTGTGTGCTAAATTTCATGCATCCACATGGTCCCATTACAGCCACTGGGACTCCCTGCGTGCAAAGTGAGCTATGGGCATCAGTGTTTGCAGTGTTGGGGACTTTCCAAATTGATGAGGATCAGATTTTCAAATGTTCAGCACTGGAAATTGGGGCCAGATTTTTAAAAGAGTTTAGCATCCAGCATGTACCTGCTGTACCATGCTCTTGACTATCTGGTCTTAGTGGCCATAGGCTCAAAAGCACTCTGCACCCAGAAGCTTCCATGGAGGCCAACTTTAGGTCCTTAATTTTGAAAATCTTTGCCCACTGTTTTCAAAGATGAGAGCAGAGGTAGGCAGCCAGGTTTGAAAATGTTGACTAGGGAGGCCAACACAGGTTAGTCTAGTAACGGTGTATGTATTTTTGCACACGGATTAGATATTTTTTCTAGATAATTTACATTCTCTTGTATAGGCTTTGATTGGGACATTATAATCCCATTTAATTTTGGCTTTAACTCTGTCCCATAATGGTCTCGTTAGCAGTGAATTTTTCAAGGCTTACTTTTGCTTCTTTTCCGTTTCAGTGACTTTACATTTCTTATGCTTTTGGCTTTGATTTCAAATAACCCAGCATTGATTCCTCTAAAATAAGAGACTGGCAGTAACTAATGGCCCTGTTTCCTGCTGCCAATCCCGTAACAGCAGACATGTCACCCCTATCAGCAATCTTCCCAAAAAGCTGGCTTGATGCAGAAGGATGAAGTGGTTTCATCTTTGACTGGTGCCCATGACAGTGATGGGCTGAATAAAATATCAGTCAATAGCTCCATATGTATATCTACCTGCATTTCCTTCTCGTCCTCTTTAGATGGACAATGACCAGAATCTAATTAGGCCGTGCCAACCCTGTAAGACTTGGTTCATACAGGTGTTGGGGAGCAGAACCCTGCACAGCTTGGAATCGAATCAAAGCATCATCTGCTGGCTCCCTTGGCAGCACTGTTCCCTCTAAGCTGTGCACATGTGTGTGCGCACACAGATCCTAAATCCCGTGTGCACGGTGAAACACCGTGCTCACAAAAATTTGCACAGAAGCACAAAAATTTCCACAGAAGAAATTTTTTGCACACACAGCCTGTCAAAAATTTGCACAGGGGAAGGCACCTACATGCTTTTGAAAACCCCACCCTGGGAGGTGCAGATGTCAGTGGCAGCCCAAACCCCTGTCTACAGTGGAGTTCCCACCAATGCTACTGCTTGTGGAGCTGAATTGGTGGTGGCAAGCAGGACATTTTACACCAGAACTCCTAGTGCAGAGTGGCTTTGAGGATGTTGCCTTCTGGTGGCAGATGGACTTCCGTTCACTAGAAAATTATTGTCATGTTAATATGACCTTGAGGAGTAGAGCTAACACGAAGGTTAGCGTGACTTGGCCTTGCGTACACTGGCTGTAAGGTTGTGCTGGTTAACAAGACTCCCCCAGGTCGTCCTCTGAACATGACCTCATTTTCTAGTGAAGATGAGCCCGTTGATTCAGGACTCTGCAGCAAAGCTGGGCAAATAACTGAATGTTTGGGTCAGTGGTCATTCCAAATCTGAAAATTATCAGAATTCTTAGCAAATCGAAAAAGTCCATTTCAGGTCTGTTCCGGGGGGGATTTGAATCTAGGTCTCTCCCGAGTGAGTGCCATAACCTAAGGTTATGCGGGGAGCAGTGACAGCAGCAGCACTTGTTCCTTCAGCCAGGTTGTCACCGGTCAAAACAATTTGTGTCAAATTCGTGGGTCGTTTTGGGTCGACTGATGCTGCATTTTTCCTCGAATAAACGATTTGTCCAGAAAATGTCACACGCTGTTCTCCTCTGCAGTTCACTCAGTCTGGTCCCTGGATTTTAGCAAAAACCTTCTTAGTGCAAACCTGACCCCAGGATGCTAAAGGAAGAGCTGGAAATTGTTGTAACCTCCTCGCTGATCCAAAGGAGAACAATAGCAACAATAGAAACTCTTTGTGGTAGCTAGATTCAAAACTCTTTATCACTGATTTGCATTCCTTATCTGTGCAAAGCCCTCGAGAGGTGCATTTTATTACCCGGGATTATTAAACAGTTATAGATAACGAAATGTTAGGCTCTTCACATTTGTTCTTAAACTTGGAATCACCATAATGGAGATCTGCTCTCTTGTAAGCTGGCTTTATCAAGACACAGATGCTACATTGTTCTAAACCCTTTTTCCTCTGCAGAGTTTATCAGAGCCAGGGGTTTTATGTCTATCTCTGGTTATTATTAGTTAGTCGTCCTGGTAGATTTCATGTCTCTGTGGAAGAGGAATAACAGAAGATAAATTGTTGCTTTGGGTAGGTCCTGTTGGAAAATGGCTCTCATGATTCAACAGCTCTTTGGTTCAGGGCTTTGGAACGGGGAGAATCATTGCATTTTAATTTTATTTCACTAACAGTACCCTCATCCCAATCCACCTAAGAGACAGAGAGGTGACTTGAACCCAGGACGGGCTTTAAAACACGCTCCTTATATAGCCAGGAGCAAAATCACTTAACCTCTCTGCCTCCTTTTACCTGCTATATGGGGACGATACTGCTCAGTAGCTCACAGGGGTGGTGTGTGGATTAGTGAGTGCATCACAAAGAGCTTTGAAGGTAGGAACTGTGACGTAAGTGCTAAACAGCACTATTAGATCAGAGCTGAGTAAGTAGCTGAAAGAGAGTAAAGGGCACGCTGGACCTAGGAAGAAAGTGCCCTAGTTAATGCGCCTCATGGGCTTAACTCCAGTGCGGTGTCTTCATAACAGTGGGTGTTCAGCCAGTAGGCTACTAAAACATGTGTCCTACTAGGAATTGTACAGACCATATTTAGCTCCAGATACGTATGATCCAGCTTTATTCCTCCCAGCCCTCTCTTCTGGATTTATACGAGCCAAGTACAAACCAGGCGGATTTGATTGTTCCCGCAGATGAAAAGCTTGCTTCCCAGCAAAGGGTGCTGACCAGACCCTTATTAAAGTGCCTTCTACTGGGCAACTGTGGTTTGACTGTGCCATGGAAGAAAGCACTCTGGGCTGTCTTCCTGGCCAGGACATAGAACAAGAGTTGGCAACCTTTGAGAAGTGGTGTGCCAACTCTTCATTAATTTAAGGTTTCGTGTGCCAGTGATACATCTTACATTTACAGGGGCCGGCGGACGGAACCCCAAATTGGCAGTGTGGGCGGCAGACGGAACCCCAAACCGGCAGCGGGCTGAGCATGGCCGGTGGCCAGGACTGGCAGCAGAGTGCCACTAAAAACCAGCTCGCATGCCACAGTTTGCTGATCCCTGGCATAGAATGTTGCTTGCTCTCTGGTGACTTGCTGTTCTGTAGGGAAGTTTGGGGACTACAGAGGATGTCGGAGTTGTGGTGGGGTATGTGTGGGGAAGGAGAGCTAAACCATGAATCAGGAGATAAGAAAAGACTCTGTGTGTGTTGGTTACACATTCATAATCCTCCCTTGTCAAGGAGATGGACTAGAGCAGAGGTTCTCACTTCGTGTTCCCCCATTTCCATTCTGGGGGTCACCCTGGAGCCCCCTCTCCATTTAGCAACACAAGAAGGGCCAGGTGGCTGTGACCCCTTGATACCTGTTTACGACCCCCAGGCTAGGAACTCCTGGATTAGATAACGCAACGCACACGCACATCCTTTACTGACATTCTGAGCACAAAGTGAGACCCTGCCAAACCCCCATGTGTAATGCTTTCTTTCCTGTACACGTGCAAGGACCTTTGAGTCGACTGCTCTGTTTTATAACGTTGCTGTTTCCTGGCCTGGCTTTATTACATCTGTTCTTTGGGGTATGGTGTTATAAATTGGGTAGGTGATGATATGTAATCACTAACCGAAAAGCCAATACATTTTCACTGCAACGGCAGTAAGACAAATAAAGGAGAGGGAGGGAGGGCCTGGTGAGGCTCCGACAAGGGGGTGTAGTTTTTTAAACGCGATTGCAAATTGAAAACAATGTTATCCTCATGTAGCCGGCTTCATCGCACAGTGACGGCTGCTGCTTTCTTTCCGGGAGAACAACCGAGCGCTTTGGGGAGGGATTGAGTTTCCTACTGAAAATTTTAGACCTCCCTTTGATTCTCTTTTGGAATTCAGGTTACATCTTCTGCCTCTCTGCTCTGAGGCCAGCCAGGGAACATGAAAGTCACTGGGGATAGCCAGGGACATAGACATACTGCTTAAGAGGGGGCTTCTTTTCTTTTGTTTGGGATAACTCATTTGATCCCAAGTTGCCAACTGCTTCTCTCACCTGATGAACGGAGAACAGGAATGGGGTGACAATGCCAATGAAAGCAAGGGCTCCAGCAAACAATGATATCAGAACGAGTCGTCAGGGACGTCTCTACACTAGAGAACTCATCTGGTTGCATAGAACCCGTTTCAGCGCTAGCAGGGTGTCGTAGCCACGCTGGCCAGGTTGAATCTGTTTAGAATCCAGTGCAGGTTTCTGCTCGTCCACACTAGAGCTGTCCTAAACCTTTGCTATTGAAATGGCCTCTTGGGTCCCATCCCTCAGTTCCTAGCGTAGCTCCCAGAAGCAGGGCACTCTGGGAGATTTCACTGAGCCATTAGTGCACCATGGGACACTAGTAGCAGGAGAACTGGTTGAACCATTTCAAATTGTCTGTGTCCACTAAATCAGTTCAGACTAAACTAGTATTTAGCCCTGGAAAGGGCCTGTTTACACTACAGACATTTTCTAACTGGTTTTAAAACCGGTTAGATCCTGTAGCATAGACCTGATTGTAGGTAGTTTATGGCAGTCTGACTCATTTTTACTGGACCAGTCTCAAGATCACTACTGCTCAAACCAGGTTTAAAATCCTTTCGGTTGAACGTTCCGCAGTGTAGACAGGTCCAAGATCTGCCCAGTCCTGTTTGTAGCATACTGCTGAAGCACTGGAGGCATTTCTATGGGTGTGTACTTAAGTGGCTAACCTGAGCCATTGCACTTTCTGCCCCTGGCCACACAATCACCTGTCGAGCAGAGCTAGTGTGTGTCCGTCTACCTGCGCCGGGAAGGATGCACCTAGCTGCAGTGTAAACATACCCTATTGACACAACAATTTACACCAGATGAGGCTCTGACTCCTGCCTTATAAATGTGTTAAACGGTTCTATGTGGCATGGTCAGTTTCTCAAGTGCAGCTCGGGCCTTGCTCCGCTAGTTGTTGTGGGCTAAGGAGAAACAGCGGGGCTGGGCGGCTGTGTCAGGATGCGTTGGAGTGGCTTCCAGGATCATTGCTAACAGTGGTGATAATGGCACTGTAAATACGGATGGTGCAGATGGGATGGGAGATAAATGGACGGGGGTTAACCAGCTGCAACTTAAGATGTGTCTGTGTGCTGCTGTGCCACTTTATCACGATGAGTGTCATAGCAAAAATCAATCCTCTGTGTTCTTTTGGGAATTACAACCATCATTTTGGTGTGATTTATTTGCCGTACAACGTGGACAGGGCTATTTGTTCATCATTTTGAAAGTTCACCTAAAATTGCTTTGAGTTCCTGGTTTTCAGGAGTGATGTGCCCAGCTGTTATCTCCTCCTGTCTGAAATACAGATCACGGGTACCTGCTGGACAGCACAACTCTCCTCCATGCTCACCTGGGTCCAGGAATTTCATTGCACCACAGTCCCACAGGAAAAGCCTCATGATAGCCACAGGTGGGGACTGGGCCTTACATGTTCTCCTGGGAAGCCACAAGAAGGTGTCTTGAGAGTTCAGAATGCCATTGGCTAGAAACTCCTCTCCCACCAGGTTATGTGGACTTCAGTGGAATTACTCTTGATTTATACCAGTGTGAGATCAGCTTCCTGCCTCTGCCTCTTTCCTTGCTCAGGTACCCCAGGACGTTCAGGTTGACATGGATTGTGGTGCTCTGCTCCTGGTGGATTATCTTCTACAGCAGGCTCACAGGCTGATGGGGTCATTGTCTGCTATCTACATCACTGCCCAGAAGCCTTGCTACTTGTGATACTCATGGCAAGGCATACAGGAGACTCCCTCTCCAGTGGAGGAGGATGCATGAGACCAGAGAGAGAGAAGGGAAGTGACTTGCTCAAGGTCACACAGGGAGTCTAGGGCAAGAATAGATCCCAGATATCTTGAGCTGTCCCAGAGTGGTGCATGGACCACAAGACAATCCTTTCCTTTGTTGAGGAATCTCTGACTGCGGGTATTGTACAAACTTTTCCCACTATAAACTGTCCCCTAGTTGGTGGCACTGGGGAGGATGGGTCCCCACAGCTCCTCCTGCAGGAAGGTTCCCTGCACCACAGCTCTTCCCATCTCAGTGCCAAAAGGAAGAAGCCTCCAAACTTAAACCTTACACTGACATAAAGCAAAGCAAAACAAAACAACCCAACCCGGCCCATTTATGAGTTCCTAGAAACAAGCTCTCAAGCAACCCTTCCCATGTGTTGGCTGGGAGAAAATCCCCTCTTTTATTTCAATGACATGGATGACTGGGGAAATTTGAACCTAAGTAATGGAGTCGGCAGCTCTTGACTGAAGTTTTTCTCTCTAGTGCTATTTAAATTGGCATCATTGACCTTCAAAGGGGGAAAGGCACTAATGCAGGTGTTAACCTTCATGCCACTCACTCAGGCCTGTCATTAATACTTAAAGTCCTTAACAGGTGTTTTTTGCTGCACTCAAGGAAGCCTGACACCTCAGTGTGTCCATTTCCCCCTTGAAAGAGGCATTTTGTTGCTGGCAAACAGCCACGTCGCGTGCTGATTTGTTCCTGCTCAGTGCTGGGTAAAAATTCCCATATGCTACAGGGCAAGGTCCCCTGGAGCCTCCTCTGATAATTTCGAGGCATGGAGGTAGAGATTGGAGGTGAGCTGTAAAAGGTCCTGAGGGTGTTTATCTTTTTCCAGATGAGCCGTGTTAGTGGCTCTTTTCGCTGCAGCCGACCTGTGACTTCATCGCGCATTTGGCTCCCTGCTGATCGAAGGGCACATCCAGGTGTAAAAAGCGGGTTAGCTCAGCAGGATCCTAAAAGTGAGCCTCTGCCCCAGATTAGCTGGAGGTGCTCTCCGCCAGCAGTTTATCCTTTCCCACTGCTTTCCTGGAGCTTGTGCAGCTGGGAGGGCTGGTGAGGGGACTATACATGAAATAGCTAGAGATGGACTACACCTGAAATAGCTAGGGTGGGTGCAAACACCTCAGAACCCTGCTGACAGCACAGTTCAAATTTTACACCTAGGGCCCACCTCTAGTTAAAACAAAGTCACAAACCTTTACTGAGCAGAGGCCAGGTGTGTGGGTTTATGATGCAAGAGGTTTGCGACCTTTGCTCCTGGCGTCTGACTTGGGGTGTCACTCCCTCAGGGAAATGGGAGGGGACTGTCTGGATGCTCTCCAGGGTGGCAGCCAGGGGAAGAGATCCTGTTGTTCTCAGCTCTCTCCAGCACCCGCAGGTGGGGATTTGATCATTATCATCGGCTGAGAATAGAAAAGAGAATGTTTGTTCAGACATTAAATGCTTCCTGTGACTCTGAGCCGCCTGCCAAGCCTGTTTAACCCACCGTCCTGCTTGTGCAGGGACGTCAGGAAATTTCCTATGATCAAAGCATGAGGAAACCAGTCTGCTCCCCTTATTCACACCAGCTACTCACAGGGAGCATAGCCCCGTGTGTACATAGATTCCACAGGCCTCTCACCCTTCTGTATGCACCTCCCCCATTTAATTCTCCAGTACATCTCCCAAGCACATTCCCTCTGCATACCTGTGCTCCCTCGTACACACAAAGGGACTTAGTTACTTCCATGTAGGATACTGTCCATCTAGTCCCGTATCCTGGCTCCAACATTGGCCGGTGCCGGCTGCCTCAAACGAAGGTGCAATAAACCCTGCAGTAGATGGTTATGGAATAACCTGCCTAGGGGACATTTCCTCCTATCCCCAAATAATGAGAGGTTGCCCTGTGCCCTGCAGCTTGAGGGTGGCCAGATTCTACTAAGAAGTCAGGACCTCAGTTTTACATCTCTGAAGATGCTGTTATGATATCCTCTTCCTAAGCCCTCAGTAAACAACTGGTGAAATCTGAGCCCTTTGGCTAAGATCAGGTGTGGAGTCAGTAGAACTCCTGGCACATTGGCACATTGTATAGTTGGGGATGGACTTTACCCTGCCCTGAAACAGGGAATGGACGTGAAGATCTCAGTACCTTGGTCTTACATCTCAGTCAATGTGTTCTTCAGTGGCTCATGAGTGAGACCTTAAACCTTGGGCTATGATCAAGGGTCGTATCGATATAACATGCATCATCTCAAGCAAGGGGAACAGCCTCTGCTCGGCCTCTGCTCATCTAGTGGAGAGATGGACTGGAGGAGCTCATAGGTCTTTTACATCTCTCACTATTATTGTCCGCTGATATTAATGTCTTCAGGCTGTTCCCTCCACCACCTGTGCACGCTGCAGTTAGAGTCAGACTCCGACGCCCCTGTGCAAGTGAAATCACACCAAAAGAGGAAGAAGGGTCACGAAAGTGTGTGGTCTGCTTCTCCAGAGACTAAGGCAGGATGGATGTTATCCGAAGGGCATGGGCAGCCAAAGGACAACATCGTTCAGAAAAATCCCACATGTATTTCCACATGTCCTCAGTGAAAGACACTGCTCGAGTGAGTGGCACCCTGGACTGGGATGCAGGAAAGCTGGGTTCAATTCCTTGGCCAAGTTACTTAATCTGCCCTTTACTTCTGTTTCCCATCTGTGAAATGGGGATAATAGCACTTGCCTACCTCATAGGACTGCTAGGAGAATAAAATTCTATTAATGACTATGGGACACTCAGATACTATGGTGATGAGGGCTACAGAAGTCCGTAGGTGAATATAATAGAACTGAGCTTTGATATCTTGTGTGCTCTGACTTTATGTCCTTTATAGACGAGAAATAAATGCTACTTTACATAATATTCCCCCACCTTTCTCTTTGATGTGAAATAATATTAAATGCTGTTCATTTTAACTGAATAGCACTGTATATAATTGCAAGGTATTATTATGATGGGAATGATTGTTCACGGGTAACACAATGCAAAATTGTTAGCTCAAAAAGAGATTTTTTTATTTTTTTTGGCATGTCTTTTATTTAATGACCGAGCTGTGCTCCAGAACTCCTACTGTATATTTGTTGTGCGGGGGTTGCCTGGTTGTGTTTCTTTATCAATAGAGAGATCAAACTGCTCTGTAAGAAAGGAAGATTTATATTTGATACTTGGGGTTACAGAAGAAGTGGGCTTGATTTGCTCAGCTCTAAGGCTGGAATTCATCAGCTCAAGGTGTGCTGTTGATTAACGAGTTCATCTAAGCCGCCAGGTCTTAGAGCCTACAAAGCAACACACAACCTCATCTTCACCTACTTCTTCCTAGGTACTTATCCAGCCCACTTCACTGAAGTGTTTGAGACACTCATAAACAATAGCATGGTTAGATCAGTCCTCACAGCTACATTGTGAAGGGACGATGCGTCATTATTCCTGTTTTAGAGAGAGAGAAACTGAGGTGCATAGAAGGTAAGGCCATATTTTCCAGTAAAGCTCAGCTCCCACGTGGAGGAATTGCAAGCTGTCACTTTACCCGTGGCAGGGAGGGAGAGGTTCCCGGTCCTGCTTGCAGGCTGGGGGCTGTGTAGCAAAGTGTGCGTTCGGAGTCAGTCTGGGAAGAGGCAGCTTCAAGCGAGGTGAGATGAGCTGGGTCTCGCTGTGCTACGGGCTGCCTGCTTTCTCCCGCCCAGGTTTTGGGTTTCACACCACCACCGTGGTATGTCGGTGTGAGGTGTATGCCCCAGCTCATTTCACACGGGGCCGTGCCGTGAAGCACAATGTGTCTGATTCCCAATAATAACCTGTTACCTAGAACCCTGCAGGGCTGACTTGGGGGAGGGGTTTTCTCAGGCATGTTCCCTTCGTTCCAGGGGTTCCGTGCCCTGGCCTTGTGATTTCCGTCCCATGCACACTGGGCAGCCGATAGTGGGAGGAGGAGTCTCCTGGCGGAGGAGCGGATAGAGTCGGCTGACTTGCGTTGTGTCCCTTCCTTTCTCCCCAGTTCGGTTTGCCTGGTGCCAGCCCAGAGGGCTATAAATGGTTAATTGTACAAAGTGCTTGAGTAGTTTTGATTAAATGTTTATTTGTTAGACTCTGAACAGAAACCATATTTGATTACCCACGGGGCTGGCGCTTCTGTGTGTTTTGTTCCCTGAATAATGGGGCGGGGGGGAATAATCTGCGCTTGCTGATGAGCTTAATGCTGAGCAGGGCTGGCTGGCTTAGCTGCTGTCCGGGCTTGCTCTTCTCTGGGGCGTGTGAGTGGCTATTGGCTCACTAGATAAGAGCAGGGGTCACTTTGCTGGGAATATTCCCTCATAGCACCAGAGGGATTGAAGGTGCAGCAAGCACCCCCTGGCTTAAAATGGTCCCCCTCATATACAGGGTTTAGAGTTTGGTTCAATGGCTCTCCACACCCCCACTATACGCATTGTTCCAGCCCCCCTGCATAGCACAGCATCCCCCAGTACTGCACCGACAGCACCCAGCATTGCTACACATGTGCTCAAGAGCCATGTCATTCAGAGGAACCCTGGAGGAAAGGGCCTTGTCCCTCGGTGCTTCATTCTCACGTCTCAGAGCTAGCCGCAGTCTGCACTCGCCCAGGGCAAGCAGCTCTCAGGGCTCAACACCCTCTGCTGGGCAGGCAGCTTTTCACACACTGTCCAGAGATCATCGCTAAAGAACAGCAAATTACGACAAACCAGAGGACGCCGGCAGAACTCCCTCAGTTCCTAGAAAGCGTACGGAATAAGCTGCCAGGTAAACGCATTAGGCCCAAATAATAGACATGAGTCTGATGGACGGCTAGGCATATTTACCATGTGGAGGGAACTGAAGGACACAGGAAGAAATCGACAGGGGTGGGGCTGAGATGCACTTAAAAGGGACAAGTCTCCATGCCCTCACGCCTTCTGTTTCCTTTCACTTTAATTTATGCAGAAGGGCTTGACAGTCAGAAAGAAGTCTCTAAAAAATAATGTGTGTATGTTTTTTAAAATAGCATTTAGTCTTAATTAGATGCTTCCATTTTTCAGCTGGGTGAATTCTTCAAAGCAAATTCAGCTTTTGTGTCCTATTTATACGGTAAGAGCAGCCTTTTTTTAATTGGTCGCTATGAATATCAGTTAATCAATACACAGAGGCACTTCTTCTCACCATTATCAACAGGCACGAGAGTGGTTAGAGGCTGGACTCCTAGTTTCTTTTCCTGCACCCAGCATCCTGTTAGGCACAGAACCCACCACTGATGATGGATTTGTATTTGTGATCTTCATGGTTTCTGCAACTTCTTGTGTGGAGGAATGGAGCTAAACTCCCTTGCACAAAATGCAATCACATCATCCTGGGGCCCTCTTCTCTGCATTGGTTCTTCACTGAGTACGTTGGCCAGCCAAGTGCCTCTGTCCTGATATTCAAAGCCCTCCCTGACAGATTGCCTCTCCCTCTGTTGCTATGATATGTTCTGAGAACGACATTTGACTGGAGCAATGAAACCATTGGCCTGGCAGGGATGGGTCCTGAATGCACATGGCAGAATATTTACAGGAACCGGGTCTAGGCCATGGGACTTGCTAATACCTCGGCAGTACACTTCCTTCCCGTTCCCTCAGCAAACTTAACTAAAACCGCAGACTCGCTGAGTAGGATTTGGAATAATCTCTGCATTTGTGTTTGCACCATATTCTCCCTCACTGCAATCCTATGTACAAACATACACGTACAGACACTCCCTCTCTCTCCCCCATTCCGTGCACTGCATACCCTCGGGGTATAACAGGCAGAAGTTGGCAGCCCAGATGTGTTTGCTATGGCCAACATGCTGTAAATTCTTTTTTTGTTATATACGCAGTACATATAATACACCCCTCCAGCGTGATTGCTAAGCGGAGTCCAATTAAAAAGTTTCATTTCCTTATGCCGAGTGGTGGAATTTCAGACATCTTGCCTGTCCAGAGTAAATTGCAATGCTAAGCCGTGCAGGCGCCTGCTTTCGCAACCTCTGCAAACCCAACCAAGCCCTGGTTGTTTGCTTTCAGCTGCATCCTTGTGCACATGGAGGGGCTCTCTCTCTTCCCCAGACACAAACCCAGCCACACAGTCAGCTGGAGGTCACCTTTGCTCTTCTACCTGGTGAACAGATCCCCCCGGGGCTTGCTCCTCTTGCAATCCACCCTTCCCTTTGCCTGCATGACTCTCAGTCCAGTGTAGAGAAAGATTATGTCCCAGAGACAGATGCACCAAGGGCGAATTCTGCTCCCAGTGTAGCGAATGGCAAAACCACCACTGACTTCAGCGAGGCAGGATTTGGGCCGAAGAGTCCCTTGGTGTAACACTTGTTAGGGCTACTCCAGGTGTCCAGTGTGAATCACTCCAGCTGCTCCCAGTTTACTGGTTTCACCTCAGTTCTACACTCTCCTTTTGGAAACAAAAGGTTTCGGGTAAAAGTCAAAAGAACACCATAAAACGCCTGTACTTATTAACAGGTGACTTTCCTGTTTAACAAGGGATTTCTCAACCTGTGGTCCCAGTGCTTGTCCTGTCCTGAGAGCTGAGATTCACCTCCCATGAGACACCCTCACTAATTAATTCTCTCTTCTGTAATGGAGGGCCACTTGTGCTATTTCTTCTGCTCTTCTACAGTTACAGGCTATTGGCTCTTAGCTCAGGTGGCCCCATCTTCAGAGAACTCTCCCTGGGGTTCATTTGTCTTTGTAAATGCTCCAGTCTCCACCTGGTCCAGACGATAAACAAAACACTGTCTCCATGGAAGTCCATTGTTCTTAATATCGATTGAGTTAGCCCTGAGACCCTCCTTGCCTCAGCTGACAAGTCTCAATTCAACATTTTTGCCTGGGCATGACTGTGTCACAGCACGCAGCCCTGAATCCACCGCAGAAATCTCCTTGAAGTCCACAGTGCTCCCGGTCTGAAGTCAGCTGTAGCTGCACTGCTTAGCACCTCTCAGGATTTAGCCCCATGGCTGGAGCTTTGAGGTTGTTACCCAAAACGAGTAACAATAATGGGTAACGAGTAACAATGAGTAACAGAAGCCTCCTGTTTTGTGTTCGATTGTTTCCCATGAACGGCAAAAGAAGGACATCTCCTCCCTCCAAGTCTTTATCCGTTATTTTAGAACCAGACTCAAATCGAGCATTTCTTAGGTTCTGAGATGTTCAGCAACAATGTTATTTCCCCCCCGTGAGCTTCTAGCTGAGGACTGGAATTGCCAGAAATGAAGTGCGAAAGCCTGCTCTAAAGGTGCTTCCAGACTGGATTTATTTCTGGACCAGAGCAGAATTCAAGCTGTCAGAAATCTCATGAGAAAATCTGCTCTTGCCAGATGTCTGGCCTGGCTTTGCAAACTTGGCCGGAATGGAACAATCTGAGGAGCTTTAGAAATGCAACTGTCCGTGCTCCATTGCTGCCAGGCTTTAGAACGGGGTGGTATTTTTGGAGTGAAATTTTTGGTGATTTCATGTCAATTTCAGCTAATTGTTTTTGTGGGAAAAAAACCTAAAAGAAAAACAATCTGAAAAAGTGGAAATGTGTTGTTCTGATATTTTTGAAAAAAAATGTTTTGATATTTTGTGTCACAATACCATTACATTTAGGCATTTCCCCTATTGTTTGAAATTTAAAAAGTTTTAAAAATGCTTGAAACAGAAACAAAAATTTCATTCAATATATAATGGATTTTTTTTAACTTTTCAATTCATTGAAAATTCTGAAAAAAAACCCAACAGCTTTTGGGTTGACCAGAATGATATTTTGTATATTTCAGAACTGCCAGTCATCTGAACAATATACTATTCAGACAGCCCTCCAAAGGATGGATCTGAATGAAATCCTCAGATGCAAACACCCTGCGTTTTAGGGTACTTGAAGCACAGAGCTGAATTCTGTGGCTTATGCCCATTTCTTCTTGCTGCTGTAGTGATATCAGTGAGACTCCCCCTCTCCTCCAAAGGTGCAAAACTCCCCTTGCTTCATTTCATTAAACTCGGTGCAGACTCATTGCTGGGGTCCATGACCATCCTGGGCCACGCTGTGAATAAAACTGTGCCTGCTTTATGGTTCCATGTTGAAAACAGGCAGAAATGCGGCCACTGAATCAGTTTTGACTGGAGTTTGGGGAATCCCTGTTGCTGTGAAAAGCCCTTTCACCAGGCATAGGGACAGCCAATTCCAGGACACCTACATTCGAAGGAATGGACGATGTGGATCACCTGACTGCAACAGGGCTCTCTGATACTAGAACAGCAAAGCTTTTGTCGCACTGCCTTTGACTTTCCATTCTTTGGGGCTGGGACTGTCTCTCACAATACGTTTATACAGCGCCGAGCCCTGATCTGGAGCCTCTAAGCATTTCTGCATTATACATAAAAACAACAAGCTGCCCCGACCCTAGTCCATCAAGGATTTATTAATTCTGGCTAAGGGGAGAACTAACAGCCAGCACAGCCCCCCATGTGCCCTCTTCTGCAAACCTAGGGTTTAAATTCCTGTGCAGCTTGGCCTCTGTTTGGTTTGAGTGCCGTGACTGGCAGCCCAAATGTTGGGGTTTGTACATTGTTGTCAGGAAGCCACTGGCAGAGTGGCAGCCCCTTTGTCCAGCTTTAACAAGGGGAACAAATGTGCAAACGGTCCCTCTTCTTCTTCGGAGTCTGTTTAACAGAGCCTGCTTCACCTGCACTAATCTGAGAAATGACGGTGCGGAAGGGCCAGTTGGTATTAAGCAATCTGACAATGGCACCTGTGTGGGGAGTGGTGGGAAGAGGGGAGGCGGGTGGTATTTGTTGCATTATTTCATTTTCCAGCACTTGCCGTCTGCTTCTTTGTGCTCCTGATTTCTACAGGGGTCTCTACCTGATTCCCATTTTTGCTGGTGCAATTTTGCATCTACAGTAGAATCGCAGGCACAAACAGGGAAGTCACCGGGGGCTGCAGTGTTCAGCACCTTTGGGAAAGGTCACTTTCTAATTAGATGGTCAGAGGTGGATTTAGGAGCCAAAATTTAAGGATCCCGGTTGGAAAATGTTGGCCCTAGCTGCTTGATTTCCTGGCTCTTGTGGGTTTCAGTTCAGTCTGATTTCTAGACCCCGGAGGTTTGGTGAAGCATGTGTACTGCTGTCTTCTCCTCCAAACTGTACGGAGATTCTTTCATTCCACTGCACCCTGACAAGTGGACTTAGCCTCCTGCAGACAGCATGTTTTAGACATCATGCCGGCTTCATCTCATGATAGTTAAGTTCAGACAGACCATTGTTGTAGATCTCTTTACTATTGGGAAGTTCAAACTTATCCAGCATTAATCACTTTACTTCAAGCCTGGGGCTTGGCCTTGGATACATTGTGCTCCCATTGAGGCAGCAAAAACCTTGAGTCCCTGTAAGAAAAACACTCCCCTAATGTAGTGCCTATCAAGTTTCTAACAAGCCTGTTGCTTCTAACTTCCAGCTGGCACATTCTGCTTGAGGGGTGGGTGCCGAGTGCGGGGGCAGGAAGGGGAAAGGTGGGATGCTGCATTTCTGCTGAAAACCGACATGAGGTGGAGAATTTGTAATGGCATCGTTTGGAGGTCAGAGACCTGATTCACCGCTAGGTTCCTCCAGTTCTCTGCTGGCGTTGCACTGGGCTAATGCTACAGTTCACACTGATGTGATGACTATCCCGCTGGCTTCGAATGCCTTGGAGTCCCGAACACTAGAGGGAAGATTCCTTGCTATGTTTAGTTCCTCAAAACTGTGTTGTGCCAACATTGTGATGGGCTCAGCCCCAGCCTGATATTCAGCCGGGGATGGCAACGTCGGAGCCAGAGGCAAGCCAAGCACCGTGAGAGTTGAAGGCAGGGTAAATGTAAAACCTTAGTAACTCTTCTCCCATGGCTGTTAGAATGGAAGCGAGCTCTCGCTCATTGCCCGGGTCCATTACGGAGGAAATGAGTTAACTTTAGTATGGGGGCTTACGAAGGCACCAGCTGACATCATCAGAGTTAGTCTACTGAATGGCCGTAGATGCTCTGTGGTTCCTTTGCGCCTCCAGCTCTTAGTCTCAGCAGCAGTGGGGGATACAGCATGATGTATTGGACACAAGTCTACTGCCCAGGGCGTTTTAATGAGCTAATTTGAGATATGGGCCCCCTGTTGTACTCTCAGCAATGAAGGGGAAGAGCTCTGTGTGTACCTAGTGGGAAGGGAACGGTTATAATGCTGGGTTGAAGCTGTGAGCCTACACAAGTATCTAGATCCCTTTTGAAAGCCTCTGTACTTTTCCTAGTGAAGACAGAAAGGGGAGCCACCTTTTTATTGCTGCAAACAGGGTGCCAGAGCAGTATAAACGGAGACAGTGCTCGGCAGCACGTGCAGTGGTGGCAGTTGGAAGCCCCTGCATCCCTTGTGGTGCAAAAGAGCGAGAGCAGGCTGGGTTCCTTTGGCCGCCCCAGTCCTGTGCCTTGCGAATGTGGAGACTTTGGAGCCAGCACCCCCCGGTTTTGTCTCACTCTTGGATGTGCACCTCGGTGTCACATCGCATTGCCAGCGTTTAAATTGGGTTTGTGCTATATATTTTTTTATAGCTGTTTATGCCAGGTGTGCGCTGCAGCATCGGGGGTGGGGGTGGGGGTGGGGGCTTAATTGCAAGGAAGAAGAAATGCGCTTGGTGGTTTCACATTACAGAGTGGAGTGTAAACCTCAAATAAATCAAATAGAAACAGCTGACAGTGAGCAGAGCCGGGTGTGGGGAGAACGCCAGGCAATTACCGCTCCTTCCAAAGCTGGAGGCTGGATCAGCCTGGGGACGGCATCACAAGGCCTGAGCCCCAGTGAGCCAAGGAAAGCCAGCTCCTCTCCCACGCAGGCCTGCCCGGCTCGAGAATGGATAGATCAAGGGCAAGGTTTAAACCTGCTTCTGGACAAACTGCTTCCTCACCCAGTTTGGCTACCTGGTGTGAACAGGAACAAGCTGCATCAGAATTCTGTTTTAAAATGTGCTCTAGGTAAGAGATGGAGTGACCCTAGAAATCCAGTAGTATCCATCTTGTGTATCTTGTCTTATACATAGATTGAAAGCTCTTTTGGGGCAGCAACTGGCCTTTTGTTCTGTTTGTACCTAGCACAATGGGGTCCTGCTCCGTGACTGAGACTCCTAGGAGCTATCGCAATACAGATAATAAATATCTATAATAAATAATACTAAAAAATGGAGACAGGTGATGTCAGAAGGGAAGGAGAGCAGCAGGTGAGGGCTTGAATCCTAGGGAAAAAATGACCTGTCCCATCCTCAGCTGCCATCTAAGATGTGTTAGAATATCCTGACTTGCTCTTGGGGATCCTGAGGTGATGCTCAAGGTAGTGTCCAGGACGGTAGGAGTGCTTCTTGGTAGACAATGTAGTCTGTGTTTTCAGACTCTTTGTGAGATGTTTACGACATGCTCTGATTTGTTTGTTAATGGAGATTATTTGCTGAATTGATTTTGGAGAAGGGGAAATAATTCTTTCTCATTGTGAGTCTTTAAAATTTGAATTGCTTGGTTAGTTTGGATTGGACTGAGGTCACATGGTATTGTTTTCTTTTCCCTGATTGGATAAAATGCAATGTTGAGAAACAATGGTGTCAGTGACTTGAATGTTTCCAGCTCTGCCTGCTCACCAAGTGGCGTGCTGAGGGCAAAATGACACTGGCTTTTCTTGTGAGATTCCTTGCATGTGAACCTTGCTGCACTGTTTGAACCAGGGCTAGAGTATCCTCTGTTTCCCTTGATGACCAAGCACCCAGCTCCATAAAAACGCCCATGAGGCAGTCATGCACACCAGAAGGCTGGCTGGGCACTAGGGAGGCAGGGAAAATAATTTCTCTATCCCCCATAAACTGTGGCCCCTTTAGGAACCTGTCGTCTTTCAGGAAGAGAGTGTGAAGTAAAAGAGGAGCCTTCCCGAGGTGTGAAGGCAAGGGGGCCACAGGGTTTAGTGGTGGAGAGGGGAATCCTCCAACGTTCAGACAAGGTATCCCAATGACTTGATGTTTCTCCAGCCCAAACGGCACTGACAATCTCTGCCCATCCCTAGCGGATGCGTCCCGACTTTATGGCCCTTCGCTCCCCAAACATTGACTGTGGTAATCCAGTGGCACTTCAAAAGGGCAGGAGAACTTGGGCACAGAAGGCGGTGGGTGCCCCCTGTGTTGTGTTGGTGCATGGGGCTGCACCCTGGTCTCCTGCATTGGGTTGTCGAGGAATCACAGGAGGAGACAGTCCCGGGCCAGCATCGAGTTGCCATATGTGCTCCGGACTCTCAAACCGCCCCCTCCCTTCCACCCAGCCCTGCTGCTGCTGCCCTTCTGGTTTTCATTATCCCTCCTCTGAGCTGAACATGAACAGCCTAATTTGGAATAACAGCCTAGTGAGTGTGAAGGGGAAAAATCCTGCACTCTCTCTTTTCCTGAGTTAATCCTTTGACAAATTCTACACAGCCCTTTCTGTAGTCTTGTTCCAGGGCTGCCCCCCTCCATTGAAATGGAAATATTCCCCTATCCTCTCCCTTAAAGGAGAAACCTCACTCTGTTTACAAAGCCTACCAGGAGGGTTTTTTTATGATTTTGTTTTAATGGCCGGCCTTCCCTTGGTATGTAACAGCCGGCTGAATAGCTCCAGGAAACATTGCTGCCCGTAAAGTCTTTTCATTCAGAGCTTACTGGCTGACATTGTCATGAAACAAACATATTCCTGATGCTTATCAGAGGCCCACATCAAAGCTGCTCAGGTCATAAATCTCCCAGTGACTGTAACATGGCATCCAAACCAAAGCAGCTTTCTGTGCTAATGGGTGTCCCGTCATAAAGACTGGTGGGGAGGGAGAAATCCCAGAGCCTCCTGCATGTGTCTGACAGATGAACAGGGCAGGGGTTGAGGCCAGAGATTTATCCCTGGGAGGGTCTGAGGCGGGATGATGTGGGGTAGAAGTGCTCGATTCTTCTTCTCAGGCTTCAGTAAGTGCACACACCACCAGGGGATTGAAAGGCGGCCCCCAGTCATGGGATTTGCAAAAAGCCTGTGGAGTTTTTTCTTGGTATGTTGCAAATTCTCTCACTGGTTTGTGCAAAGCCAAAAGACGTCATTGGAACATGGCAGCAAAAAAAAATAACTTTTTTCTTTTGCATAAGACAAAAGTGAACCTTTATGGTTTGTTTGAGAGCAGAACTGTGTGATTTATCTTATCAGCCTGGGAACACAGGACCCGCCGGCCTGGATCAGAATGATCTAGCCTCATCTCCTGGCTCTGGCTGGTACCAGCTGCTGCAGAGGAAGGTGCAAGAAACTCCAGAGCCACATTTTAACAGGTGTCCCAAATCAGCAAGGGTTCATAAATGTTAAGGTCAGGAGGGACCACAGTGATCATCGAGTCTGACCCCCTGCAGAACACAGGCAGAGACTGTGAGTCCAGCCTCTAGCCAGATAACAGACCTAGCCAGAAAATGGAATTTCCAACATGAGAAAAGTTTCAAATCTGAAAAAAATAAATAAAAAAATCACAAATTGTGACAAAAATTCAAATATTCCAAATTTCCCATGGGAAAGAAATTATCAGCGATTCGGAGAACTAAAATGGAATTTTTCAACTTACGGGCTGCCTGCCTGGCAAGTAGGCCAGGTAGCCAGCCAACTCAGAAGTGAGCCACCAGCAGGGCCAGCCACTCAGCTCCATGAGGGGCCAGGGAGCCAGATGCCTGGGGAGCTATGGAGCTGGGCAGCCCCCCACCTGTCTGGCAGCTCACCAGCCGGGCTGTAGGGGAGCCAGGGATCCTGTGAGCTGGGCAAGTTGGCAGGGAACCAAGCAGGGCCAGCTAGCCTGCCCACCTGCTTTCTGTTAAAAGTTTTGACAAAATGGAGAAGTTCCCATGGAATGTTTCAATTCCGTTGAGTCAGCATTTTCCAGCAGAAACTTGCTCTATTGGGACATTTTCAACCAGCTCTTCCTAATGACTTCTGGTTGATCCACAGCTTAGTGCTTTGAAAGACACCCAGCCTTTATTTAAATCTATCACGCTCCTAGGTATGGGGTCCCAATGGTTAATTATCCTCACTGGTGCATGCTTTGACTTCAATGGGAGTTAAGCATGCTTTGGTGGATCAGAGCCGTAGCGTACAATTACAGAATTGCTCCAACACAAAGCTTCTGCCTAACTTTTGTCAGTTATGCCCTACATTGGCTTGTGCCCCAAAGCAGGAGGTATATATCCCATAGACATTTTTTCATTTCATCTCATTTAAATGTGGAGTATTCTCATTGTCCCTAAAAATCATAGAAATGTAGGGCTGGAAGGAACCTCAAGAGGTCAACTAGTTCATTTCCCCACTAAGCAGGACTGAGGATTAATGTCTAATCTGTTTTTTTTATTCCTACTCTGCTTATTCTTGTTTTATGAGAAAAGGTAATTGGATTTACCTTCTCTAGCCTGTTTATTATTTTTATACCTCTGTCATGTCCCCTCTCTAGAAGTCCCAAACTTTTCACCCTGTCTTGTACACAGAAGGACTCTAACCAGCCTGTGAGCCATTGCTGAACCTCATTTATTTCTGTCAGCTCTCTTTTGGGATAGGGGGGCCAGAACTGACCACATATTCCAGGTGTGGGGTACCTTACAGAATTCCATAATGCCTTTCTTACTGCCTCAGTATTATTGTCTCTCCCATTCTTTATACATCCCAATATTTTGTTTGGGGTATTAATATCATTCTGGAACCTAAACCAGCTGAGGATGGGGCCTCATTGTGGGTAGGGCCTCATAGGTTCAGTACAAACACATACTAAGAAACTGTCCCTGCTCCAAAGAGCTTTCCCTCTAAATAGACAAGGACAGACCAAGAGTGGTTGGGGAAACAATGTTACGAGCAGAGAAGTGACTTGCCCAAGGTAACACAATGGGTCAGTGGCAAGTAGAGACCACAGGTCTGAGTTCTAATCTAGTCCCTTGCTCACTAGACCATGCTCATTTCCCAAGCACACTCTGGTGGAAATGGTGAAATTTGCGAAGGCTCTCCTTTGGGGAGGAAAGAGACACACACAATAGAAGCTAATCCCCTTGTTCACTGGTCTACCGGCAGGTGCTCCAACACCATGCAATGTGGGAAGCTGAATAGACACGACCAGAATGCCAAACTTTGCAAAGCAGAGTGTGCTGTATGCTGCATGCAGGACCCAGGCAGTTCTCCGAAAAGATGAGGCTGTTTGGGGGATGTTTTGACTTTAGAGGTATTTGTGGCATGTTTTCTTTCTATGAAACACGGTGATGAAATTGAAATCTCGATGAACAAGATTTAAAATGCAGAAGCACACGGTGAGCCAGACACTAATGTGACATCTCTCTCCAACTCCTACCATCCCCTCCCCTCCATGGCTTTGATGTTAACTTCTTACATGCTCTGAGATGACTGGAGGATTTGATCAGTAAATCATGCATGCTAATAGAGAGAGGCTATGGAAGTGCAAGAAGCTCTTCATTTCCCATGAAATATGAAGGGATACAGAGAAGCCATGTGCCTGGGATCCTGGGCTTAAAGCAAATATTGCTCCTTTTAGGGCTTTTTTCTTGTGGGCTTAAGCACAGTCTGAACTTGGCTGCAGCCAAATGGGGTTCGAGCATGATTTGACTCACCGCTGTGGGTGGGTTATTCCTAGCTAAGGGATTTCTAGGTAGGAATTGAGGCTAGAGTTTGCTCACGCTCTTATTTACTCTTAGCAAATGGTCATGGCTCCGTTCACACTATCCTTCTGCCCCAGCTTAGATCCCCAGTCAGCTGCCAAGTGAGTTTCAATCATGTACAGGCAGTTTCAAAACTCGTTCGTTGTGCCCACCTAAGACAGGGCCTTAATTATTTATAGCTGCTGTCTCCTTTTTTCTGAAGTCACTTGGGATAAAGTGACAGGTGAGGACTTTTCATGGCAGATGTTTACGAGGCAGGCGAGGTGCACGCTGTTCAGATGAGAAGAAAAGAAAAGCCTCTTCAGCAGCAGAAAAATGACAAAGCTACACAGGCATTGCCTCATTTAATAACCGAGGAAAGAAAAACACCGGGTCTCTGGAATAGGAAGACTAGTCTTCCTAAGTGGATGGATACTCTGAGGAGTAAACACATTTGTTTAGAACTGATTATTTAACATGTTTATTATGATAGCACATAAGGGCCAGCCAAGAACAGGGCCCCATTGTGCTTTGTAAGAATTAGAGACAGTCCCTGCCCTGAAGTGTTTACAGTCTCAATAATTACTGTTTGCATTGCTAAAATGGAAATGCGTACAATTTAACCTGCACCAGAAGGCACCCTTATTAGACCAACTCCTGTTGTGCAAGAGACAGACAATGTGGGTGAAGTAATATCTTTTATTGGACCAACTTCTGTTAGTGAGAAATAGAAGCTTTTGAGGTGCCCAGAGCTCGTTTGCAGGTCCTGTGTACTTGTCTCTTTCACAAACAGAAGTTGGTCCAATAAAATATATTACCTCACCCACCTTGTCTCTTTCCTACCCTGGTACCAAACACAGCTACAACAACACTGCAAACAAGCTCTTATCTTGAGAGACTGCCGCAAGGAATTCTCACTCTCACTGGGCTTGATCCTGATCTGGGTTACACCAGTGGTGACTCCACTAAGTTAGTCTAGTTTTATATTAGTATAAGTGAGACTGGATTCTGACTCATTCTGCTCCACCTTTATCCCCTCCATGAAGCAGCCAAGCTGCGATTTCCAAAGCAGCCCTAAAGGAGTCCCACTGAACTCGATTTGGGCACCAAACTCCCTGAGGCTACTTTGAAAATCCCAGCCCTGATCTTTGCCCTTCTTTTAGTGGTTTCTGAAGACAGGCCAGAGCTCAGATCCTTCTCCTAAAGCTCTGGGATCCAGCCATGTTTCCTTTGATTCCAATCTGCGTGAGATGTTTTATCCCTTGGAGGATGGCTCTGAGGTACAGATTTGAATGCGCCCCAAAACTCTCAGCAAAAAATCACTTGACAAGTGATGCCTTTGGCCTGGTGTCCCATCAAACCTGTGTGATGATGCATGTTTCACAGAACCATAAATCAATCCCAGGATCATTGGGAACTGGATTCAGGCTCCAGAGCAAGTCTCTGCCCTTTCATGGTTTGGGCTTTGAGTTTGTAACAGGACTTCAAACCAGCTGAGTTTCAGGATTCATGTCAAGTATTCACACAGCCCTAATCCAATCCCTTGGGTCTGTCTAGGTTGAAATCATGAAAGAATAATTAATTTTCTGGGCCTTCCTGTTCCACCTCATCCAGCATTCCCAGATGAAGGATAAGCCTCCAATGCTGCTGGTCTATTTTCTTCAATTAAATGCCAGTGATAAACCGCCTCTTGCTCCGTGACTGGGTGTGTTGTTTTCCCAGCTGGCTGGGATGATATAAGGTCACCTTTGTTGACTCGCTGGAGATGTTTCATTCATTGTACTTTGAGGCTGATTTATGACTGTCTTGAGGCGGGGTGAAATCTGTCCCATGAGATATTTATTTTCTTTGCAAAGCGTGGGAATGGGTCACGCTGCACCCAGCGCTCGTGTTCCAGTCTGCACCATCAGGGCAAGGCGGCCTGACTGGCAAAGGGCGACTGCTCACTGTAAAACTTTCCTCCCTAGAATTCAGGACATCTCCCTGGTCTGCTAGGTGCTGCCTAAATTCTTCCATTTTCTCAAACCCTCCATCAGTCACGGGGCAAAGCAGATGGATAAAACTCAGCCCTCAAGTTGTGCGGTTGGAACAACAGTTTGATCCCTGCACTTGTTCCCTGGCTTTGTAATATTTGTGGGTGGCTGTAGAATACTCTCTCTTTAAACAATATGGTTCCGAGATCTATGCTGGTTTTCCATAGCAGAGGGTCCAGCCCCGTGATGTTGTTAGTAAGCAAATACTCGGTAGGATAATATTAGAGTGTTTATTAAAACACATTAGAGCTGGTCAGGAATGTTTCAACCAAACGTTTTCTCTTGGGAATGTAACCATCAGTTTTGACTAGCCTTTAATTGGGAAGGTTTCTCGAGTCCAGGGTAGTATTTCTGGTCCAAGCCAGAGCGAGCCAACCAAATGGTAAATAGTTAGGACACGCGCCTAATATCTGGGAGACTCGGGTTTAAGTCGCTTCTCCAAATCAAGCAGAGCAGGTGAGTGCTCTAACCCCTGGGATGGAGAGTCAGTTGTTCTCTGTCTGACCCAGGAATATTTAGTTATTCATCCAAAGTCGAACAGCTCCAGCAGGAGAGATTGACTCAACAGGCAAATTCTAAATCAGGCAGAGAGTGACTTCACCCTGGATCTTACATGTCATAGCTATATGTCCTGAACCCCCCATCTCATTTTTTCATGGAGATTTTCTAAATGTCTTGATTTAACTCTGCATCAGAATGAAAACAAATGCTAGAAGCGTCACATTTTTCGTGAAATGGAAATGTTGTTTTCCAGCCAACCCTAAAAGAAACTCAAACAATGTAGCAGCTCCATTATCTCGCTGTGTTATCTCTAAGTAATATTCTTTACATTAGTATTACTAGGTATCTTGTGGTGGACCAAGAATGAGAGCAGGGCCCCATTGTGTCAGGTGCTGTACACACACAGTAACAAACAGTTCCTGCCCCAAAGAGCTTAAGTTGACCAGACACATGACAGGTGGGAAGAAGGAAGGATTGTTACCTCAATTTCATAGAAAGGAACTGAAGCACAGAGAGATAAAGTGACTCACATAACCACTCTAGGCAGAGCCAGGAAGTAAAACCAGATCTGCTCAGACCTGCTCTAGAGCATTAGCCATGAGACCACCTTTCCTCTGTCACTCCAGCTCCTACTAGTGCCTGCACTGTATAATATTTTGACTTAGTTCATGTGACCCTGTCTCCTGTTATGGGCTAGCCCCAGCGACTATCACAGCCTCTTACTTCCCCACATCTGAAACAGTTGTTTCTTTAGTTCAGTTTAGTGGCAGGAAGCTTGTGTTTTTGGGTGATGAAGGATTCAATCCCCACTGACAGCCAAGCTGTCCATATTTACAGGGCCTTTGCTTGCGCCTGTTGTACTGACTTAGACACAACACAATATTGGGCTGAAAAGGAAAACTGTGTGTTATCAAACCAGCGGATGCTGCATATTTTCCCAGGGTGCAGTGTTAAACATAAAAATATTTGCAACTCTTTGATAATTGCACAAGTATTGATAACATTTGCAGCTTTGACACTGAGAATGAAAAGGTGCAGGGGTAGGGCTCATCCTTTCATTTTGCAGCATCAGCTGATCATTTGGGGGCAGGGGATCATGACCTCATTCTCTTCAGCAAGCTGTGGTGTAGTACTGTAGGTCAGGTGCGTTATGGGAAGGCGGCCCCTGTCCTTCTGTAACCTCCAGTACCGAAGTAGGGACCCTGGATTGGAACTGTTCTGGCATGACCAGGAACAGGACACTGGACTAGGTTTACCATTGGTTCAATCTGTTGGGGATGAGGTTACTGCTAGTCATTTGGCAACTTCACTGGGAGTTACAGAAGCTCAGCTCTCTTCTCAGGATCTGACACTTGGAAATTCAAAAAGACTCTGACTGGCCAGCCCAAGATTGTTCCCTACTGTACATTCTGCAGCATTGTTAAAGTCCTGATCACAGAGATTCCACCACTTCCCTTGGGAGACACTTCCCTGAATTCCTAGCTCTTAAGCGTAGGAGGGACCATGAGAGTCATCCAAGCTGACAGGCAAGCAATCTCACCCACAGATTCCCAGTAGTTTGTCGCTGAACTAGTATCTTTTAGGAAGGCTCCTTCCACAATCTGATGGACCATCTCCACCACAGCAATGAACTCCGGCTGAGTTACTGCTCAGAAGGAGTTCACTTTGGCTGGCCAGTCATAAGCCAACACTTCACAGCCTGCATATGCATATGAGCAATTTCCTGGGAGGTTTTGGACGTGCTCATTAGGAGGGGTGTATTGCAGCAGTGACCTCCTGAATACCTTCTGGGCCTGGCTCCTGTCAGTTCAAGGTATGACACATATACAAAAGTATCTTTTTATAGGTAGGAAATTGTGGGTGCCAGGACTTCAAAGGCTTTTGCAACACGAGCTTTCCTTTTGATAAATGACAGCATTGTTAATGGTGATTTATTACAGGGGCTATTTCGACAAACAGAAATAACCAGTTTCTTTTCATTTGGTTTAGTGGTTTTTTTGCTCTGGGCTACTCATCCACACAAGGTGGCTGGTAACAGCTGTTTAACTGCTGGTAAGACATCTCATTTATTAACTTGTCATCATGTGTCATAAAGTTTAGCAAAATGCAAGATGATTGTATATTTAAGTGAGGTAATTACCCTGTTATAAAAACCACCTTATTTATGTATGTATTCTTTGGTGGTTTGCTCTTACCTTTGCTCTACTTACTGACATTCTCGGTTTAGTAATTATCTCCAGGCTAACCTGGCCCCCTTTCCACTCTACGCTCCTAGACAGACATGAAAGCTGATGTCAGCCAGCTGTCATTGACTGATTGGTCTTGTAGAAACAAATGCTTGCACAGTTAGGCATTTGCCAGGAGACTGGTTTTTGAGGCTCTTGGACTTTCCTTCATAGGCAGGAGCGAGACGAGGAGATGGGTTTTCCCATTCCCTCCTCACTTGTGTTTGAGGGATTGGAAAACTTGGGTGGTCCTGGGGTAGCTCTTACACCATGAGAACCATAGACATCTGGGCTGGAGAAGTGGAGAAGAATTATGTGCCTACAAGCAAACCCAAATTCGCAACCACTGTAGCTCCACCTTGCTTTGTCAGTCTGGCCAAGACTTCAGTTTCCTTTCTATCTTAAGCACAATTATGGCTCCCTGTACAGTGCTACCGATGAACCCCACAGCCTTTAATGCACGTATTCTCCCCATGTCTGTGAGGTAGGGGAGCGTTACTAGAGTTACAGAACTCAGGCACAAAGAGACTGGGGGCCAGATTTTTCAAAAGTAATTTAGGCACTTAGAAGCCTAAATCCCATCAACTGCAAATGAGA
Organism: Dermatemys mawii; assembly: GCA_007922305.1. Lineage (NCBI taxonomy): Eukaryota > Metazoa > Chordata > Testudines > Dermatemydidae > Dermatemys > Dermatemys mawii. The sequence goes on from ML677387.1 coordinate 2,290,485, forward strand.
ATATGGCTCCAAAGTGCCTAAATTCCTTTCAAAAATGAGATTTCAGCTTTAGATCAGGAGTTGCAATGCTGAGCATAGCCACTCCTATGTAGTTTAAAAATCTGGGCCTAAATGACTTGCCCAAGGTCACCCAGGAGTCTGTGTCAAAGAAGGGAATTGAATTCCCATTCAGTCACCTAGGTGCCTTTGGAAATCTCTCCCTAAACATCTATATTGGAAGTCTTCCTTGAAAGCAAATGTTTTCCAGACCCTGAGTCTGCCTCCCTCCTCCCCCTGGCAGATTCCAAGGTCAGGCATGATTACAACAGCAACAAATAATATAAAAATCCCACCACTCCACACATTTCTCATTGGCTTTGCCGTGAATGTTGATCAGGGAATTTCTTCCATAAATCCATCTCAGATGCAGCGAGAGGTTTCATTTAATAATTACCAAGCCAGCATTGCACAGTAATTACAGTCGAGGTAAAGAGTCAATTTATATATCATGCCAACACACTGTAGTTGAGCTGCTTTGTTTTTTTTTTTTTTGCAAGTACACGAACAGCCTGAGTGTGAGTCAATGACACTTTGACATGGAGGGGAGAGGACTTATGTTTATGGGCTCATTTTGTCTTGGTTTTGATCCATTCCCAACGTGAGGAAAGAACTGGAGAGAACATCCCAATTCTTTTAGTGCTGGTGTTAGGTTAGCAGACAGTATACAGGGCCCAACAGAAGGTCTATGCCTCACGTTAAGTGCCTGTTTCGAGGGATTAAGTGGCACTCGAGCAATGCATATGCCTTTTCCTGGGTACCCCCGGTGAACACTTACTCACATGAGTCGTCCCACTGAGGGCAAAGGCATGAGTAAATGCTCACCAACATGAGTAAGGGCTCCACAGCGTGGCCTGGGGAAATAGAAGTCTAAAGAGTATAGGATGCATTTGACTTATTACAAGAGGTGAGCGAGGGGAAGCGGATAATCTGCAGCCCAGGTTGCAACTGTTCTGCCTTCTGTAGATTGTTTTGCTCTGGGAGCTCAGGGAACAGTGGCTGTGATAAAAAGCACAGTCCAGAGATGAATCTCACCATTTTCATTTATTAAAATAGCATTTTTATTACAAAGAGATGTTAAAAGAGAAAATAGACAAAATACATTTTACGTCCCCCATCGATTTTTCCAAGATATTTACAACGGCAAAGGTATTGATCTTTCCAAAGTGCCGGATATGCTCGCTTGTTACATATGATGCTGGCAGTTAGAAGGCATTTGTGGCAAATAAAACAACAAATTTACCATATAAACTGATCTGAAAGGATTGGGAATTTAGCAGCAAAGACATTTCAGATACTTTGTTAGAGCTATTACCATGGTTCATGATTAGGTGGCTATATTTCCATCTGTCTGTTGTGATGAGCGACATGACAATGCGAAGTGGATACTGTGTTAGTGAATAAAGTTTAGAGATGGTCCACAGTCCGTGACTACCTGCCTCTGGATACTGCAATATTCTTAGTATTTCATTTGAATTACAATAGCACTCAGATGCTCCAACAGAGAGTGGGGCCTTATCGGGCGTGTGCTGTACAAACACAAACCTACAGAGAGGATGCACCATGTAAGTCCCAACTAGATAGATTCACGGAGGATAGGTCCATCTATGGCTATTAGCCAGGATGGGCAGGGATGGTGTCCCTAGCCTCTGTTTGCCAGAAGCTGGGAAGGGGCAACAGGGGATGGATAACTTGCTGATTCCCTGTTCTGTTCATTCCCTCTGGAGCACCTGGCATTGGAAGACAGAATATTGGACTAGATGGACCTTTGGTCTGACCCATTGTGGCCATTCTTATGTTCTTTAGTTGTTCATCCTGTGCCAGCCCCACCTATTTAGTCTGTAGGCAGGCCAGCAGGTACACAATGGGCCAAAAGCAGCTATGACATAGACAGTTTAAGTTGCATGTCAGGCTCTATTGAGTCCAAAACAGGTGTGAGCATCAACCTGGTGTGACCCACCCACACTGGGCAGTTGTGTATTGCAACAGGGTTCCTGCAAGGCCCTCCTGGCTCCTGCCCCCATTTGACCCAGAAAGTCACTTGGAGTCTTTGTTTACAGTGCTTGCCTCTGCTTTATTTTACAAGAGGTGCTCCCACAACCTTCACAGCACAATCTAATACAGTTCCTTTCTGCTTGTCTCCCAGCAGGAGAGAAGGGCAAGCTATTCCTCCCTACTTTCCCTTAGAACAGCTTCCCCTCTTGCTCCTAGCTCCTTTCCAGGTGCTTTCCTGTCTAGCCCCCTTGGCTTCCTTCCTCTGGTGCTTTTATCCAGCCCCAGCCTGAAAAGGCAGCAGCTGTTCCTGCTTTGCCAATCAGGGCCAGGTGGCCTCCCCAGCTCCAATTTACCTCTCTTAAGTGTAGCTGGGGTGACAAAGGGTTGGTTAGCAGTTTTTCTGCTAGCACCCTGTTGTGTATTTTCAAAGGGAAATCTGCTATTTAGCTGAGGCACCAGAAACAGAGGTTTTGTACAAAACAGAAAGAGGTGGATTACAATGCAATTTGGGCCTTATTCTGGGATCCTGTCACTCACTGCTCCCCCTGAAATCAGTGGGAAATTTGCCTGAGCTGAGGACTGGATCAAAACCTCAGAGTTTGACTGAGGGAATTTACAACTAGCATCCTGCATTTCTAACCAGCACGTTCTGACAGGCCCCTGAATCTAGTTCCCCATGCTGGTGGTGAAATATGCAGTGGCTAAAAGTCAGTCTTCCATAGCTTCTAAAACAAGATTAGATTTGCAAACACTTGACCCCAATTTTGCATGTGCAGAGCAGAACTCTCCCTTTAAACTCCAGTTCCAGGAAAGAACTGGAGACATGTGGTTTTGAAAACCACATGGTTTAAAGTTTCTGGAGATCCTTTTTGCTGGCGTGTCACCTCTGATTACATCAGTCAAGTCACATTACCCTGCGGATGGGGTCTAATAAGAAGTGGCAGATGGGACTGGGACTGGGCAGACTCAAAGAAAGATACCACAGTCTCAGAGGAGTGTGGGTTTCTTTTTTTTTTAAAGCTTTCTTGTGTAGGATGAGTTTTAAAGGTAAAGTGTCAGGCATTGGCAGAACGTGGAAGTTAGTACTGCAGAGACATGCAAACCACCACCCTTCATATGTTCAGAAGCAATTACCATGGACTTTGCAGTCAGGTTTAGAGTGAGTCAACCTGTGGGAATAACCACATGTTTGGCTTATTCTATCCTCCAGCTTAAAGCTTCACCCAAAGTGCAGCCGGCCATGTGTTGTACTGTTTAACAATCCCATTTCTATGGCTCTGCTTTCTGTGGTGTAAAAGTCCAGTAACAGAATGAAGAACCAATAGGGGTATTACATAGTTTAAAGGATTTTCTTTTCCCCTGAAAGCATAAGGAGTAAAAAAGCAAAACTTGCCCTTTTAGGGAAAGTCATAGTTAGCAGCTGATTTGTTGCAAGCCTTGGAGATATAAAATACAAGTGGTTCTGGCTGGACAGCTCAGTGACATGTCATATTTCATATCTCCAATTGAACTGATCTCCTTTGCACGGGTGCGCATGAGAAATAACTCCACTGGGGTCAGTGAGAGGAGAATCAGGGCCATGGATGGAAAACTGATCAGAAGAATCTGAGGTGGGGCCAAGGAAATGCACTTCTAGCCCAGCCAGTTGAGTGAGGTGCAGTTAAAGCAGGGAAGAGCATCAGCTGGTGGAAACCATCGCAGCTCCCTCGACTCCAGTGAAGCTACATCAGTTTGCAGTGGCTCAGCTCCACAATAGATCTGGCCCCAATGGTCCCCAGAGCTGAAGAAGGAAGGAACTGACTCTGGTGTGTGTGTGTGTGTGTGTGTGTGTGTGTGTAAAAATGGGCTGGCCCCTGTGATTTAATGTTAATGTTGCTGGGGGAGTGGAGTGCGCATGCTGATATTAATAATCATACTTTAGTTCTCATACAGCACTTTTCGATGTCAAAGTGCTCTCAGCCCCTGCAACTCCATCTGTCTGGTGCAGTAGGTACAATGTTGTTATTATTTGGGAAACCAAGGCCCATTACAACAGATGATGTCAATGTCAGAGCAGGGTTTAGAACCTAAGTGCAGTTCCTGGGTCTCAAACCAGTGTGCAGACCCCTGAGACTGTCGTCAGCCCTGTCATGTATTCTGTTTGAAATGGAGGAACACGGGGTTTGCCAGTCTGCCTGGTATCCTAGCTCCATCAATGGCCAGTACCAGCTGTTTCAGAGGAAGCTGCCGGGCACCCTGAAGTACCAGCCATGGGATAACTCACCCCTTGGGGAAATTTCTGCCTCACTTCCTTAGTTAGAGGTGGGTGTGTGCCCTGAAGCGGAGGGAGAAGTTTATAGCCCTTCTAAAACATTCAGAATTATAAAAGTAAGCACTAAAAAACTCAGATACCCCTGGGTAAATGTCTGGTCCTTTGGCGAATCCTGCTGAGCTCTTGGCCGCAGTAATACATTGTGGTGTGGTGTATAAAAAATTATTTCCTTTCATCAGATTTAAATTTTACAGGCCTGACTTTGAACTCTTTCCATTGTAGTGAAACAGCTAAGAGAGCCACTTATGTAATGACAGGAAGCACTCTTTGCCTGTTACAAAATGAACTGGGCTCAGATAAATAAAGCTTAGAATCTGAGCAGATGCAGAACAAACTCCATCCAAGAGCAGACACAAGGATGGGTAGCCTCAAAGAAATGTTGAGGCTCATTTTGGAAAAGTACCCAAATTCTCATCCAAACTAATCTAAGTTTCCTCTGGGTTGGAAGCACTGCCAGGTGATCTCAGGCAAACGTGCTTTTCGCTACCATCTGCCTTTATTGCCACAGTTTGGGTCTTGGGTTCAAATTCAGGAAATTCAGAGACAATCGGGCCACAATCTTCCAAAGCGACTAATGATTTTGAGCCCCCGGCTTGAGACTCCTTAAAGGGCCCTGAATTGTAGGAAGTGATAAGCACCTGCCCTCTGAGAATCAGCCCCCAAAATCACTGGTCATTTGTGGAAATCTTGACTTTGGGATTTCAAATCAAGAAACAGCAGCAAGCAATAAATCAATCAATCAAATAGATGGCTGAAGTTGTTTTCAAGGCATAAAAGGTTTGATGTATGGGCTGATCACTGTCTTAGCTGTGCCCCAAAACTGTCACATGGAGGCTTCCTAAAGGTGTTTGTAATTCGTTCCTCTCCCCTCCCACCTGCCCCTGCAAGTGACCTTGCCTGAATCTCCTGAAGAAAAAACCCACCCAACAAAGCTTTCAAAGGGGAGCGGTGTTTAGAAAGGGAAGCTACTAGTTCAGGGAGGAAAGTAACATCTCTGAGTGACCCCCCTCCCAGGGCTCCTGACAAGAGTGTGACTAGCAACTCGCAGGCTTGAGTTGGGGAGCCCCTCCCCACATGTCTAGAAAGCAGAGGAGGCAGGGGAAGGTGCACATGACAGCCGAAGAAAGGGGGTGTGACTGCAAACACTGTGATCACTCACCAGAGCGGCCTGTCAGCTTCCCTTATTGAGTTGTACTTGAAGGGCTGAATAGGAAACAGACTGGGATGCTTTTGAAGTGGTGTTTCTTTGTTGTGATCCCATTGCTGCGAAAGCCGACGGAAATCTGGCAGGGTAATAATTGCTGCTGGTCCTGTGTTTTCTACACACACACAAAAGGGGCACTGGTGGGGGCAGGTTAGAAACAAGGACAGGCCAAAATGGTCTAGAAAAGAATTAGAATCAGTGTAAAGCTTTCATCCTGATTTTCCACTCGCTGAAGTTTGGGAACATTCCATTCATTGTCCCTAAAGTGATGTGTCCTTTTCGTCGATTTGTCTTTGCATCCACCCCTCCCTCGCTCCCTCCCTCTGTCTGCCTGACAATTGCATGCAGTGTTCTGTTCTGGTTCTTCTCTTGCACCCATCACGGTGGTACCTGACTGCTGATCCGGATTGGAAGGGGCCCTGCCTGTTCCCATGAGGAAGGTTGCTTCTGCAAGATTGCCCGCGCAAGCTCGCATACCCAAGCTGTTGTGTTGGTCAATAAAAGCATCCAACAAGCATTTTATTTTCTGGGTGCTTAGGCAGGGTATCCTTTCTGGGACCAAGCAATCAGAAGTTATTCATGCGAGAGGGAAAGGGATGGAAACTGAAATGGCTAGACCGATCTGAACACAAGGAAAGTCTAGTTCCCCTTTCACGCATGACAACATAGCTCAGTCCTGGCTATCTGGCAGAAGGTTCCTTATATTAGCTCGCAGGCATGGAGGAAGAAATTAGGGCCTATCTACATTAGGGAAATGGCCAATCACTGACAGTGGTTTTCAGCAAAAGCCTCCCTTCAAATGGTGCTGAAAACTGCTTTTCTGTTACTGTAGATGGAACCATATCATTTGCGTTGCTGTGGAGCCCCGGGCCAATTCCATTCTCTGTAGTGGCACTGAAAAGGCTTTGACCCATATACTCTGTCTAGCATCTAAACCAGCTTCATCACCAGTCAAAGGGGCCCCCGGAGGGGACCTGTTTCTTGCAGCCGTTGTTGGCAATGAGTCATTTTTCTTAGCATCTTTGAGGCCTGTGAGGGGCATCCTACAGGGACACTGAAGTCCCCTTCCTTCTGCCTCAGTACAAAACCCAAGACCAAGTGTTGATGAGAAATTAGTTCATTCGCCCTCGTGTATATGAAAACCTGCCCACTGCTTTGCAGGTCCATCTTAAGACCAATGAGATCACAACCCCTTACAGACCCAGTCAGGAGCTCCAGGGCTTGGTGCCCCAAGAACATTCCCTCTTTCCAGTTCAAGGACTTTTGAGGCCTTCCAGGGACATCAGAAATGGGTAAGGAGCGGTGCTTTTGTGAAGCTGTGCTTTTGAATAGTCAGTGTGCAACACCCTGGTCTCTTGCATCTGGTGGCATGTCACGCTCATTGTGGAAACTGGCTGTCATGGTGGTGTCTTCATCGTGACTCCAAAATTCTCCCAGGCCCATCCCCCCCATCTGTTTTCTGAAGCACACAATGAGTTGCGCCTTGTGTGTTGCTCGCACGACCTGGGAAGCAAAGGCCATCCTTCTGGCCTAGAAGTTGTATCCAATTAATCCATCCAACAGCAGCCTTTATTTTCAATCAGGATCAAGCTACGTGACCTTCAAGGTCTGTGGTTATTGACATTTTGCGCCAACTGAGTCAATATTAACTTCTTAGGCCAATGGATAATAAACAGAAAATAATAAGCAATGTACAGTTTATATTGATTCATGATTATTTGGGTCCTTTGCATGACTTTCTCACGCAGGCAAGGATTACACACTTGTTAATGCCAGGAGAAGCAAATAGGGGAGGAAGATTTGTTCCAAGGTTACAAATACCTTGCAAGGAAGGTGGGTGATGAGCTGCAGTTTTACCTGCCAGTGGTGCACGATGATAACACAGAGTGCACAACTGCAACTGATGGGTCTCAAAACATACTCCCTATATGACTGAATTGAGCTGCATAACTAGGGCGGTATATAGAACAGGTTGAAAAACAGGGTAAACAACAATCTCTTTTTTACTATTTTTTTGTTTTGTTTTTCTGATTGACACTTTTGACCAACTGTATAGCAGATAACCCCCAACCCCAGCTCCCTCAAAACAGACCAAACAAACAAGTCACACACGCCAGGAGTCCTGACTCCTCTAACTCCTTTGCCTGGCTGTTTGCAGGTTTCCCCTTCATAGGAATTTCATAAACACATCGCTGGTTAAAACTAGTTTTTAAGAAGGGACTTGGCACTTTAAATAGTCTGATTCAAACCCAAGTGGGGTGGCCCATGATTCTGCAGCTAACGGGCACTAGAGCAGCAGCTGAGGTCCAATGAGAAGGAAATCCTGAACTTCACTTGGCTTCACTCACCAGCCGTTAGCCAAGGGGAACTTTCTCTTTCATGCCTCCATTCTAGTCTGCACACTGCTTGGCACAGGGCTGACTGCTGAGCAGCTCCTTGGTGGTGTTTTTTTTTTCCTTCCTCCAGCCCCGATGTGAGGATGTTTACAAAGCTCTGAATCAATTTGAAGCCCAGAGATTTTCAGCCAGGGAAGCATTGCGCTGATAGGGTCAAAAGGCCTGTCGCCAATATGGATCATAGAATCTGACATATTAATTCAAGCTGTCAGAACCAATATGTGTAAAAGCATTCATGGAGGCACAGGCACTGCTTCCGAAAAAAGGAGGCTAACATTTCAGAGATTGCGATGGAACAAAACCGGAGAGCGTGCAACTAGCCAGTGCCCTTCCACTTACCTGGCAGAGGAAAAGAGAGATGCACCAGGGTTTCTTTTTTGCTAACGCTAATTTGATGAATGGGGTGTAATCACATACACACACGCACACACACACAGACACACACACACACAAATTCAAGGAAACTTTACATTGCTTTGCAAAAACAAGAGCATTCCTTTCCCCCGAGTTCCAGAGCTCCCTTGCTGGCACAGAGGCAGATCTGAGAAGCTGCAGGAAGTACATTTGTTATTGGGAACCCTTTGATATTTAGCATGTGAAATGTCTGCATGCTGGAGAAGTTCAGGCATCTGGCAGGAAATTACCATGAATCCTGTTTCTCAACAGTTGCACACACATGCCTCTCTCTCTCTCTCCTCTCTTCTCCTCATTCTCTCTCTACTGTTCCCCATTTTGCTCCCCCCCATTCCCTCCACCCTCACTTGAGGCCTGATCCAGCGTCATGGGAAAGACTTCCACTGCCTTCCATAGGCACTGAATCAGGCCCAAGGGCAGTAATAGAAAACTTCCCTTACTTGATCTTCCTTTAAACGAATCTTTTCTTTCCTTGTTAAACCCCAGGGGATCAAACGCCCAAAACAGGGTGTGAGGGGGATGCACATGCAGCCTCTTTATCTAAGTGTACATCAGCACAGAGACAGGGGAAAGCTGTGTGTGCAAATGGGTCCACGGCTACCTTGACTGCAGGAGCAAACAAATGATTTTGTGGGTGCAAAAAGTGTGGTGAAAAGTTGGTCTTGGGTAGGTGACTGGCTTGTGCTCACACCACTAATCATTGCAAGAGACTAGGACTTGATTTTCCTACTTTTCTTTTGCCAATACTTTCAAGCCACACTGCCCCACTTTGTATAACTTTCCTAAGAGCGGCCTTTGTCTCCCAGCCTCCTGATTTACTTCTCTGCTTCTCTTTGCCAAACTTCTTGGATCTGATGAAAGCTGAAGATTAATGTACCTGGAAAGCCGCCTTTTTAGCTTTCTGCAGCCAGGTATGGCCTAGCAGGGCTTTGCAGATGTCTGCCATACTGCCTTGCTTATCATTTTACCAATCCCTCCCTGCTGTGTTTTTTAAATTTATTGTTACAGATCCACTTAATCAGCAACGCTTCATATGACTGACTGTGTTGACAGTTAAAAGGAAAACAGCCGCCAAAAGGAGAGAGAGCCCCATACAAGAAGCTTTCTGTCTGTGAGGCCATGGTTGGGATTTTAATTGGAAAGCATGTTATAGTCTTTAGAATGCAGAGACTGGGTCCTGAGGTGAGGAAACTGCTACACGATTCAATTAGACTTTGTATATTTCATATTAACTTGGAGGGGAAAAAGAAGCAACGATCCACAGCTCTTAACTCAACAGGAGGAGATGGAAAAAGAAATCAATGTGTCTAGGAAAATCCAAGCCTTGCTGGGAATTTTTTCTCTTGTAGCATTGTCAGCAATCCATTCCATGATTGCTAAATCCAGGACAGGACTGAAAACACCCCGTGTGGTGACTGCGGAGCTGGTTGGGAAATATTTTTCAGAAAAAAGTTCGTGAAATCTTTTAGAGCTGGACAAATCCTTCCTTTGTTTGTTTTTGTTTGGTTTCTTTTCAGAATGACCAGACTGTCAGTGGATGTGTGAGTTCACTCACTAACAGATTTCACTCTCTGGTCAAGTTCAGCTTTTGTTTTATCAGTGCTAATGAAATGTTACACGATGCATGCATTTTTGATGGATCAGTGTGTTGGAGCCTTAATGCATCTCAGCCTGTGAAACACCTCATCAAATTATTTAAGAATATCTTTTGCATCCTGTTCAGTAGACAAGTTACATACCCAGCTGATCAACTGCATTTGCAGATTGCACTTCAATCCAAATTAATGTCAGGCTTTCCAGTTCTACTCTTTCAGTGGTACCTGTTCTTATGTGAGGCTTTGCCAGTTGGGCTTATTTTGGGGCCACTATATGTAGCAAGCACTTAATATTTTTCCTCTGCTTCTGTGGCCAGAAAGAGAATAAAATAAAAGAATCTTGCAGCAGGAACAACTCACATGCTCCCAGAGACAGAAGGAGCCAGCTCCAAGTTTCAAATTCTGTTCTAAACGTAGAACCCCTGATTGTTGAGCGGCTTCTGACTTTGGTGAAATGAGTTCTCCCCTTTGTGTGCGGTGGGCAAAGAAAAGTTAACATAGACAGGCTGCAAAATACAGATTTGCTCCAGGGGTTCCAGCTCCACATGCGTGAAGGGTCTTAAAGCCAAGGCCAGGGCCTGTATAATTTACCTTAGCGCACACCTGTAAATGATTAGTTCTTATATATCCAGTGTCAATATGTAAATCATACCTGTTCATTTGCACAGCGACAGCATGCTAGGTCTTGAGGAGACCATATCTCCCCCTTTCACATAAATGCTGCCTAAATGGTGAGCGCAAAAGGAATGCAACCAGCTCCTTATATTTCATCATGACCCCTTCCCTCTGCTCCGGCACAAAAGTGCTAATATACTAGGGACGGGGAGTCAGCCGGTTAAGAGATAATGAGAACTACATGGAGTATTTATTCACATTGTGGGGGAGGAGGGAGGTTTCAAATATTTTGGGGTTTCATTTTTCTTTTTTTAGCATTTTCTTTACAATACCAGCAGTGAAACTAACTATTTGGGGGAGGAAGAAACTTTCCTTGCAGCAGGTTATTCTATTATTGCTGTTGCAGAATTTCTTTCACCTTCCTCTGAAGCAACTAGTGTTGGCCACTGTTGGAGGAGTCCGGGCTAGATGGAGCACTGGTCTGATCTAGTATAGCAATTCCTTTGCCTTTCCTTTATTTCCCAACACTGATTTATTTCAGAACCAATGTGTTCTCACCAACTTAATCAATATCGAATTAGGACACTTTTATTCTGAAATAAGACCATTCACATAAGACTGGCACTGAAATAACAAGAGGTGGGAATTTACACTGTCTCCAGAGCCTGGTCTTCGGACAGGGCTACATACAGACTTGCCACGAAATAACTCCATCACTGGAATATCCATTGCACCAATTTTTTTTTAATTTAACAAAAATTTGAAGTATTTAAGCACAAAAAACAAGCAAAAGGATCCCTTCTTGTGTAAAAAATCACTGTACTTTTATCCCAAAGATGAAATAGCATTTTATCTTATCTAGCTGTGTATTTCTAATGTTCCTAACACTGTGGTATCAAGGTGATTCTTGACTCTTATTTATTCACAGGTCCCTTCTCCGTACTGTGGCATTGTAGAGGGGCCTTGAAGTGGGTGTCAGTGTATTTATGCCCCTTTATATTACCAGAGCAGTATAAAGGGCCATTAGCGTGAATGAGAATCAGGCTCAAGAATGTCAACATTTCGACATTCCGATGAGATAGCATAAGTCTTATTATTGTAGTCATTTTAAAGGGGCGGGAGGAACCAGCAGTACAGAGAGATGAAGTGACTTGCCCAAGGTCAAACAAAGAGTTAATGGCGGAGTCTAGAACAGAACCCAGAAATCCTGACTCCCATTTCCTTGATCTAATCTTTAGATAGCACCACCTCAGGGTGTTCTCACGGTATTTGTTACTTGGCCAGAGCCAGTAAGCACTTGTGATTTCAAGAGGGAGCTTGTTTTCTTGAGCTTTTTAAGCCTGGTTTCTAGACAGAAGGCTCAGCATAGCTTGGCTGGAGTTCTGAGGAGAGCCATGCCCATCAGCAGACTCTAATGCGACCACACCACAAACACTGAAGCATGAGCTTTAAACTGGATTTTCGTGTTGATTCCTGTTAAAAGCAGACTTGCTTTTGATTTTTCATTTTAATCAGGCTGCTGTCAGTCAGCCTCATTCCATGCCACTTACCGTAAACCTGCACGTTGCCAAAAAAATGATCACTGTATTAAATGGTTTTATTACAGTAAACTGCAGATTGTGCAATATAAACACAGGTGTTACAACACAGATCACTTTTAAACTATGTCCAGACCAGCAGAGACAATACAGAACGCAGGTACTCGGAGCAAGGATGGGAACTGCCTCTTACTTCAGTTACTCTGTTAAAGCAACATGACCATTAATGTGCCTGGGCCACATTGTTGTTTCTCTGGTTACTGGGAACTCCTTAAAGCAATGCAGTGAGATTTGGTAGGGAGATGTAAAGCCAGAGGCTTTGTAACACTGCACATGATCCACATAGAATTCACTAACTCTCCAAAGTCCCATCCCAGAATGCACTGGGTTCAGAACAAAGCCTGGAATCGATTATCTAGTGGGAATCTCTTCTTTAGTTGCTTCAAAATTCTAGTGGGAACATATTTCAATTACAAGCTCTTTGGAGTAGGGGCAGGCTCTCACTTGGGGGCAGACTTTCAAAAGTACACAGTACCCTCTAGAGCCAGCCAAAAAAAGAAATTTCTGCCCTGGGGAAAATTCTGAGATTTCCAGATTTCTTTTTGTTCTAAACTGGAGTGAAACCAAATAATTTCAAAATTTCCTGTGAAATTAATTTTCAGAAAAACAAAACAAAACATTTTTTGGGTCAATTTGTTTCATTCCAATCTTGACTTTTTTTAAAAAAATCAATGTTATAATTTTTAATATACAATACAATGTCTTTTGATATGAAAAGTCATTTTGAAATGAAAACTCGAAATGTTCCAGTCTGATAAAGTCAGTGCTGTGACCTGACTGAAGCGATCTTTTCAAATGTTTTCAAAATAGAATTTCATCAAAATCCAAACGCTGTGGAATGCTTCGATTGCAGCGAAACAGGATTGGTCAGAGGAAAAACGCTCCTTTAGCAATGGTCCATGTGCACTTGCCCCTGCAGAAATCAGGCAGGGATTAACCAGTGTGTACTGGATACACTTGCACAGGGCTCCCATCTCAGGTTCGCCCCACTGGCCCTCTGGTCCACCTGCATTGGTATCAGGTCTGGCTGGGGTGGCAGGAAGTGACCTATGGGCCTGGGAGGTTAATGTGGAGTGACCTCTGTATTTCCCAGTGAAATGCATATGGGACACACCCCTATTGCGCTTTAGTCCCTTGTACGCACAGGGCCTAGTCAAACTCCAGTGACATCGCAAAAACTCAGTTCAGAGATATCCTATTGCTGACATGTCGTTTTTGCCCAACAGGTCCAAAGGCGCCTCACGTTGGTTGTGTGTGTGAAATAGAGGGCTCCGGGCATCTCCTGTGGCCTTCAATTCCCTTTCTTTGAGAGCCCCTTAAAACAACAGGTAAAATCCTGGCCCTGCTGAAGTCAGTCGGGCCAGGATCCCACCCTATTTAAATTTAGACATAGAGGATTTCTGCCTGACTTTGGATGTCAGGATGATGATAGGAAGCGCACGTGCAAGGAGGGCCAGCAGGATCCAAGCTCTGCAGCATGTTCTGTTCAACAGGAGAGTGCATGGTGAGAGGATTTTTTTCTGAACCACAGGAAGCGGCGGTTGGAATAGTCTTTTCTCCCTCACAGTCTTGTATCTCGTATGTTGCTTCCCATTCCTTGTGCAACATGACAGACCTTTTTGTGTGACGTTGGTGTGAGCTGGTTAGCTCGTCTGTAGCAATGCTAGGAAAACAGCTGCTGCAATGCAGCATTTGGGCTTCTCAGAAGCAGAACCTAACTGCAACTTGCACCCCATGCTGGGGCAGGGAGCTCACTCACTGCAGCCTTTTGGCATCAGCTGTAGCAAATGCAGCTAGAGGACTTTTCCCTAAAGAAAAAGGCTTCTGTATGTAGCATTACTAGCGGAAGATGACTTGGTGATCGTAGAGATATGCTTTGAACCACCAGGTCTTCCTGGAGCCTGAGGTTCAGCTCCTGACAATACTGACTCACTCAGGACTCCATCTAAGTTATTTGGGACTCCCACTGGATCAGGCCTTTAGACCTGCATCCCTCAATAATATGTATAGTGAGAAATGAGGCTGTTTTGATTGTGCGTGAGACCATAAAAACCTTGCCCCTGCCTGTTCTGCATGGACATTAAGGGTATGTGTACACTGCATGGTAAACCCACTCTGTGAGATTGGGCTTTGTGGGTTCAACGGTGCTAAGCCTGCACTTGGATGTCCACACTGTATTGTGAGCCTGGGCTTACAGTTGCTGGACTCGGGTCTCACAACCATGCTAACGTGTCCATATTGCCTTGCACCAACCTTCTGACTCGGATCTGCAGCTTGAGCTGGGTCCACATTGAAAAGCAACAGGGCTCAGACCACAGCAAGATTCAGGCTCTGACTCACCTTCCTAGCAGGGTCCTAGGACCAGGGCTCTGTGAGCTTGTTGACCTGAGTCAGGTTCATTTGCAGTAGATGGAAGGTAGGGTGACCTGATAGCAAATGTGAAAAATCAGGACTAGGGGTGTGTAATAGGCACCCATAAAAGACAAACCCCCGAGCATTGGGACTATCCCTAGAAAATTGGGATATCTGGTCACCCTGATGGACCGAGGGCTTAGTCTCAAATCTGAGTCAGACTTGGTGTGCAGTGTAGACATACCCCAAAGCTCCCACTGATCTTTTCATAAGAGTAGTTTATCCCAAAGTCTTTGGCCAAATTGTCCTTTCCTCTCACTTGCACCTGGAAGGTGAGATCTCTCACCCTGCAGGTGACTGCATTTCAACAGTGCTTTAAAGGTGTAATAGGATGTACAATATTATCTTATTACATAAGCTTTTAAGCTTGTGAGTAAGTTTCACGTAAAGCAGCAGGCAAAAGACAAAAGGAAAGTGCTTTTGCTGAGACACAGAGACTTCAGAGAGGCTGGAAGGAACCTCATCCATCAGCTAGAAATTTGAACAGAAATAAACCCATCTTTCAAAATAAATCTCCACTTTTAACTCTGCAGATAAAAATATCTGTGGGAAGGACAGTCCTTAATCTCTGCCTTCTCCCCAGTTTGACTAAAATGCTTTTGAGTGGAGGCCTCTTTTTTCTTTCCCTTCCCTTTGCTTTTACAGGTTTCATTCTGGCTTTGATTCCAGTGAGTTTACTGACAGATTACTTCATTTTAACTCTATGGCTTTTCTGTCTTGTGGGAGGCATATTTCTAAGTATCATATTTATCAAAAGGGCTGTGCAAAAACAAGGACCAGAATTACTCGTTTGATGGTTTCCCCAATAACTACAAGCACAATAAATATTGTGAGAAAGAAAACTCAACTGGGGACCTTTTATGTTAAAGTTTCGAACTAGGGTTTAGACATTGTCACTCTGAAATCTCTACCAGTTTGGCTAGTTTTTCTCTCTCCCTCTCCTGATGCAGAAATAGCACATCTGGTCTCACTTGCAAGTCTGGTCTTCAAGTTCCCAGGGGCGACATATTCTTCTTTCCCCCCTCCCATAACTTTAAATCAGAGAAGCATTTCAATAAATCATAGTGAGCACTTATTTATTGGACTTAGTTTTGGGGCTCTTAAAGCACGGAAAATAAATTTAATGAAGCGTTTGGAGCATTTCTCCAATCTTTTGAGGGATTACTTGGGGAATTTGTCAACGGAGCCAAGCACAGCAGCTTGATCCAGAGAGATGGGAAAGAAATTATGGGCGATACTCAACAAAGACCCAGGTGTACCCTAAATCACATCGAAAAAGATTAAAGTCACCCTCTGGCTAAAATGATGGTTTATTAAATAAACTGCAGCACTGCCAATCAAGTCAGCTGGCAAGCAATCCTTTGACATTAATCTGAATTACATTTTCTTGTTTTGTCATACTCCATGCCAAGCAATTTATTGAATCCTCTAGCATACTTCTTAACCTCAAACACTAAGAGAAAAAAGGAAAGTCTTGAAAGCCCCTGGAAAACCTTGAGACAGCAAAACCTGCTTTGTGAACAAAGCAAAGGCTCCATTCCTTGGGCAGAATCCTGTGTTCTCTGGGCTTCCATGGAAGGAGTGGAAGTGGAAAGTCACTAATGCATGTAGGTTGCAAAATTCAGATCCGAGTTTTGAATGCCCCAGGGTTCTCAGGCTGGGTGCACTTGGGGGATTGACCTGCGAGGAAAACAGGGTCCTTTTGCAAATTCGGATCAAGATCTGATTTCAAAACATCTCTAGCTCCCAATAGTTAGGGTGAGTGCAAATCTTTGTGTTTGGTTTGGGACGTAGGGATAGTATAAATGCACAGACAGACCGAAAAGCCATCTGTAATGCTAGGGTTCCCTGAAGAGAAGGGAAAATGTCTTTGTGGAGCACATACATTTGATTTCGCTCTGAGCTGAAGCTCTTGATGGAAATGTTGTGTGTCCCTAACCAGAGGAGGCTGGTGTTCACCAGAGGAAATGGAAACACCTCACACCTGTGCCAGAAAGGGGAGGGATTTGGGCCAGCTCTTGAGTTGAATAGGGGTCTCTGGGGTCCTAAGCAGCTAGCCACTCACTCTGTCTGTGTGCCAGCTCCATCCCTGCAAGGGAACAGGGTTTGCTTAAGACTTGTGCGCATCTGGGCAGTAGGAATAGAAAGCAAATGGTGGCTTGTCTCAGCCAGGGACCTAACTGTTCTCTCCTGCTGCCCATTGCTGAGAAGAAATGCTCTATTAGATAATGACCCCAACAGGCCTGGATTGAGAGTCTTGCTGTGTGTGGCTGAGTTTAACCCCTGGACGTGGTATTGCATTGCAATCTTCAGTGTAATGTACACTGGGTTGCAGCTGGAATCTTCCCATCCTTTAACCATGGGGCCGTTGATGACTGACACCCACAATGCAGCAGGGAACCCGCAAAAGGCACAAGCTCCTGCCACCTCTCACAGGGTGAGACTGTTAATACTATTTTATGTCTCCTGTGCCATGGGGCCATTGGATACCTCAGAAAATATAACTGAAACCATCACAATTAAAAGAAAAACCCTAGACAGCCAGGCCCAACAAACTCCTGCATCATCGAGTTGAAAGAGTGAAAATGGGAACAGAGCTCCCATCATGCAGTGATGGTGGCAAAATTTGCAGATGATACAAAATTACTAAAGATACTAAAGTCCCAGACAAACAGAGAAGAGCTATCAAAGGATCTCACAAAACTGGGTGACTGGGCAACAAAATGGCAGATGAAATTTAATGTTGATAAATGCAAAGCAATGCATATTGGAAAAAAATAATCCCAACTACACATATAAAATGATGGAGTTTAAATTAGCTGTTACTACTCAAGAAAGAGACCTTGGGATCATTGCGGATAGTTCTCTGAAGACATCCACTCGGTGTGCAGCGCCGTCAAAAAAGCAAAAAGAATGTTGTGAATAATTAAGAAATGGATAGACGATAGGACAGAAAATATCATATTGTCTCTATATACATTCTTGGTACACCCACATCTTGAATAGTGCATCCAGATGTGGTCGTCCCATCTCAAAAAAGATATATTGGAATTGGAACAGGTTCAGAAGAGGGCAACAAAAATGATTAGGGGTATGGAACGGCTTCCGTATCAGGAGAGATTAATAAGACTAGGACTTATCATCTTGGAAAAGAGACGGCTAAAGGGAGAGATAATTGAGGTCTATAAAATCAAGACTGGTGTAGAGAAAGTAGATAAGGAAGTGTTGTTTACTACTTCTCATAACAAAAGAACGAGGGGTCACCAAACTAAATTCATAGGCAGCAGCTTTAAAACAAACAAAAGGAAATATTTCTTCACACAACACACAGTCTACCTGTGGAACCCCTTGCCTGAGGATGCTGTGAAGGCCAAGACCATAACAGGGTTCTAAAAATAACTAGATAAATTTGTGGAGGACAATTGACGACTATTATCCAGGATGGGCAGGGATGGTGTCCCTAGCCTCTGTTTGCCAGAAGCTTGGAATGAGTGACAGGGGATGGATTGTTTGATGATTCCCTGTTCTGTTCATTCCCTCTGGGGCTCCTGACATTGGCCACTGTTGGTAGACAGGACGCTGGGCTAGAAGGACCTTTGGTCTGATCCACTGTGGCCATTCTTATGTTCTTATACAATGAACAAAGGAACCCCCCCACAAGCAGGATACATGGGAGGGCTGGCCGGCCAGCCAGGGTACCTATCAGTTTTAACTCTGGTGGAAGCCCATTGATTTCAGTGGTGTAAGAGCTGCACTTTCACTGGGCTAGGGCTGGCTCTGATGATACTGAAAGTCCTGTGCAAGAACACTCCGTAAACGTATGTGACAAGGGCTGCCAGCCCTCCGGGATTGTCTTGGAGACTCCAGGAATGGAATATTAATCTTTAATGAAAGATTATGCCATGTGATGAAACCTCCAGGAAAACGTCCAGCCAAAATTGGCAACCTTAGCGTGGGACCAGCACCTGGGTGTGTATCAGTGCAGCTCTACTGACTTCAGTGGATGCTGATTTACGCTATGTAAGGCTCTGGCCGGTGGTGTCTTGTTCTTCAACTGCTTGGATTTGTCTCTGTACATGTCCCTATGCACATATTACCATCTTCCCAATACATGCATGGAGCTGCAAACTTGCCAACTCCAAGGTTTTGTCTGTCTGAGCCAGTTAACACCTCATTAAAGGCTAGTGTAGATGCTCCCCAAACCTTTTACCTCAGAGCACCACCATTTGTGCTCTCCCAGAGGGGTGAAGCACAGCTGTGTGGGGATGCACCAAGGTCGTGCCCTCACTAGGAAAAAAGATGGCTTTGCATCTCAGGTGAGCTCACACGTGGTGATTAATATGCGGTGAGGTCCTCAGGTGCACACGGCAGTTGTACTTTTCCTACATGTTAGTGGGGGCAGGTGGACGTTCAGCTCCTCTCCCATGTTTATCTCACCCCACTAACAAGTGAAAAATACAAACTGCCTTGTTCACAGGAAGATCTTATGAGTCTTTAGTACTAAATAATAATATTTGTACTGCAATAGCACCTAGGCGCCCTAATCACGGAGCAGGCCCCCGTTGTGCTAGGCACTGCACAGACACAGAGCAAAAGGACAGTCTTTGCCCTAAAGGGCTTACAATCTAAGTTAGCAAATACCTGGTTAAAAAAACTCATCTTTTTTTCCCTAGGTCTTTTATTAACCATGTTAATTAACTTGAGCTAATTTACAATCAATTAACTCATGATTAAAAAAAGCCACCTCTGTAGTTTAAACGTACCCAAAGAGACATCCACAACAACCAGCCCTGCACCATAAGGCTATGCACACCTATCATGCAACTATACCTATTATATGCACATAGCTACCACGCCCAGCCACACACCTTTGCACCTGAAGATTGTTTCACCGTTAGCCTAATGACCCACAGGCCTGTTTTTTACTAATGTGTTTGTGCAAACAAAGAACTCCTGGCTAATAATAATTTCCATTCCAAAATTATGATTGAGTTTTTCCCCTGTTCTTGATATTTCTGCCAAAACAAGAAAAATCCTCACTGAAGTCTAGCAGGAAATCCAATAAAAATTCTTCAAAAGATGGACCTGACATTGAAAAATAGCAAAATTATAAAAGTAGGCTCAGAAAAGAAAGGAGAGAGTTATTATATCTGGCACCAAGTAAGGGCCCAAAGCTCCTTCTCCAAATGAGCCATCACAGATTGAAAGTGTTTAGCTTCCCGTTGATTAAATATGGTGAGGGACCTGAGGCGTGCCAAGCCTTGGGGATCGAAAGTTTGTTCTCAGTCAGAATGTGTTTTCAGTCAATGGAAAAAATGGTTGGCCTGTGCCGGGCTATGTAACTGAGAAGCCCCAGGTTTGGAGTGAGTAATGACTGTGATGCACAAAAGCAGGAGGGTTGTTAATCATTCGACCCCAGCCCCTGTAATTCAACTCAGCAACTGTTAGGACTTTGGAAGCTTTTCCCCCTCCCCCTGCAAACCTTTCTTTCTTTCTTTCTTTCTTTCTTTCTTTCTTTCCACCCTAAGAGAAGAAATGGATGGCAGTTTCTGCTCTTCTTCCAATTTTCAAAAGAAATGATAATCTCCCCCAAAAGGGGAAGCAGTGTGACCTAGTAGGCAGAGCACTGGATTAGGCATCAGAAGACCCTGGATTCTATTCCTGGCTTAGCGGGTGTGGGACCTTAAGCAAATCACTTCCCCACTCTGTGCCTCAGTTTCCCCATATGTAGGATGGAGATAATGATACCAACCTCCTTTGTAAAGCAATTTGAGCTCTACTGAGGAAAAGCATTATCTAAGAGTTTGGTATTCTTAATTAAATGCAATTAGTCATGATAGCCTTATTATTTGTCCTACAGTAATACCTACAAGCAACAAAGTGGGAGCTGGTTGCAGCCTGGGGCCCAAGTTTCTTATGGACATGGATACAGGCGTGAAAGGAGATGGACTTTGTGAGCTGCCGGCTCCCATGAAGGGTGTGTGAATGGACAACCAAGGAGAAACCCAGAATCTGCTTCCAGATTATGAGACCTCCTATAAAAACAACAGGAGGGTTCCTGTATCGGCAGAGATCAGAGATGTATGCAGGAGCTGCCAGGTCACACAGAGTTCATCAGGAGACCTCTGCTGTCTGTCACTTGCTGCCTGACCTGGTCAGCGTGTCAAGTACCCTGATCAATTGGATAGAATGGATTATACTGCCCTTCAGAAAGTTCTTTTGTCTTTTCTTCTCATCTTGCACAGAGCATATACCTGCAAAGCAGACAGGGGGGTTAACTGTTGGCTAAGCATTGAGTGGACAGCATGTCTAGGAGTTAGAGTAGTAGTGGTACTGGCCTCAGGACTCCTGGGTTCTATTCCTGACCAACACTGACTTGCTGTGTAATCTTGGGCAAGTCACGTCACCTCTTTGTACCTCAGCTTATCCCTCTGTGAAATGGAGATATTATTACTAAGAGTACCAAGAGTTTGGAAGCCTCTTTGAACCATACAGATCTCTTAAATCTTCGGTATTATGCTGGAGTTCTGTCTATCCATTTGTATAAGTTATTAGCAGATCTCCTCTCTCCAGTCCATGAGTTCACCATCGGCAACCATTATAGTATCTAGACTCCTTTGATGAGATTTCAGGATCTAAATACAGACTGGAAACAGAAGGAGCAAAGGCAGCACAACAATGAAGACAAAACTCCCTGGCACAGTTCAGGATCTTACAAGTGCTGGCTCTGCATTTGGTCCTTCCTTGGTTTTGGGGATCAGAGGACGGGTGTCTCCCAGGCACCAAGACAGAGATCTGCCACTCCGTCAGTATAAAGAAGTTTAAAGTGGGTGTAAATAGAATTAGAGTAGGTGTTGTGCAAAGGAGGACACACACACACACACACACACACACACACACACACACACACACACACTTTAAGGTTCCTTTACAATGCCAAAATGGTGCAAAGGGGTCTTGGTGTCTGTGGGAATCCAGGCCTTAATCTTTTGTTCTTGTCTCCAGGTTTAAGAGTAAGTTTCTATAGCTGGGTTCCAGGGGGTTGTTTTTGCTTTAGGGCATAGAGAACATTTTACATTTCATTTAATAGAGCGGTTAATCATGGTGAAATTCCAATAGGAGTAATTACATTCTACCTCCCTACATTCCACCTGCAGTTTAATTTGCATATGGGATTCTTTTTCACTTCCTGTCCTAAACTATGATGTTGGATCAAAGTGGACTGCTAAGTAGCTGCCACTTTCCACCCTGTGTGTGTGTGTGTGGTGGGGAAAGCGGGAAATGATATATGTACATATTGGACCAGATCCTCAGATAGTGTAGATCAGTGGAGCTGTGTTGTAGTCAGTGGGGTTTTGTTGATCTACCTGCTGAGGATTTGGCTCATGGTTTGTAAAATGAGTTAAGATCTGGTGGAATGAGCACTATTATACACATCCAAAGCATAATTATTAATAATGCACTATATTATCTGCAGCATGTGACTTCTGAGCCATATGGGGAGTTGCATCAAAATTTTGTTTAGCAAAAAATCTGCAAGGTGTGTAATTAAACAGCCGGAGCGAGCAGAATGCATGTGACTCTTGCCACATTTTGAAATGAACAAGATGGGAGTCAGTAAACTAGCAAGTGAATGTCTGCTCTTTACCCAGTAACAAGCAAGGAAGCAGGATAACCATGCGATTGCACTTCACTGAGGAGAAAAAAGGAGACACAAAACAATTTGCTGCATATGAGATTATGAAGCTTGGTGTGCTCCTACCATAGTGACTTTAACTGGTGAGGTCTTGGAACCGTCGGCTGTGTGCCCTCACTTCTGTTCATTTCTTTCTAGCCAGACTGACCGACCCCCGTCTATACTTTCTGCCTTAAGGTTGCATCTTCCTTTGTCTCCACTGTAAAGGCAGTACCATGGTCATTGAAACATCATGTCCAATTTCTCCCTTGATTAAACCCATATTTTGTTTGGCTATAAGTCAAGTGTAAGAGGACTGCACTCAAATAAACTAATCTCCACTTATTTGCCAGTAGGTAATTTGACAGACAATTTGGCAGGCGTCCATTCTAGAATTAAGCAAACCTCTGCAATAAAGATGTAGAAAAGCAATCCTGAAAAGCCATAATGAGACATCTAATTTCATTCAATAGCAACTTGTTCCACGTTAGTTCTGCCACTCAAGACAGCTGTGTCTGCCAATGGGGTGGACAGACATTCAGAGAGGGTAATTGAGCCTTTGTTTGCAGCACAGTAGTGGGTGTGTTAAAATAGTATAGGATAGGCTAGAACGGTGTTGGGATTTCAGGGTCCAACCAGCTCCTCCTCTTAAGTGGCTAATTCTTTATGTTTTACAAACTTATCCCTTGTAATATCTTAGCACCACTTAACGTTTTGTTTGTTAGTGGGGTGATTAGGTGCAAGCAGAAGCTACACCCAAGCAACTTCAAAGTGCTGCCCGCACAGGCATGTTTAGGGCACTAACGTGAGCCCAGCCCGGCAAGCCGGAGTCTGTTGGCCTGGGCTGGGAGTCTCGTTCCCACTCAATCCAAAATGCTGCTTAGGCTTCCTATTGAGTCTTCGGCCTCCCAGCCTGGAGGCTACTGGCTGCACAGATCCCACACTGGACTCTGAACCAAAGAAAGGAAAGTGTGTAGCCCATGATCAGTCCCCTAAGCCCCCCTGTCCTCATCCACTGGCACCCTGTTTGGGGCAGACCATCCCATAAACCACTTCGTTCCACCTCTCTCAGGCACACAAGTCAGAGCAAGGCAGGAGCAGGATTATCAGCGTTGTTTTACGACAGTGCCTAGAAGCCCTATTGCACCATTTGCCATACAGATATGTAGTGAGAAGCTGTGTGTCCCCTAAGGCAGTGGTTCTTGGGGTACTCAGAGGTCTTGTAGAGGGTACTCAACTCATCTAGATCAGAGCTTCACAACCTGGGGGTTGCGGGATGGGTTTAGGAGGGTTGCAAGGGCATGGCTGGTATCAGAGATGGCAAGCAGGGCAATTTCCCAGGTCCCATGAAGCTAAGTTACATACTTCAGCCCTGGGCGCCCCGGCTTGGGCTTCTGCTCCACTAACCAGGCTCCATCTTCAGACAAGGCTCACCAATGAAAAACAGACTCACGTATCACACTGAAATGTAAATACAATGTTCATATTCCAATTGATTCATTTTATTATGATACGGTAAAAAGGAGAAAGAAAGCAAATATATCAGTAGCAGTGCGTTGCAACATTTTTGTATTTTTATGTCTAATTTTGTAAGCAAATAGTTTTTAAGGGAGGTGAAACTTGGGGCATGCAAAACAAATCTGACTCCTGAAAGGGGTACAGTAGTCTGATAAGGCTGGGAACCACTGTCCTAAGGAACACTGGCAATATACGTGGCAGAAGGGGAAGTGACTTGCTAAAGGTCACTCAATAAATCAGTGGCAGGTCCAAGAATAAACCTAGGTGTCTTTTTTCAGAGGCCCATGCTTTACCCACTACACCTTACAGGTTCTTCACCACCGTGATCTTTTGGCCATGGTCAGCGTGGGATCCCCACTGAAGAGCAGGCTGCTGCTTCATTCCTTATAATGCCATTGTGTATTGCTAGTATTAATCATGCCATTAGGTAAGCGTTATGGCACTTTTATGGCAGCTTTGAAGCTAATCTGTCACTAATGCCTTCTGGATTATCATGATTTCTTACAGTTGTGATTCATTAACTCAGATGCCTAATAGAATTAGTATTAAACATCTTCCATAGATTTCTGCCTCAACATGTTGAGTTTTGAAAGCCTTTTCCATATTTCATTGTGTTGTATAAACGGCATGTCAGGCACATTGTGTGGTCTCCCAGAGAACCCGGTGCAGTATGAATTACAGTGTCAGCAGGAACCAGAGAGAGATGGTCAGGTCTCCTTTGGAGTCAGGAAACACTAGAACTTAGCCATCGAAAAGCTGGGCACCCGACCGAGGCATGGAAGGCCAGCGAGATCTGTGCCAGGCCAAGGGGAGTTTGCAGTGAAGAGCAGGGAGGAAAGTGTGTACGGGTGGGTGTGCATGCAGAAGAAAATGGAGTGTGTGTATGTGCAGGACCGAGGCGGGGTGTGTGTGTGTGTGTATCAGTGCACAGCAGGGGCACAGTGGTGTGTAGAAGGACTGAGAGGGTAAGTATTTCAGGAGAGGAACACTTCACTGCTACAATCATGCTCACTGAACTCCATTAGCAAGTTACCAAATAACTAAACCAGAGAACTGCTTTGACACAAATACTAAATAGAACTATGGTTATTATCTGGCCCTAGTGGAATCCCTTCTCCTTGACCATCATGATGCTGTTCCTACTAGCGTCACCATTATTCCTAATAATCAATATTAATTTTCTCTGCATTCTCCATGGTTTAGATTTATTATCTTGTTTAGAATGAGATCCCAATCTTAACAGCTTATTTGTAGCATTACCACCACCATCATCATTACTATTTGTATTACCCTGGATTCTTAAATAAAAACATCTCATGTAGATAACCACATTTCCCTCACTAGCAGCTTGTTTTGCTCTCAGACTTTTCTCTGACTATTTCACCCTCACTTTGCAGGTAACAATGTTTTACAGTTTATGAAGCATTTAGCAACCCCCATCCAAAACCAGGGGCCCATTGGGCTGGAAGCTGGGCTTACACAGAATATAATACTCAATTATTCATTTACTTTTTGTTAGCACATTTTTAAAAAGAGATGGGCTCCAAACAAACAAATCCAGGTGAAACACGCTTGTCAAGTGTATGTTGAATGCATCCCACTCTATTTAACTGCTCCATGAGGAGAATAGCTTGCTACTACTGCTAGCTAATGAACTTACTGCTTTAGCTCAAGTGGTACAGCAGCAAAGGGCCCGAATGACTCCCAGATGTTGGGAGTTTTCACATAAACACCCCCGGCCTTTTGGAAAGTTGTGAACTTTGTGGGTGGGGGTGATTTCTAGTGTCTTCAGAGACATATGAGAAGATGCTGCATCTCTAGTAAAGGGAACAGACTCCCTTTGTGTCTACTGGAATCAGGGGGGTGAGTCAACAAGAATCTCACAGGAGCAGAGCTGGATAAAGGTCATGGAATGTTTCTTTCAGACTTTGTGCATCTAGGGCTCCTACTAGAGTTTTGCTTTGAGTTTCTGGTTCAACCAACCTTCATGTCTTGAAGACTTGGTCTTAATCTTCAAGACCAACACCACCAAGGTCAAGACCTGGCTACATGATAAGTCACTTCTTGATCTGCAAGCCATGGGGCCAAAGCTTTATTTCACCATATTTCTAACCCAATTCAAGCTAGCATGTATCCCGTGCTTTTTGCAAGAGATTCCAGTTTGATTTCCGGACCAGACACTGTGAAGCGCCTGAATTTTTGGGTGCTCGTCTGAACCCGATTTCCAAATCTTTTTGAAATCCACCCACCCTGACCCCAGAAGCCCCACGATGAAGAAGCCGTCAGTCAGAAAAACAGAGAAGGGGAACTTCAAAGTGGTAATTCAGAGCAGCTGTGTAAATTGACAAATACATGTGAGGAAGCTGGTGAGGGACAGACACGTTTATCTATGCATTTATCTGTTTAAACCAGTTACAGTCGGTCCAGGGGTCTCTCAGAAGCCCCTTGTAATGAAATTGGCACCAGAACTGGCTTTTCTCCATGATGCTTGTTGGAGGGGCTTGAGAGAGCAGTACTGCATCCTGGCCAGTATTAATAAAATTCCTCTTGCGGAAAGAAACGCTGTTTTAGAAAGACTCCTATGGAAAACAGGTCAATTTTGGGGCAAGTGTTTGACTGATAGCTTGGGAGTGGGGAAGAGAAGAAAGGTCACTGAGAGGCTGTGAAAGGTGGTTTGTCTTGGTGCCAGAGTCAAAGTGTGGGTGTGATTGAAGCCAACATCTTGCCCCTCATTCATTACGATCAATCACACCTTGCACTGACAGTTGAACAATTTGTAACCCTCCTCTCCTCCCCTCCTTCAAGTGCTTAAACTGAGCCACTGCTCCAGGGCTGACCCTGTGTTCTGCATTCACCACTCCCACAGAAGATGGATGGGCTGTCCCAGCTTTCCAGTGAGTGCAGGGTTTGAAGTCATCTGCAGGTAGAAACACAGTTCAGAAACAGGGGAGTGGATTCCATGCAGAGCCGAATGGAGAATAAACAAGCTGGCTTTCTCCCAGCAGGGACAAAGGAGATGTTGTCCAGTGGGGAAGGCTCCTCTCTTTGTGAGAAGTGGGGAATTGGGGCCGTGACCATAGGGGTTGATCAATTCAGGGTTTTTTCATGTTGCACCCTCATGTTTCAGGGCTGATTCCCTTTGAAACTCAGCTGGAACTGAGCTGTCCCAGGGCTCATGTTAGAACCAGGAAAAAACACTGAGCTTTGCATGGCTTGAATGATGCTCATAAATGCTCCACTGGTTCTGCTGCAGGATGGGAGAGGAGCAAAGCAAAGAGGAGAAGGGGAACCAAACTAGGGTCCATTCTCTCTCTTTCTCTCTCTCACACGCATGATGAGATTAAACCTGGAAGAACATTTTCCATCAAAGCATTTTTTCCCCCCAACTGTAAACAGATTCTCAATGAAACAAAGTTTTGTGAAAATAATTTCCTTTCTCACAGCAAAAAAGAAAACCTGTTTCTCGTAACTGAAAATTTTTATTTTTTAAAATAGTTTTCTGTTGCCAAAAACAGGAAGGGTAAAGCTAGATTTGGTTTCTGAATTTTTGATGAAAATCTTTAAAATGTCAAAGTTTTTTTTTATGGAAATGATTTTTTTCCCATTTTTCTCAATAGTTTTCACAGGAATAAAAATAATTTCCTGACCAGCTCTTGGTGAGATACTACAGTGATGTGAAACAGTCTGAGACCCAAGGGAGAAAGAGAAAGGAGAAACTTTTGCTTTGGGCTTTAAGATTCTGCAGCCCTCCTTGCAGAGTGTCACTAGCAGTGCAGAGTGCGTGAACCTGGAATAGCAGAGGCTGTGTCAGTGGATTTTGATTAGATGGAGAAAATTTTTCATTCAAACATTTTTCTGGTTGGAAGTGGCCTTTTTCAAAAATAAAAATTTCTATGGAAATTTTAAAAAAATAATTGTCCAGTTTTTTAATTAAAAAACCACACTTTCCAATCTTTAGTTTCTCGGTTTTCATTTCCCTCTGCTAAAAAACAACAGCCCGGAAACAAAACAAAAAACTAAACCAACACACACACACAAAAAAAACCCTCTGCAAAAAATTACCATTTTCAGTTTTGAAAAATGAATTTTATTAAGTTATGAGGATTTTCCCCTTCAGTCAAACATGGGAAAATACTGACTTTATGTGAAAAACATTGAGAAAAGGAATATTTTAAAAATTTTCCCATGACTCATGTCTCATTTCCCATCTCATTTTAATTCAGACTCTGAAGAGCTTTGGGGAAAGAAGCAAGGAGGTGAGAGTTCCAGCATTCATTGCTAGTGGCTCCTTTATGCACTATAATGTGGTTCACGTGACTTAGTTCTGGTTAGAAATTACCTAAACCACATTGCAAGCTCAGCCTTTTGGACCAGGAACTCTCTTTTAATTACATGTGTACACAGTGCACAGCACAATGGGATCTCTGTCTGTGAGTGGGGCCTTAAGACATCATCACAAGCCAAATAATGATAATAATAATGGCCAAAACACACAGAAAATTTGGTTTTCAGGACAGCAATGGAAGCCTAGAGGACACATTGGATCATGTTTACGTAGATAATAAACTCTTTGGACTAGATTTAAAAAAATATTTAGCTGTCCAATGGGAGTTAGAACAATCTTTTTGTTATATGTTTGCATAGCACTTGTCACAACAGAGACCTGATCCAGTACTTAATTTTTAATGAAAGGGGTGATGGAGTTCAAGCAACTTTTTTTTACTTTCACAGCTGACGCAGCAAGCCCAGGCCTCTGACCTGCCAGGCCCGGAGGTGCCGGGGCTCTTTACCGCCAGGCCTGTAGTGGTCAGAGCCCTGGGCTTGCCGTGTCATCTGTAAAAGTAAAAAAAAGGTTGCTTGAACTCCATCACCCCTGGGAGTCAGGCCCGGCAAGCCCTGGCACAAATTAAGCACTGCCCTGAACTTCTAAGCACAACAACAATGAATAAAACAGAAGAACTCTGTTTTCTTCTATCCCTTTTGTTTTGGGATGGTTCTAGTCTCGTTTAATTGCACCCTGTACCATGGCTCCTGAAACAGGTGGTTATCAGACAGGTGATTGTTTTCCCCTCGTGTGTTTCTGATGAACATTTTCATCAGAATTTTTAAATTCAAAATTAATTTCCGAATAGCTCCATAGCTGGTCAGAAATAGTGGGAAACTTTTTAGCATTGTTTTTTAACCCTTGAGAGCTGGGGTCAAAATTGCAACTAAAAGTTACATTGAAAAATGGCAATCTGGAAGATTTGGACTAGTTCCGTTGTTCATAATGGAAATGCTTAGTCTCCTTTAGCTACAGCTGGGCTAGCAGAGCAGAGAGGAAGCTGCATACACAGAACAGGGCCTTGAGTCTCTGGCTTCCTTCCCAGCCCTTCCACCTACTGGCCATGTGTGACTTTGGGCAAGTCATATCGCTTCTCTATGTCTTGGTTACCCCAAACAGTGGGAATAATGCTAACACCAGGATGCGGATGTCCAGTAAATTAGTTGTGCCTGGAGACACTTTGAGAGTGTTAGGTAGAAGATGGGAGAGTTGGTCACAAGGCTGTTTTCCCCCTTCCTGGCTGTTGTAAGGGCTTGGTACCATGGTATCTGAACACCTTCCTTGTAACAGAGACTGGAACTAGCCAACACCATAGAGAATTTTACAGTGTGTGTGTTAGGCCATGAAAAGCTCTGCTTGGGATAGGGATGCATCAGTCATGTTGTATTTTGTGGCAGTACAAGAAGAAAGGCAAAACCTAGCATCTGTGGGCCCAACCAGCCAGGGTATTAAGGCTGCCCAAAGCTGTTTACAGAAGTCTTTGTTTTAGGGAGCAAGAGAGAGGTAGTCATGGGACAGCAGTCAGCATAAAAACAAGAGAGGAAAGGAAACTTTAATTAGGGCAACTTGAAGGCAGACTTTAACCAACAGTCAGCGGGAGACCTGGTTTGATCTCCTTGTGGGTTAGGCTGTTTGATTAATCGCGGTCCTGTCGAGAAGGATGGACACCTGCCTGTCACATGCTTTGACTCCCAACGAGGGCTTTGATCTCACTTGGCTGTGTGGGAGTGGTATTACAGAAATGTGTGTTCCCAGGTTGCTTTTATGCCCGTAGGGGGTCTGTGAAAAAGAGAAGGGGGTGGGGGAAGGTTCCCAGAGTCACAGCCAGACCCTCAGCTCAGATGTGCCGAGGAGACGCTGGGGCTGACGGGGGTTCATTCAGAGGGGAAAGTTCATTCACAATCTGGGGGAGGTGCAGCTGGCAATGAGGGGATTTTATTTTTTCCTTGTGAGGAAATAACCAGGAGCGAAATGGAGAAAAACCCTTTGTGCAAACGGGTGTTATACTGCCTGTAGCTAGCTCTCTGGGTAGCGTAACCAAGGACAGGACTATGTGGGGAGGGGAAAGGGAGCTGGTGGGAGGGGAGGGCTGCCCCTTTGGGCTGGAATTGTTCCAGCTTTCATTTTTTTAAAGGAAAAGGGAGCAGAGACCCCAGCCCAGAATGGTGCATGTGATGGGAAGGAAATGGATTTGATATTGTGCCTCCAGCAGTTTGGAAAGGTGCATGGAAATCCATCAAAGTTATTTAAAATGCTGTTTCCCCATCCAACCCCACTCTCTCCTCTGATCGGTTCAGACAGAGTCTTTATCTGCCTTTCATCAACATGCTGCAGCCAGCCTGAGTGCTCCACGGGCCATTTGGAACAGGGGCTGTGAGGAGAGGCTGAGGAATACAACTAGGGGAGCTGAGAAGGGTCCGTGTCCATGATCACTCCCTGCTCTCTCCCACGCCCCTTCCTCTCCTTCTGATTGGATGCTGTTGGTTTAGATGGCGAGCTCTTTGGGAGCAAGGATCTGTCTTTTATGTCTGTAAAGCACAATGCAGAGAGTCCCACTGAACCCCACCTGAGCAGTGCCCCAGGAGGGGAAGAGGTGCATGTTTCCTATTGCTGCCAACCTAGTCTCTGCCACGAGCAGCTAGTAAGGGTGTGTGAGTCCCAAAGGACCAGGACTTCCAGCAAGCAGGCAGTGCCAGGACCCAGAAATGGCTCGGTACAGCTGCCTAGCCCGGTACTCCGGGAGTGGAATCTACCACCAGTGAACCATGTCTGAATGAAGAGAGAACTTCAGGAGGGGTAGAGGGCCCCACAGAGGAACTGTTACCACCGAGGTTCCTGTGAGGTAGCACTAGTGTAAGAATGGCCACTGAGCACAACACTTCCCCCACCCCTCTCTCATTCCACCCCCTCCTCCCATGTTCAGAGACAGGCCAAAGCTAGGCTCCGAGCTGACGTTCTTGGGGAAGAGGGTCAGGTTCAAATCCCTGGATCCAAACTCTCACATGTGGTTTTGGTCCTGATTCCGGTCCCAGAGAAGGAGAGGCCTGTTTGTCCTTCAGAGTCCGGCATAACCTGATGAGAATGGCCACTCCTGCCTTGAGGTTTTGGTCTAAGAGGGTGGGAAACTGGTGAGATTTGGACACCTTCAATTCTGAACCTGAATCCTAACCTGCTCCAGCCTCAAATGTGAAGGCTGGAACCTTGCCTGGCTCTAATCCAAATCCTGCTCTAAACCAAATCTCTACCAAAGATGCTGTTTGGCACCGGCGACTGGTATCCTGCCTACCCTTCAGACAAGAACTTCTTCCCCTCCTGTCTGTTCTTCTCTTGCTGACTTTGGATGGTTCCTTCAGCTTGCACCACGGGTCTTATCCCTCAGACACTTGCCTCTGGTCACTCGCAGGGAGCACCAAATCACGTGGTATGTTCAGTGGCGCTGAGTCTGGTCCCAAGGTTATTCTCAGCCTTGACATTTGTGCCACTAGGCAGAGCATGTCACGTTTATTTGTTAGAATAGGAGTGGGAGCCATAAGTGACGTGAAAGAAAATCCGGGTGTCTCCCATTTCAGTTTGACCTTGAAACCATAGCTGGGAGCTTAGGGTATGGTTACACTTACAAGATTATAGCGCTATTGGTTATAGCGGTCCCCTTATACAGTAATATGTATAGCGCTATTGTATGTCCACACTCAGACGCGCCAGCGGTATAGCATGGCCACATTTGGGGCACTTAATGCGGCATTAAGAGCAGCGCATTAGGGCAGGTATCCCAGCATTCTGCTGGGTGCAACGTGCTTTTTAAACGAGGGGGGTGAGGGGGGACGCGTTGTGTGTATGCGGAGGGAGAGAGACAGTGGTTTTTCCGTTCTTCTGAAAGCCTGTCAGGGAGCCTCCGTTCACAGAAGGCTTTGTTTTCACACAGGCTCCCTCCTTAAACATTTGCATTGCTTATCTGCCGAGTTAAGAGAGAAACTCTAAAGCGGTACTTCTGCATTCCTCCAGCCGAGTTCAAAACAAAGGGAAGAGACGTCAATTGCCTTAAATGGCTCTAGGCATCTCCAGAGATTACTTGTAGCGCAGTGGGTGTCCACATTCTTGCTGTAGCGCTACAGCAGCTGCGCTACAGCCCTTATTCCTCATGCGGAGGTGGATTACCAGGAGCGCTATAACTCCGCGGTTATAGCGCTCTACGTGCCCTGCCAGTGTGGACGGGGAGGAGGTTATAGTGCTTGTGGGGGCTTTATAGCGCTATAAAGTGCCAGTGTAACCAAGCCCTTAGACCCCCTGAGAGAACAACATGCATTTCGGAGCTAGAGAGAAAC
The DNA here is from genome assembly GCA_007922305.1 of Dermatemys mawii. NCBI lineage: Eukaryota > Metazoa > Chordata > Testudines > Dermatemydidae > Dermatemys > Dermatemys mawii. Next base: position 2,322,900 of record ML677387.1, read on the forward strand.
TTGGCACATCTAGAATGCAAATTAATACCTCTGGAGGCGGCAACTAGAGGAGGATGTTTAGGTCTGGGGATGCCTGAAAGGCTCCTGCAGAATAGCTAAAAGAACAGCAAATGAAAATCTAATATTCAGTATGTGCTATTGCCCACCACTGAACAACTCAAAAAGTGGAGATATGGACACAGTGCTAGAGGTATAAATTGCGGGTGGCTGGCATCAGAGATCTTGGTATGAAGCCTCTGCTCAGCTTCACAAGCTACAGTCTCTTCTGCAAACCTGAGTGTTCAGCCCAAGACAGATGAGGCTGTGCTGACATTTGCGGTAATTATTGATAGGACTAAGATTGGGGAATAATGCTCCAGAAATATCCATTCAGATAGTTAACTTGTCATCTGGGTTAATGCCTCCTTTTTGTGTTCACTTTTGGTGAGCGATTGAGTTTGCTGGTAAAAAAGTGGGAGTCAGGACTCCTGGGGGCTATTCCTGGTTCTTCTGCTGACTCGCTAGGGGATATTGGGCAAACTGTTATTATTTCATTTTATTTATTAGGCTAGATGCTCAAGCAAAAATGTCAGTTATGCACCCAACACCCATCTGTGCCTTCGAAAAGAGCCCCCAGTCAGGGACCAGGGCCTCAATGTATAAGGTGCTCCACACACATGTAATGAAACAACAGTTAACCTCTTTGTGCCTCAGTTTCCCCCATGTAACACAAGGATAATTATACTAGTCCCCTGTTCGTTGCAGCAACGTATAATCTACAGATGAAAATTGCAGTGTTACTATTTTTATGGCTTTTCGTGTTGCCTTTGGATGGGAGCAGGGAGTATTTTCATGACGTACTGCAGAGTGTCTGTCACAAGCAGCAAATGTTCTTGATTTTTGGAAAAAATGTCTAATTAGGTCAGAGACAAGAAAGGGAAAGCCCTCTGCAATGTATGAATATAACAAAAACAAATTTTAAAAAGTTCTGGACAAGCCCAGTAAGTCTATAATGTGGTGTTCTGTTTCCTCATTTCTTCAGTAAGGAAGCAGTGTGTTGGATTTAAAATATCCCTCTGGTAAATGCTAACTATTTAAAGAGTGCTGGGGTCTTAGAGATGCAAAACAAAGATTTGTTGATTAAAAACACATGGTTGTTCTCGAGACAGGAGTAGCCAGAAAAATCAGACCTGACAGTATTTTGGCTTTTTCTATCCCACTAGACTTGATGGTGATTTATTATAGTGATGTCAGCTGTGGTTGAAAAAGTTCCCTGTGTTGTCTTAATAAAAGAGCTTTACCTTGAAATCATTACACTCTCAGCCTGTTTATTTGAAGAGATGATTGTGAATGTCAATGGTCCTCTCTAAATCACTCGGCCCTTCCCTGGAACATATGCCTGCAAATGAGGTGCTGTGACAGCCTGAAGCTTGCCTTGCTAATGAAAGCCTTGTGATGGATATGATCAGGGTGGCTTTGAAACCTGGAGGAGAGATAAGTACACCAGGCAAAGGAGACACCACAATAACAAAGGGAACGAGAATTAGAAAGAATGCTGCATCTATCTATCATCTGTTGCCATACATGCATATATATGGATGCGTGTATGTATCTATTGCTTGCAATGAGCCATCTATCTATCTACAAAGTAAAATAAGTCAGAATTAGCACACAAAAATCTGAATTTTTTAACGTGGTCTCATGTTTGTCCTTTATGGGCAGAGTCATGCCAATCTACAACAGAAGTTGGTAAGATCAACTTGTTCCAAAGTAAACGCCTGCAGGAAAAACTTCACAGTCCAATGGAAAGAGTTTCTTGCAACATCAGAAATTCTGACAAACCAATCTAAAGCTTCAAATAAAAAGAGGATGGATGTATTTAGGGCAGGCTTTACGCCAACACAACTACCATGGCAAGTGATAACGTGGACAAAAACTGGAAAAGGGAAAAGATGGCAACCTACAGAAACACTATGTGGAACAATCGAGGAAGAAGCCAAATCCATCAATGTGTCGCCCAGGAGCCTGAACAGACCAGTGCAAGACTGAAGTAAATGGCAGACACTGGTAGACAACCTATATTCTTCAGTGCCCTCAGGTGCAAAGAAAGAAAGAAGTTTATCCCCTTCTTTGTTTTTTTGTTTGCAGTGTTATAGCTCTGTTAGTCCCAGGATATTTGAGAGACAAGGTGGGTGAGGTAATATCTTTTATTGGACCAACTTCAAAGATATTATCTGATCCACCTTATCCCTAAGATATCTTCTTGGCCTTCTGATCAAAATTATACTTAACATTGACAAAATCCACTCACAGGCGACTATATCCGGCCTGTATGAAAGGAGCAGGGCAATGGAGAACCAGGCCCGCTGCCTGTTGTCCTAGCTTACTATGCCTGATCTATCCCTCAGAGGAGTCAGGGAGATATTTGCCATTAATTGGGAGCAGCACTAAACCATCATTGTGAATGCATCGGTAGCTAGACATGATTTTCCAATGTATTGGTTGATTAGCAGAGGAGTAGTTAGACATGATTTGGACACTTTAAGACTGCTTTAGCACACTGAAGACTTCACATGACTATTATACCAAACAAGCAGCTGTTTCATATGTGCTATTAGAATGGAGTAAAAGCCACTTAAACGCTTTTAAGTTTCTGTAAAATGGGTATAACACATGCCTAATTCCCCCTAGTGATGTGAGGCCTAATTCACTAATGTTAAAATACTTCTATGTCTTCTAATGAATGGTGTCCCAGAAGTGCGGAGTATTGTTATGACTGAAAGCAATTCCATGTAGTAGAGACTAAAGCTGATTGAACAGCTCCTCCAAAGGCAGCCAGGTGGTGATACAGGTCTCTTTCAGATGAAGCTTCACGCTGGAAAATAGGAAGAATAAGCCTACGGAAAAGGGGCATTTCTTGAACAGAAAAGATCCCATCTCTTAAATGGCGGGGAGCTCCTGCTCGCTGCCCCAGGAAAGTCACACTTGTAAGAAGCCAAAGGATTCTAGGCGGAGAAGGTTGAACTGTTGCTGCTGGTGATGGTATGAATCCAATGCCCCCATGCTACACAGGTCTGAGAAATGGACTGACCTAAATGGGGCCCCTCCAGATCATGATGGGCATAGCTGGTCAAAAAGCTTGCTGAAGGCTCTTGGGTCACACCTTGATGATGACCTGTACTGAGAATTGTTACAACTTCATTAATTCTGCCTACAGCACCACTGTAATGCAGCCAGCTCTGGGGTGGATGCGAGCAGCAATGGACCTGTATTTTCTAGAATGTAAAGATGAATGCATTGTCAATTTGGCCTTATTTTTAATGCCAAGAGTAGGCTCTTGAAGCAAAAGCTGCAGAAGGCCGAACACAGCCGAAACAGAATGAATGCCCAGCAGCAGCAAGGCTACTGTCAGTTAAATTTCAGTTATGTCTGAGTAAAATGTTCGGCTAGCTATCAGATGGTAGGTCATTGCTTGCAAGGTTAAGGGATAAAGAGGAAAACAAACGTTTTCTTCCCATGTTTAATTTCAGTGTCAATTTTTATGTGTCATATGCTGTATACAGTGTCTAGAGCAGTGTGATAGATTTGAGGGAAATAACCTACCAAACCAGGCCTGCCATCTTTCATCTAGATTATAAAGTTAGCTGAGCTCAGCAAATCAAAGCCAAAGCCCCCAGAGATGTAACTTACCTGGCGAATGGGACATACCCCCAGCTCCTTCACAGCATGATATAAACTTGAGGATCTCTCTTCCTGTCTAGTTCTGTCCTGCACTAATAATAAAGAACTCAGCTGAAAAAGAGCAGCAAGGAGGAGAGGGGTGGGAGGTGAAATAGCTTTAGTTCCAGCCAGCAATCAATGCCTTGGACATTTATCTCATCACATTACCTACCAGGCTGCCCTCCATATAAATCTCTACAAAGAAAACCCATCAGGCAAATCATTCCTTCCAGAACAGAGAGCCTCACAAAAAGATTGCTGTTGTCCTTACTTTATTATTTGTACAGCACAGAAATGTGTTGGGTGCTTATTAATCACATATTAGTTATCATGTCTATGATGGCAATGCAACTGAGAATGGGGACCCATTGTGCAAGGCACTGTACAAACATAGATTAAGTCTACTGTCAACAGACTTGCCCAGGGCCACATGGCAAATCAGGGGCAGAGGCAGGACTAGAATCCAAGAGTAATTTGCCTTTCCTAACCACCAGACTTCATTGCTTCTTCAGGGAGCAGCCAGTCTCTTCTGCTGGGCTTTTGCATAGCTGGAGATATGCTGATCTCACTCTCCTGCATAAAGGGCTTCAAAATGCCAGTTATGATTAAAATGTACAATAATGTCTCAGTCTATTCAAGGGGGATGTGGCCAGCACAAAACCTATGCATCATTTAAAGGAGAGCTTAAATGGGACTTAAGCAGTCCACAGGGCTTGTGCTGGCCCTTTGCAGAGTTGAACTGGTCTGTTCATAGATGCACAGAGGTGAATTACACCTGTGGGAGAGTTACTTTCCTGCATTCTCTATTGTTCTCAGCAAAATGGGGCAGCTTTTCTGTAAGTCACTGAATCACAGGCCTCTTCACACACCCCATACCCAGGAAGGAAACATGATCCGGGTGAATGAGACCTTTGATGGTGCTCAAATCTCAATGCAATTCTCTCATCTCTGAACAGATTGAGCACATGCTCACCAGGGTAAGACAAAGATATTACAAGCCAGAGGAGAAAGCAGGCGGGTTCTTGGCAGATGCGATTCGAGTGGAAAGAGCTCATGCTCATGGCTCCTCTGTAATGAAGGGAGATGGGCAAGTTACATCCGAGCCAGCTGTCATAAATCATCAGCTCAGAAATTTCTTTCAGTCATTAGACACACCTGAAGACGCATTCCATCCTACAGACTTGAGTGTGGTAGTTTCATGGCCGGTGCTACTTTCAAATCACTCTCTTTCAGAATGGAAGAATGAATTGGGTGCTCGTGCCCGTGCATCTGAAACGGAAGATGCAATAAAAAGGAAATGCAGCCTGTCTGTCTGTTTTTCTGGATGGTTTTCTCCAGGCTTAGGCAGAGCATTTTAACCACTGGTTCTGTGCCTAGGGATTTAAGATAGGTGAATCCCAGAAGACTCAGAGGTTTGCTTCATTTTAGACATTCTGCTACTTCTCCAAACTTATCCAAAATCTGTGAGCCTCCAAAATTGGACTGGAAATCTCAAGGCAGAATGATGTGCTGCTTCCAGGTGGGCCGGGAGTAACCTGAGAATGGGCTTTCTTGTGTTATTTTGGCACTTCCACACCCAGTCTGCTGTGAAAATGAAACCTTATGGGGAAAAAATGTGTATCAAAATGCTTCATGCCTCAAAAAAAAAAAGATAAAAAAATACAGGGTTCAGGCTGGAGAAAAGCCAGGTGAGATTAGGGGGCTCTGATTTCATTCTAATTTATTGGCCTATATGGATTTACAGAGACAATAAGGGAGCAGCCATGAAACAGAGGGAGAAGGGTAATCTTGTGGCTAACATCCTAGACCAGGACTCATGAACTCTTGGCTCAATTCCTGACTCTGACACAGACCTCATGTGTGACCTTGGGCAAGTTACTTTATCTCTGAGCCTCAGTTCTCCTTCTATTAAACAGGGGTGATCACTGATTCATTTCTCCTATCCTTTATCTGTCTTGTCTATTCTGATAATAAACTTTTCAACAGGGACTGTCTCTGACTATGGGCCTGTACAGCACCCAGCACAATGGGCTTTGGGGCTGTAGTGTAACACAGCTAATAATAATAAGCAGCCCGAGACTCTGCCTCCCATACAATGCCTTGAGAGCCGTCGCTGCTACTGACATTTCTATTGGTTGTCATAACTACCTTAGGCCCCGATGCAGCAAAGTGCTTAGGAATGTGAATACAGTTCCATTGAAATCAGTGGGACTCTTCCCCAGCTTGAAGTTAAATGCTTTCCTGGCTCAGGGGGGCCTTATTGGGTAAGTCCAGCTCTCTCAATGGAGCGATGAGCATAGGAGGGAGGGTCCCTCTCGTGTCTGCAAGCCAATTAAAAATTAAATAAATAACGTTGTTAGTTTACAAATAGAACTGTTACTCGTTACTCACGGTATTAACAGACTGCTTTTATTTTTTTTCGGGTTTTTTTGCAAGGCTGTGAAAGACGTTTGTTTCAGTTGCCAGCCTCTCTCCAGAACTAATGTGGGTGGATTGTGACAGATATAATTTCTCCATCCTACAGTTTCATCAACTTGAGTTCTGTTAAACTACACCCGCTGGGCTTAGCTCCTTTTAAAGTTTCCGCTTTGACAGGTAGATTTATTAGTCTTGAAATTTGTACAAATCAGATGTCACTCGTGGCAACTTGTCAAAATGTCAGTCTGGCGAGAGAGGCATGAAAGGGTTTTCTGGAGAGAGAGGGAGACGGGAAGCAGGCTTTAAAGAACTCGAGCAAAAGCAGAAGAAAGGAGCTGGGAGGGATTGCAGTCTTCTTGATCCTGGGGGTTTTACTTTATTAAATATCTAGCGCCATACAGTGGGAGATGCCGCTGGATCCAAACCTCCAAGACATCAAGGCTGACAGCTTCCACTGATGGCTTCCATCTCTTACCGAGTCAAGTTTCTCAGCTTGTTATGTACATTTAGGGGAAGGTAGGGACATGGGGAAGGTAAAATTCAGCTCATTTTTTTTAATGCTGTTATGTTTGAAATGTTCTATTTTATCCCTAACAAGCTGTGATCTGTGCAGCAGAACTGGCTCTGGAGGGTGATATATTGTACAAGCTTTCTCCTAGTAAACTATAGCTGCAATGTTATTCAGGACAGAGGAGAGGAGAGAAAATAAAAATAAAGGAGAAATGGCTAAAATGCTGCAGAAGGTGCTGAAAATAAAGCGAACAGGATCCTGGGAGAAATCAATGCGCCACAGCATCTATTCTCTTCCTGATTCCTTTCTCCAAATACCAGATCACAACAACCCCCTTATCCTCTGTTCACCATAAATCCAAGGCAGGGGCTTTTATTAGTCAGGATAAAATAAAAACTGACCTGAATAATTCCATGATTCCACAAACAAAGCAATTGCAAAACATACATGGGGGAAAAAAAAATCTTTCCTGACCCTTGCAGAGCATCGATGCATATCTTGAAACATGAGACCATTTAGGTCTTGTCCTGGTCTTAGTTTTTTGCACAGCTGAAAAACTACCCAGCCCTTTTAAAATCCAGCCATAGTATTTATTCAACTCAGCTCATGCACAGGGCCCAATCTCAAACTCCATGCATGGAACCTTTACTGATGCCAATGGAAATTCTCCATCCAAAGAGCTTGTTGGATTAGAGTTTAAGGGCCTGATACAAAGCCCAATGAAATCAATAGGAGTCACGCCACTAACTTCATTGGGTTTTTGGTCAAGCCTCGATATTAAAACTGTTCTTGAAAAGAACTGTAGAGACACAAATCATGACTGATGAAGGCAAGAGCTAATGATATTTTAAGCGTTCATCATAAAAGATTACTCACTAGAGTTGGTCGAAAAATGGCATTTGTTTTCCATAAAATTTGACCAAGATGAAAACTATGTAGTTGCAGAGCACATTTTTTGTGGAACATGTCTTTTCAATTAAATGAAAACTGAAAAAAAAAAATGTTGGCGTTTGTCAAAACATTTTTTCAGCCAAAAATGACTTTTCAAACAAAATGGAGATTGTATTGAAAAATGTGCTTTTCAGCTGAAATTTTCCAGGTTGATTTTATTTTGGGTGGGGGTGAGGAGGGAGGGAACCAAAAAAAAGTGAAAAATGTTTTGGTTTTCAAAGACATTTTAATCAGCATTGTTACCCGGGGCAAGAGGGCGGGATTCAAATTTTGCAAAGCTTCTATGCATAAATAAATATCAAAGCGAATGTGTATGTATAATCCTAGTGCTATTAAAACAGATTTAGAATGTTATTGTGTGCAATTCTAGACAGGTCGCTCAGAGAAGGACAATGTTGAGATGCCAAAAAAAAAATGCAGCTAAGGATCATAATAAAAGAGACTCTGTGAAAACAGACTTGGCTTTTATGAGGAGAAAGACAGAGACCCAATGGGAAAAGGGGAGGACATAAAAGGGTTCTTGTAGAAGGGTATGTGGTAATGACAATGGTTAGCCTACTCTTGGTCCCACTGAAGTTCAATGACAAAATTTTCATTAAATTTAATGGGAGCAGAGTTTTATCTAAACTGTCTGATATATTAATAGCAAGCAAGGTGTGGCTCAGAAAATACTCTCTAAGTAGAACAAACAGGTTGTTTTTACATAAAGGGTTGTTGGGATGTCGACTGAGCTGTCAAATTCAAAGGCATGCAAATATGTGCGAAATACCAGATGGGTACATTTGGGTTGAAAGGCGGGCTGTTAACCTCCACTACAGTCAGTAGATATTGAGAGATCAGATGATTCCATTTAAAGATGATTTGGGTCTACTGGCTTGATCAGTGTAATTCCATGAAGTTATATCCCCAGGCCATGGGTGTGTGGTAGTGTTTTTTTTTTTACTACAACAATGCTTCCTTCCAGCATTTCCCTACATAATTTAAACTGAGAGTTCAGACTCCTCATAAGAACATAGGAAGGGCCATACTGGGTCTGACCAAAGGTCCATACAGCCCAGTATCCTGTCTGCTGACAATGGCCAATGCCAGGTGCCCCAGAGGGAGTGAACCTAACAGGTAAGGATCAAGTGATCTCTCTCCTGCCATCCATCTCCACTCTTGACAAACAGAGGCTAGGGAGGGACACCATTCCTTATCCATCCTGGCTAATAGCCATTCATGGACTCAACCTCCAGGAATTTATCCAATTCTCTTTTAAACCCTGTTATAGTCCTAGCCTTCACAACCTCCTCAGGCAAGGCATTTCATAGGTTGACTGTGCTCTGTGTGAAGAGCTTCCTTTTATTTGTTTTAAACCTGCTGCCCATTAATTTCATTTGGTGCCCCCTAGCTCTTATATTATGGGAACAAGTAAATAATTTTTCCTTATTCACTTTCTCCACACCACTCATGATTTTACAGACCTCTGTCATATCCTCCCTTAGTCTCCTCTTTTCCAAGCTGAAAAGTCCTAGCCTCTTTAATCTCTCCTCCATTCATGTGATGTGGAGATTCTCTTAATCATCAAGCTCAACTTTCCCAGAATAATAAGAACAAAACTGGTGACAGGGAAATTAGCTTCAATAGTTTCCTTATGTACAAAAACCCTCAGCTATTGGTGATGGGAGCCAATATGAGAACTTCCAGAGAGAAAGAGAGAGAGAGGATACAATGAAACCTTGCCTAAGCAACCACACAAGAGACAGGTAAAACTTGTCACTTAATGGAGATGGTCCTAGGAAAAGAATGGAACAGAATTATATTTGGGTCTTTCTGGAGATACTTTGGGACGATTTCTTAAGACAGGAAACAGCCTAATAAAGATGGTCTCTTGTACAGAATTACTAGAACTATAAAATCTCTCCTGCCTAATTTATTTTAGAGGTTTTTTTTATAGCACTGTAGTTCTAAGCAAACTGAACTGAGTCTCATCAACATATTTCACACAAGCCACCAAAGAGTAGAGCTGGATGGGAAATAGTTTTCCTGTCTTGCCAGAATTTTTGAGATTTCAAATTTTTCCCCCATCCCAAATTGGGACAAAAAGTCAAAATTCAAAAATTTCCATGAACAAAAATATGTTTTTGATTCAGATCAACAGAAATGTTTTCTTTAAATTTTGACCTTTTACATTTTGAACAAATATTTCTTTCCTATAAATTAACTTAAATTTCAAACAAGAAGTTGTTTTGAACTGAAAAATGAAACTGTTTCATTTAGAAAATTTTGAAATAGGATATTTTTAATTTTTTTTTTACATGGGAAATCCATTGAAAATGGCCCTTTCCCACAACATTTCAGTTTTGATGAAACAGCATTTTCTGATGAAAAGCTGTTTTGTAGAAAAATTCCTGACCATCCTTCCCAATGAGCCATAAGAAGATAATTTATTGTCACTCTTACCCTGTGGTCGGTATTCACACTGTTATCTTAGGAGTGAAGGGTGCTTTTCCCTTTCCCTTCTTTACTCTTCTGGCAAAGAGGTTCTCCACAACAAATAAGATGAAAGCATCAGTGTGGGCTTCAGAAGGTCTGAGCTTCACCCAAAAAATGAATTATAAGCATGTATTCACTCCATATAGCTAGCCAGCACGTGGCCTGTGCATCCTTTAAGTTCCACATCAGGTCTCAAAATGGCACCTATGTGGTGCATAAGCTTTGTGTGAGCCCTCTGCATGGGGTCAGTTTCTCCTACAGTTTCTGCATGCCTCTGCTGGTTTTACTGAGAGCTTTGGCACTGTTACCCTGCCCCCAATGCTAGTGCAGACACATATTTTATTCTCTGAGCCCAAATCAGCCCCATGCAGCCAGATGCCAGCATTGCATGAAGTAAAAGGGAATGTCAGATGTACGAGAGCTGGACTAGGATAGCAGCAGTGGGTCTGGTACCCAAGGAGTTCAGAGGAATGCACTGAAAAATCTTTACAGGAAAGTCACTCAGTGGCACAAGGAGATACTCCTTCTATTCCAGGGTGGAGAGGTATGAAATTATTTAAGGGGATGGGGGACAAACAGAATTATCTGAGCATGATGGGGCCAGATCCGACAAGGTATTGAGTGTCTCGAGTGCTTTGCTGAGCCTTGTGAAGTCATTTGCAGCTGAGAGGACTCAGTATCTTGTAGCATGGGGATGGGTTCCGAAGGGGTTATTGATTATTATTAAGTATTATTATTGTTATTTATTAATACTTAGGAGCCCCAGTCATGGATTAGAACCTCATTGTGCAATGTGCTGTACAAACACATAATAAAAAAGATGATCCCTACCCCAAAGAGCTTGCAAGTTCTTTTGAATTCTTACCCGACCCCTTTGATCCCCCAAACTTGGCTTTTCTTGTGCAGTTTCTAGTGCCATCTAATTTCCCCCAAGGCACAGTTTCCTGTTTCTTCTTGACACAGGAAGTACAGAGCTGAAAAGAAATGAGAAGAAAAATGGAACGTTTTCAAAGCCTCCAAATAGCATGAGAGATTTGGTTTTAGTTAGAAATATTCAGTTCTTCAAATCAATTCAGTTCTTCCTGTATTTTGTCCATCACATTTGCCCAGTCCAATAAAATGAAATAACTTATCTGAATTAGCAGATTGGGCCACTTAGGCTACACGTGGTTTCATGCTGCAAAACTCAGAGACAAACTCAACTCATGAATACCTCCAAACCTGATGGTGCTTGTGAACTGCCTGCCACCATCGGCCATCAGCAGAGACTGGACACAGGACCTTCAATGCTAAAAGAATGAACAACCACTGCTTGTGTTAGAGAAGCCTCTGGCTCTCAGCTGTAGTAGACTCATAACCCCTTTGGACCAGATGGAACTGTGTAACACACACCGAACAGGGGATTACACTTAGCTGCAGGGTTTTGCTTCAAGGCCATCTCTAATTCAGACAGGATAATCTCTGCCTTTCAGGAGGTCTGGCTATTTCGTCTGACCTTCCTCTCCCTGGACCTCCATTACATATTTACTTGTGGGATAAAATTCACCTCTGTGAAGAGCCAACACAAGGCCTGTGCACCACTTGTAGCCTCTAAACAGGACATGCATGATAATTGCACAGGCTGTATATTGATCCCTCAGCACAAGGGTTTCATCTCTCACATCCTCTCTGTTTAGTCATCCACCTTTACTTATCTGGCTGGGTTTTTCTGTCCTTCTGTCCTGTCCTATGGAGGGTGTGGGGGAGGGAAACATATGTATTAGAGAAAAGTGGTTTAGGTTGGGAATTTTAGCTTAATGAATAGCTACAGCCAATACTTTATTTCTTGGAGCACTGTGCAATGGTTATCTCATCAAATGAGGAGTGGAGAATGGGGGAAAAAAACCTTACTTCACAAGAGAAGATTTTCTTTAAAAGAAATCACTTTATGTCACATTGTACGCTGATTTCCTTTCATGTGGCAAACACATTATGGCAGCTTACTTTCTGCATTAAGTATCTTTAAGGTAGGTACATGGAGATCCTTCATGCCTTCTGGGTCACCGGCTGTTGTGACCTTACCAGGGTCAATTTCAAAGGTGTAAAAATTTAATCTATGGAGGGCAGGTGTAGGGGGAGGGGAAGAAGAAAAGGAGAGTCAATTCATGTTACTAACTAGGCTCTAGGTTTTCCATGTACTGTGTGTATCCACTTAGCAATTTCAGCTCAGCCAGCAGGGAAACAGAGAGAGGAGGGGAAAAAAATGTCTGGCATGAGTTCAGAAAGCTCTCCAGCTCACACATCTGGTTCTTATATTTCAAAGTTAATTAGTCATATTGAGGCTGTCTGAAGATAAATTTATCATCCAGCAAAAACACAAACAGTTTGAAAAATGAAAGGAAGTGAGGTGACATGGCTTGACGTTTAAATAAATCATTTTAACATGATTAAAAAACTTGTCCTCTCTGACACCCGGAGCTGGATACTTTGTAAAGACTTTTTGACAAAGACAAGTCCCTGTTTGGTATACAAAGCCCCTGCCATTCAATTATACAGAATAATCTTTGGCCAATTACTTTTCTGAGTGACTACTGGAGAATACAATGCACAGCTGCAGTGTTTTGTTTGCTGGGGCTGAAGCCAAACTGTAAAGGAGCTAGGGGAAAGGGCCATGTGACCAGATCTTTTAATCATTATTTCAATCGGGAGGCACAGAGCAGAAGAAGTGGGGAGGAGGGGCATAGGGAGAGTTTTAATTTAAGTGGGAATGAAGTATCAGAAAACAGCATGGTTTGGAGATATCTATTGGCGGGAATGGACCTGAAGTTAAGATGCCACCCACTTGTGGGCTTCTGGAATGATGGAGGGTGGGGAGAAGATGGAAAGGAATTGGTTACCAGAGAGACTGTTGGGGTGTAAGTGGATACACAAGCAACTAAATTGTTAGGGTTTAGTATTAACCTCTTTCACCACTTATGGTGTCTACCTTATGAATCTGGGTGCAGCCATACAAAGAATGCTTAGTTGTTCCAGCCTTGGGTGCCCATGGGGATAAGGGGTGACATTCTCCTATGTAAGATGGCCAGAACAAGGGGTTTGCACTGCTTCAGTCTCATTAAGGCCACCAAAATAGGGTTTAAGTGGTGCATAGGCCTTAGACATAGGTTAATTTCACCTCGAGAGAGTAATTCAGATGCTTCAGCAGAGAGAATCTGGATAATTCTGGGTTCTCTAAATCTGGCTATTGGAAACAGCAAAGAGGGCCGCCCTATATCAGCGAAACCTGGGTCACTCGCAATATTCCAGACTGGCGTTGACACCCATCCATCAGGGATGCTTTAGCAATAATGAAATCAATTCTGTTGCTAGACAGCACTTCCCGAGTATTATTCATGGTAGAAAATCAACACCGCAGCTCTGAGCAGGTTGTGCATCATTTTACTATACAAACAAACAGACAAAAGCAAATGCTCCCAAAGCATACTCAGGCAGAAAAAATATACTTGCACGTTCCCCGACTGAAAACTGGTGTCAAATTCCTTGGGCTGATGGGTCGTATTGTGATAGAGGTAGCACTGGGTCTTTCAGGCTAGGTGATGCTCTATTTGGCCATTATTGCATTATTATATTAATTTCCTTCCATCCCTTTGTTATGTTACCGATGCAGTACAGGAGTGATATAATACAACTTGAAAGTTTTCTCCTATTAGCAATTTTGTCTCATCATTTTTGCTAATGGGATAACAAGAGGTGCTGGTTATGGTGCAAAAGTCTCATCACGTTGGTAATTTTTACTGTAACATGTTAGCAATCTGTCACTATTTGTTCCCACTAATACCATACAAAAGTCTGATTAGATCAGTGGCTTTAGTTTTACATCCATATTATCAAATTTCTGTCTCACTAGCTTGAGTAATAGAAGGTTTTGATTAAATGAAACACCCCCTCTAAACATTAACAGGAAGAAGCCTTGTATGTCAATCAGCTAAATATCAATCAGTCAATATTAGGGGAAATCAATATATCCGATGACTAAGAGGAAGTGCTCAGCTGCTTTTTAGTCTGATTCACCTCTTTTGCAAGAGGCTTTCAGGCATATTTGAATGTTGTGGGCTGCAGCTGAATTAATAATGCTTTTACCAGGTTCAATCCCATCTCCAGGAATTCACTGGGGACACCTTCCATTGATTTTGTTGGGCATTGGATCAAGCCCATATAGTACTTTTCCTCCTTGGTTCTCAAAAAGCTTGAGAAAAGTGGGCCAATGGCATTATCTCATTCTACAGATGGGGAAACTGAGGCACAGAAGGGTAACTGGCCCTACTGCGTCAGACTAATGATCCATCTAGCTGGTTTTCCAACAGTGGTCAATGCCAGATGCTTCAGATGGAATGAACAGTTTCGAGTGATCCATCCCCCATTGCTGAAGATCACACAGCAGACCAGTGACAGAGACAGGAACAGAACCTCGGTCCCAAGCCTAGTTCACCAGACCGGAGCTGTCTTTTTCATATCCTTGATCATTACCTGTTCAGTTCACTCACTCCGGGCTCATTCTTATGTTCTCATGTCCTCTGCTCAAGTGCAACAAGATGTGTGCTATACCAAGATGATGGAACTGCTGCCTACAGAGCTCAGGGGGCCTGGTTCGTGTCCTCATGGCAGTCTGGGTTTTGAAGGTGGGACATGTGCTCACATCCTCCTCTACTGCTTGCTCCCACACAAGAGGCCCTTCTGATATAGCTATCCAGCAGGAGAGTGTGTGTGGGAAAGGCTGGGCTCTCATGGAGTTCTACCCCCAGAAGCTTGAGCATGATGCACACCGGATGGCCTTATGTCTCACCTTCAGGGCTGGCAGGGCCCAACAACGTAAGACCCTTGAGTGCTGCAGGATAACTACCCTTCCTCCAAGTGGGCTTGGGGGCTAAGGAGCTGCATGGTGACGCTGGAGATTCACTGCCTCTCACAGCCCATCTTAAATTACACCTGGCAGAACATAGCTTAGCACTCAGTGTCTGCCCTAGCATGGACTGTAACCAGCTGTCAGAATGCTCTCTGTGACAGTCCTTGTCTATATTGTTTGAGGACTAAGTTGTGTCAGTTAACACAATGTAGTTTCCCATTGTCGGTGACCCCTTTATGATCAGGGGTAAATCACTCCCCCGCTCTCTGCCTCATGCTGTAAAATGGGGTTTATAGTAATCCTTCCTGAGTTCACAGGGACCTAACAAGGATAAATCCAGGACTTGGGCCATGCTCAGATGCTATGGCAATATAAATAGAAGTCCAAGAGAAAATTAAAATTTGTGATTTACTTAGAAGGATGAGGGATTCACATCTTGTAAATACCTGGCTGTGCAGGAAGCAGACATGTGACACACAAAACATAAAAAACGCACAAAATGTGATATTTAATGGATAAAATGAATATTCAAGTTGTTTCCAGGAAAAGTCTTTGACTTTGGTGCTAGTTACAGTTACAAGGTTTTTGCATTTTCTCGCTGTCAAAGCCTTCATCCTAATTGTCCCAAAGTTCCTTGATTATCTCTAACAAATGTGTCAGCTCTGCCTTTGAAGTATCAGGACAGTCTTATCACACCTTACTAAATAATAAATATTAGTTGCAGGTGCACTGGAAATATAGACAACACGTCAGTGGGGTTGTCAAAATGGATTGGCTGTGTTTTCACAGCGATGTGGCTGTTCAGAGTCTTCGCCGGCGTAGTGCTCTGAAAAGGGCAGTAGGATCTTTCATGACTGCAGGAGGACTTTGGTTTCTCATCTCCTCTATAAGACAATAAATCCAGTAGCACAGAGCTCTCTAGGATTGTAATGAGGCATTGGTTCATGACTGAGAGGAAGAGTGCGACCTACAGAATAACCATCACCACTACCTTTTGCATATATATTTTCATTAGGTGTCTCTCATCTAAGCAATGACCAGCCCCGACTTGGGTTAGGTACAAGAGCTGACAAGATCACAGTTCAAGGGAATACGATTGCAATTAATCAGTGGTATCACTGAAAGGTGGACTTGTGCCCTTCTCACTTGTTCATGGATCTAGCTTATCTTTTAGGGGAACAAGGCTGCTTTTCTGGACATACATACAGCAGCAGTGGTGGCTTCAGAAAATGAGCAACACTCTGGAGCAGAT
This sequence comes from Dermatemys mawii, assembly GCA_007922305.1. Taxonomy (NCBI): domain Eukaryota; kingdom Metazoa; phylum Chordata; order Testudines; family Dermatemydidae; genus Dermatemys; species Dermatemys mawii. The sequence goes on from ML677387.1 coordinate 2,339,088, forward strand.
GACTCATTTTGATCAGTATAAGTTAGGTCTAATGCTCCTGAATAATGCTACTGCTGAAAGGTGGAGAAGCCTATTGTTACTACTGGTTGTTTATGTTCCTCCACATATTTAGAACTCATCCTAAATGAAGAAATCGCTTCAGTCCAGGAAATGATTTTACAGTGGTAGAACACCAGTCTACAATTGTTTGGCTTGTCATTCACAATGAACAAACAAGTAGCACAGAGGCAATAATGGGGAGCAGGGGGAGGGGGGAAGGTGCAGAAACCGTTATTTGTCTGGCAGACTTAACAATGCCAAGTGAATAAGGAGATTGCTTATGGTTCCATCCAGCATGGGAATGAAGCTTTTTACTGAGTTGGCTTAGCATGGGCCTTCTCAACACTCCAGTCTGTAAATTACCAGAGACAAAATCCTGGTCAAATTTGAACTCTTTGAAATACAGTAGGAAAGAATTCCTTAATTTAAAAAACAAATAAAACATAGTTTGGATCAAGTCAAACATTTACACGCTATTCCTTGGAGCCAGCTTTGCAGAAACTTATTTCATGTGTGTTGAAGTGTCTTTCAAGAGGTGAATCTTTCCTAGAAGAGTAATTGTGCAATTAGCTATGAATTAGTAAAAATTTATTCTAATTACTTCCAGGTGTGACACATTTTGTGCTTAAAAACAAGGCAAGCAATAAGATTCCCACTGTCAATGTTTGCTTTCTAAGTGGATATTAACAGAGAGGCATCTTGACAGCTTGATGTGCATGTTGCTTAATACAGTTGAGGTGTTTTTTAAAAAGTATAATTTCAGAATAAGCACAAACAGACCCAGGAACAAACATTCAAAGGCACAATCAGAAGCTTTGCGTGTGTACACAACCGGACAGACAGAAATGGGATTTCCCTGCAGGCAAACTGAAGGAAGTGCAATGAGTGAGCCAGAATGTCAGCTGGTATAAACTGGCATAGCTCCATTGGAGGGCATCAACTTCCACAGGGCACATCAACTTCAGAGAAGTGGCTCTTGATTTATGGCAGTGTTAACTGAGAGCCCAACTTCTTTTGAAGATCTCCAGAATGATTCCACTTTTTCACCCAGGGCACCATCATAAAAAGAAAAGCTCATTGAAGCTATGCCAGTTCACGCCCTCTGAAGTGCTGGCTCAATGAATTCAGCTTTGCATGAAATTCTTTTTAATTCCTGCAAGGCAGCCTGGATGGTCACTAGGCTTCATGTGCTGTATTTGTACAGCTCCTTGCACAATGGGCTCCTTCCCATGACTGGGACTCCTAAGTACTACCACAATACAAATAATAAATCATAGTAAATAACCAGTATGGTTAATTTAAGAATCAAACCTAACCCTTCACTCAAAAGAAGCCTTTTTTTGAGACTCAGAAAGTCCTGTTTCTTTTACTTTGCTTTAGACTTGTTCAAGACTTCTGTGCTGCTAGTTTCAGTTAGGATTGTGTTATAGTGTGCAGTCACCACCGAGTACCTCCTTGTGACAGGACGCAGAGTGTCTTCCTCTTTAGTCGCCTCCCTTGTGTCCTGCTTCCACAATGGTCAGATGCTTTCTGGCCAGGTCAGCTCTGTTCCCCTTTCAGGGGCTATCAGAAAACTAATTTTCAGTCTGAAACTCAAAACGGTTAACTGGTTACTCAGTAAACACTAGACCTTCACAGAGGCTAATGGTGTCTAGCTTAGTTCCCCGACTTGGCCAGGCTGCTTGGGTTAGGGTATTGAGGGCCTGCCTTCACCCATAACTTCACCCAGCCTCTTGTAGAAGCAGCCAGACCTTTTTATCTGGCCTACTGGACTCTGATTGGCTTCCACCTGCTTCTGGCCCTTCTAGGTGCTGGAGGACCAACTCTCTCTGGTCTTGCCTACAGCAGGCAACCCCTAAGGTCTGAACTTCTTTTCCCTTCCAACCGAACACCTTCTGAGGCTGGGGTGTGCTGAAGTGGTGATGCCTCCAGCAGGGGGCAGAGAGTGCTTAGCCTTTCCAGCTCTGCAACCTACAAATGCTAAGAAAAAGGAAACAGAAATAGCAAAAAGACCAAAAAGGCATCTTCATGGTATTGCTTAGCTATCTGGAACCAAGGAGGTCACATTGCCAGTGTTGAGGGAGAGACCAATGACTGAATGAGTCATGGATAGGTAAAATCTCTTATACTCCTTAACGTGGTCTCTCCAGGTTAGAGATGAGACAAATTGGCTGGGGGAGCTGTAGAAAAACATGTTTTGTCGCTGCCCACTAGAGCTGAGAGCCAAATGTATTTTATTTTCCACAAAAAAATAAACAAACAAAAATGTTTAGCTTTTATCAAAAAATGTTTTTTGTGTTTTGGTAGAAAAACTGAAAAGTGAATACTTTTTGGTTGTGGAAAAAAGAAAAATTTGCAGATTTTGCTTTTTCTGTAGAGTATGTGTTTTTTAACAAACAGAAAATTTCTGTTTCATAAAAAGCCATTTTCCATCAATTTTTTTTTTTTGACGATTTCTCATTCAGTTCTACTCCCCAACCTGAGCCTGGCCTGGTGATAAAGTATACTCTTTCTCCCTCTCCCCAGCAAATCTCTCAATCTCTCAGCCTGTCCCTTTCTTAAGCACTAAAATTACACCAAAATATTTACAATATATATTTCTAAGACAGCCGAATCTTTCTCAGTGGAGACAAAAAGCAGAAAGAAGCTAGAAGAAGAAACCAACTTCCTTTAAATTGGTATAATCTCCCAGAAACCTCCTTGGCTACCCTGCCACTAAGGGCTTGTCCACATGGTGTGGCAAAGTGCACCAGAGAGGTGTGATTTGCAAAGTGCACCAACCTGCTGCTCTCCAACTGCCCCATGAAGACCTTGCTGGTGCACTCAAAAAGGTGCATTGTTCACGTTAACATACTCCTGTTTGAAACCGGACTGCATCAGTGCAGATTAGAGCATGCCAGTAGAGTCTGGACAGGGCAGTTTGAGCTCTACACATTAGAGCGCACTGAAGATCACACTCCTAGTGTGTTTTGCTGGCACCGTGTAGATAAGTCCTAAGAGTCCTGAAAGAGTTTCTTGCACTCCTTCTCCCAGATAGTGGATATTACTTGGAGGAATGATTGGACCTGATAAACATACACTTGCAGAGGGGCTTTTATAGATTTCCTTATGCACAACAGAGCTGCATGCAACCTGACCATAGAAGGGAAAGATTTCTTTGCAACAATTTTTTTAAAAAATTAAATTAAAGGATTTTTACAAGCTTCTCTGGCCCCCATGACTTGCAGTATTTGTTTATTCTCTGTGTATATATCTAAATTTAAAATTTTACAATATATAATTTCTCTGGCAACACCATGAAAAATAATTTCCCTTCTCTCTGCCCACAGCTGGAAAAGTGTCAGGTACTCCTACCTTGCACCTTGGCCAAGAATAGGCAACCTGAGCCACCAGGAGTAGCTGCTGCTGTTGGGAGCATATAAAGTCTGACAGGCCATTAATGCAGCACTTTTTCTTAAAGGGGAGAGAGTGCAATAGGGTTTGGTATGTCAAAAAGAAATTGGACCAAATTCTGTCTGGTGGAGAGTTTGTTCTGTGTTTGTACAGCACTGAGCACAGTGAGTCCTGATCTGTGCTCGGGGCTCCTCAGTTCTATTGCAATGCAAATAATGATAGTAACTCCCTTAAAATCAGCATGCACCAATGCAAGTGAGAGCAGAATCTGACCTATTGTATTTTGCATTAAGGATGAAATTCAATCCGGAACAGAGGGACAGCGTAATGCACCACCTAGGGGTCCAGATCCTCAGCTGGTGTAAATCAGCTGTCAATGACATTTTGCCAGTTTAACACCAGATGAGGACCTAGGCCTAGACCTCAAAAGAGAGCTTAAATAGGACTTCAGTGTTTTGTGATGTCAGCTCTCTGCACAGGCATGAATTTGGTCTAAAGGTCAGTGACCACATGATGTACTGGTGAGAGTGGAATTCTTTACTGTCTCTTTAAAATCTCACTGTTTTGCTTAGTTTATTGCTGTCTGCAAGGAGCAGCTGGAAGAGGAAGCCGGATGCTATTCTGCCTGGTGCGTCATTAATGCGCAAGGCCCTGGATATCCCTGGAGAAAGCCTTCAAGGTTTCCATTCTTAATTGCAGATCAAAGTGGCCTGTAGAAGAAGCATCCATCTTTTTGAATGCTTATCTCAACCAGACCTTCTGAGACTTTGAAGTTACCCCATCACTCACTAATCAGAGATTTCCTTTAGATAGTGAAATAAAATCCTTTTCAGTAGAGTGGGTTGGTTATCAGTTTCTAAACACGATTTGTGCCTTTTGAATGACCCTTTTTTAGTAAGTGGATCCTGCGGCCTTCATACCAGTAAATAAATCATGCAAAATTGGGCCCTTAATTTGCCATTAACATGGGCATGCCTATCACTTTGCTTTGATGGCTGTTCCTAACAGGAAAGAATGTGTATGTGAATGTAATAAAACTCATTAGAGGTAAATAAATATGTGCTCCATTCCACATTTAATGTATAGCTGTTGTATTAAGCTACAAATACTAACAAAAATCCAACTTTTCCAACCAAAACACGCAGCCAGTAGAGAGTATCAGCATTCCCTTTTTTGTCTGTACGGAGACAAATTAGAGAACATGACACCCTTTTATTTTCAACAATTTTTAATACAGAAACATTTTGGCTAAAAAAGTCCCTGGTAATATCTTTTTGTCCTGGAAGCTTATGTATTTTAAATTATGTACCGGTTGCCAATTGGAGAACAATTTAGCATTTCCAAGAATTAGGCTGAGGAAATAGTCATTAGGGAATAATTTGTCAAAATTTCCCCCCTTTTTTTGGATCACTGGATTCTTTAACGCATTCATTATTTGAAAGCATTTGCCAATTCTTTAGTGAAATTTCTCCCCCTATGGGTGAAATTTCTTCAGTGTGCAAGGAGCCAGCACAAGGGCTATGCATGTAAGATCCACTGAAGCCACAGCTTCGGCCTTACGTTGCACACTGCACACTGCATCTCACGCTCTCTCTGCTAGGGGGAGCATCTCACACTTAAAGATCAGCTTGCAAACAATTATTTGGCGATTCACCTCAATCCTTGTTCTTTTGGGGGATACAGACTAACAGGTCTACCACTCTGAAACCTGTCACTTCAATCCAGTTCCTGGATCCTCCCGAGGTCACATGGGCCATGGAAATGATCCCTGGATTAGAGCACTGGGCTGCTATTCCAACTTTGTGCTTTGATGATGACGAGGCAGAAGCACACCCATCTCAATCTGCGTCATGATCTGAGCCAGGATTTAGGGAAACAAACAAACCCCATCCCCCAACAGTTGACTCTGCAACTATCACCCCATAGTAACTGAGATCCTGACCCAATGCCCATTGGAAGGGTCTTTTCATTGGAGACTGCCATTGACTTTAATGGGCTTTGGATCAGGCCCTCAATAAGTGCATTTGACAAAGTGAGTATTCACCCACAAAGCTTATGCTCTAATACATCTGTTAGTCTATAAGGTGCCACAGGACTCTTTGTAACTGTTGTATTTGGAAAGTGATTTCTTCAGTGGTATGAAGGAGTCTGGGGAGAGAAAGGCTTGTTAAGTAGTTCACATATTGCTCATCTCACAATAGCACATGGGCAACACCATGACCCTTCGAGCAATGCACTTTATAGCCCCTGGAAAGGTGAAAACACTGTTGACAAAACACTAACCAACGGACAACAGGCGCTTAGGAAAAAGTATATTGATGTAAGATTAACAGATGTGTTTTAGCTAGCTCTTTATCCACTTTGCAATGTGGCCTGCATTTAGCCTTTATTGGATTCAGTAAATATATCGCATACAATAAATAAGTAGGAGTTGAATCATCATACTAACTGGTGATCACTGAAGATTCAGTGTGTTATTTAACTTAAATTATATGGGGTTTTGGGACTCTGTGTTTGAAACCTCCATCAGGACTGGACATTGACCAAATTCCTGCACATTTATGCTTAGTGTTGTAACTTTTTGAAAATGATGTAGCAAGCAAGAATCAAGATACAATTCCATTTTTTGTCCTTTTGAATGTGTGGGTTTGATTTATGGGGGTGATTCCTACGCAAGTAAGTGACTAGTTTCCTCACGGTTAAATGAAACCAAGAGCTGGAATACATCTCATAACACAAGAACTAGGGGTCACCAAATGAAATTAATAGGCAGCAGATTTAAAACAAATAAAAGGAAGTATTTCTTCACACAATGCACAGTCAACCTGTGGAACTCCTTGCCAGAGGATGTTGTGAAGGCCAAGACCATAACAGTGTTCAAAAAAGAACTAGATAAATTAATGGAGGATAGGTCCATCAATGGCTATTAGCCAGGATGGCAGGGATGGCTTCCCTAGCCTCTGTTTGCCAGAAGTTGGGAATGGGCGACAGAGGATGGATAACTTGATGATTCCCTGTTCTGTTCATTCCCTCTGGGGCATCTGGAATTGGCCACTGTTGGAAGAAACCAAAGTCACTCTATTGATATCAGTGGAGCGATGCTGATTTACACCAGTTGAGGATCTGTCCTATAGTGCTTTGTTCACTGAGTCTTTCAGGAAATTTGGCTGAAGCTTTTAAAAGCTTTTAAAATTTGCAAAGCACAAACACCACAGCACTTAACCTTTTGAAGGGCTTCTTGATTGGAATTTGCACCTTGAGGCTAAATGCTGAGCATGAGTGGAATTCTGGCCTATCTGCACGCTGTACTTTGAGCTCTTCTGGTTGACTGTTGCATTGTTGACACGTCAAATAATATGCCTCATCCCCTGTGATTCTGGACCTGTCTTCTGCACCTGAGAGCCATGAGACACTATTTTGGTCTTTCTCACTATCTTTGGAAATGGTCTCATTGTGCTATACTCCTCTCAGTAGCCGGATTCCTCTTATCGTTCTGTGTTAACCTTTCAGCCTGCCAAAGTGAGGGACAGAATTCAGGGTGGATCACCACAAGGAACAAAGGAACCAACACAAGACAAATTGACCCATTCATTGCTGGTGCTTTCCCACTCCCGCTGTGCGGGTGAGTCCATAACAGTGGAATGTTAGAACATTCCTATCACATGTGGCAATGGGACGGGCACATTCTACCTAGACGTTCTAGATACATTCAGTAGCACAGCAGGTGCATTCTACCTGGAGGTGCTTGGTACATTCAACAGCACAGCAATGGAAATCTACCCAGAGATAGCTAGGATATTGGGAAGCACAGCAGAGTCTGTGTACCTGAAAGAGGAAGTTCTCAGACCTTGAAGTGTGTCAATTCACCAGGGACATCCCACCTTTGTGAAGGCTATTCCAGCTTTCTGAACCCAAAAATAACAAAATTCAGATTCTCCACTGACTTGTCAGCCACCCTGGGTACCAGCGCACATACAAACACTGTTCATCATGATGTCAGAATCACAAAAGGGATGATGGATAGGGTTAAACCTCCCCAAGACATTGCTGGAGATGCCTTTCCAGCCCATGTAGGAAGAGACGCCATTGTGGCCCCGTCTGAATGCTGATGGATCAGCCTCCTCTCCTCTTTGCTTGTCTGCACACTGCTGGTTGAAGCATGATCTCTTGTTTCCAAGCTGCTTGTTCTCAGCCATTAGGCACAGCACTGAGCTGAGAATGCAGAATTCGGTAATTTGTAACCCAGGCCAATTCCAGTCCCAGGTCTTGGTAGATATGAAAGATGAGAGTCTATCAATTCACCGCCCCAGCTGATCTCACTCTCTCTCTTTGCTGCAAAAATATGAACCTAGATATATATATTTTCTTCGCTTGAGGGGAAATGTCATGTGAAAATCAAAAGATTACACATTTTTTGAGCATGATGCAGACAAGCTCCTCTGAAGCTATGTGACTACTCACAGCAGATCAGCTTGGCCCTCTGGCTGTTTGCAGTTTGTGAATGCTGTCACCTTTGATGGATTCCAAGAACTGTTCAAATACTTAGCTGAGTTCCAGAGTCAAACTGCACTGGAGACTGGGAAATGCTCTTGCTTTATTTTCAAAGTGTTAAATGCCTTATGTGAGGTATGAACTCCTTCTCCTCACCTGTTGTACTTCGCTCCAGCTTTTGCTTCTTATTTCCTTCCCACTTTCTTCCCCCCCCACACCCCGAGCCTCAACTGTGCTTCTTGTCCATGCTCCTCACACATCTTCATCTCTGGGATACCAGTGGACAATCACATTCTCCTGTCCTGAAAACATCCTCTCCAGGTTCCTGACTGGGACTTTGGAAGAGTCAAATAAGAAAATCAGGCCAGATTATAATGAGCCCAGTTCATGATGGGTAAGGGCTGTTGTTGTACTGAGTGTATACCTACCCAGTGTAGATGGGGCTGGGAATGTCAAAGGAATTTAAGGGAGTTAAGTGCCCAAATTCTGCTGGCCTCTAATTCCCTTAAGCATCCTTGAAAAATCTCCACCGTGATTAAACAAACAAATATTTGAAGTGACAGGAATATTGAAGCCTGGCTAAATCAGCCATTTAGCAACAACTTTATAATGGTGACAGGAACCAAGAGGGACTGGAGTAAATGGGGCCAGAATTTGGCACTGCGGTGCTGTATTGATTATATTTTGTTCAAGACACTGCACTGATGTGCTTACAGCACGGTGTATGGGCGCATCTTAGTGGACATGGAAAAACATCAGCTGTGGACCTCAAGAATAAGGCTGCCACGAAGGGATCTTGGTTTGGATCCCAGGGACAGGTACCCTCATCACAAAGACCACCATTGCCACTGGCAATTGCTGGCAGGTTCAGCGAATGGACCATGGGGGAGACAAATCCCTACCTAGAGTGGGAGTTTCCAGGGCAGGGCAGAGGCACATGGGGAGCATAGCTTGAGAAAGCATGAACCATCCCTGCTCCTGCAGTGCCACAGGAACATCTGTCCCTAGAACTGTTGTGACCACACTGCTTGAATGGAGGCAATTGTTTCCATTTTAGGCCTAAACTAAAAAAAAAAAAAGAAAAAAAGAAAAGAAAAAGTGTGTGTGTGGTGGGGGAATGCTCTGGAAATGAAGCCAGTTCAGATACCAAAGTCTGTAACAATGTACCTAAGACGCTGAGGATTTTATTGGGTTGTGCATTTATTTCTAAGCCATTTGACTGAGCTCGTTTAAATAATTAAAAATAAACTTCCCTTGTAAAAAAAAGAAAAACCCAACACATTGCACTGCAGTAATGGCCTGGGGCCGAGACTTTAAGGGAGAGGTGCTCAAATCCTATTGAATTTAACCCTCTTGGTCCCTAAGCTCCTTTGAACATCCAAATCTCAAACCCAAGGGTAAGGCGGAGTATTTCAGATTGTTAATGTAGAATTCTGGAGTAATTTTTTAATAAGGGCCCAGACAAAACCTAATAAAAAGGCCCAGCCAGCAGGGCAAATTTCATTCCAGCTGGGATTTGGATTCCTGTGCATGGGAAATCCCAGCAGGCCTTTAACTCCAATGGCACTGCCAGACTCAGCTGTAATTACAAGCTTACTCTACCCATGTGGACGTTGTTATGAGTGTCGGTGGGCAGAGGGACACAGAGCAATAGTAAATCACCCAAACACAAGGTATGGGGCAGCAGGGAGGAGGCTCCAGCGTTCACCAAGTGCCCTTGTAAAGGGCTCAGATTATGACCATGGGCTATTGTAAAAACACAGTCTACAAACTAGCATCTAATTGCCATTAGTTTCAGTCTGGGGAAGGCCTATAAGCACTGCAACATTCAAACAGTGATCATCCGGAGAGGCTTGTGTTAGATCTCGGCGTAAATGCAAATGGAGGAGAAACCGAGCTGAGGAGCTAGTTCTGATGGTGAAGCCCACTATTAATTGCACGTAGAAGTCATAGCACTCGGGCATCCATTTGTCTACTCACATGCCCCTTGCCACTGGGGTATCTCAGCATTTCAGCCTCATCCACAGAACTGAGCCTCAAAACACCCCTGTGGAGCAGGGGAATATTACCTCTGTTTTGCAGCAATGAGGAACAGGGTCAATTAAATGCCGGCCCCAAAGCTGCACAGGAAAGCTGTGGCTGAGCTAGGAACAGACCTCAGGTCTCCTGAGTCTTATCTCTATGCCCTAGCCACCTGACCAGCGTTTCTAAATCAGTGGGCCACAAATCCCTACGAGATCCTTTAAAGTCATTGTTGGGGCGGGGTGGAGGTGGGGTCATGAGGCATTACAATTTTCATTGCAGTCTAACGCAAGGAAAACCTCACTTCCCCTCTGCCTACACATCCTGACTCTTCAAGGTGAAGACTTTCATAGCTTCCCCGAGCTTCACACAGTTGAAGGCCAGGAGGAACAATGAGGTCGTGGAGTGTGATGTCCTGCATAGGACAGGCCATTGAACTTCACCCAAGTACTCCTATGTTGAGCACAATGACATCAGTGAAACTAAAGCATTTTAGTGCTCAGGCGACTAAACTGTTCTGTGCTGCAGAAAGTGAACAGGAGAGACCAAGGCACGACTAGTGTCCGAGGCCCCTGCAGTGTCAGGGAATTGATTAGGTGGGATACAGCGCACAGTCAACCTGTGGAACTCCTTGCCTGAGGAGGTTGTGAAGGCAAGGACTCTAACAGAGTTTAAAAGAGAACTGGATAAATTCATGGAGATTAAGTCCATTAATGGCTATTAGCTAGGACAGATAAGGAATGGTGGCCCTAGCTCTGTTTGTCAGAAGGCGGTGATGTATGGCAGGAAAGAGATCACATATGTAATCCTATCTGGCGATCCAAGCCCATGCCGCAGAGGAAGATGGAAAACCCCCAAACTCCCTGACCTGGGAAAAAATGTCTTCCTGACCGCAGATCTGGTGATGAGTGAGCTCCTGAGCATGTGTATTCTCTGTCAACCTCTAGACACACACACACACACACACACACATACACACACACACACACACAAATCAATGACGTAGGCTTCATGTTGTGATCACCAATATATATTTTACTTTTCTTTAAATACTGTATATGGGTGGGGTTGTGAGAATTTTTGACTTTGAATAAGTGGTTGTGAACTTGAAAGGCGTGAATAATACAGCACTAGACTATTCTTCCCATGTTTATGACCTGCACGTGCCTGTAAACTTCCCTCCCAAATCAGATTCTGTTATGTGGATACCCTTTGCTTTTCTCCATGGCTGGTTCTCAAATATAGCTTTTCAATTTGTGTTGGGGTTTGAAATCAACACTGCAATAAAGAAAAGACAAGCACACACACACACACACACACACACACACACACAAAGCTCACAGAGAAAAAAAAACTGAATCTAGAAAAGTTGCCCGAGACAGTCAAGGTACCTGTCTTGTTGTTTACCCAAGTCTCAGCCTCCCTTCTTTTTCTCTCTGTGTTATGTTCCCCAGCTCTCCTGCTGCAGACCCATGTGTTAACAGCTTTGTGACAGACTGCTTGTTAATTGGGAGTCTCATAAAGGAATTAGAACAAATTTTTTTCTCAGGCTGGGCATCTATTGTAGTACCTGTATTCAAAACAGAATCGTTATGCGCACGTTCTTAATAAGGCAGAATGCACCGCCAAGCTCTGTACCTGTCATTGTCCCTGTGCTGTGTAAGGAGGAGAACAGGGGGCGAACGCTTAGGGTTCCTTTGTGCTGGGAAAGAAAAACACAAGTGGAATGTAATTGGGCTTTCAAGGGTTATCACTTGTCAGCGGAGGTGTAAACATAGAACAGCAGTGACTGGAAGCTGCATGGAAAGGGAGAAGTTTGAGCCAGGGTTTCTTTGATACAGGGAAAGAGTTTCCTCTCCTTTGTTTGGTGACCAGCGACGTGCTGCTGTGTTGTGTGTATGTCCTGTGCTCAGTAGGCAATTCCTTTGCGACAGATGCCACTCGCCCCTTTTGAAAGCCAGCGTCTGGCTGGTTACTCCACTGTCTGGCTGAAGTCAGGTCTTTTAGGAAGCAGTGCAGGTGCTTCAAACCAAGATGAATAAACCGAGCCACTTCACAAGGATTGCTTTTGCATCTCCAGCTAGGGAAGTGATGAATCTTTCTGTGCTTCAATTCCCCACCTGTAAAATGGGAGTAATTCCTCTCTCCACTTAGATTAAGAACATAGGAATGGCCATACTAGGTCAGACCAATGGTCCATCTAGCCCAGTACCCAGTGGCCAATGCCAGGTGCTTCAGAGGAAATGAACAGAACAAGGAATCATGAAGTGATCCATCTCCTGTTGCCCATTCCCAGCTTTGGGCAAACAGAGGCTAGGGACACCATCCTTGCCCATCCTAGCTAATAGCCATTGATGGACCGATCCTCCATGAAATTGTCTAGCTCTTTTTTGAACCCTGTTATAGTTTTGGTCTTCACAACACACTCTGGTAAAGAGTTCCACATGTTGACTGTGCGTTGTGTGAAAAAAATATTTTCTTTTGTTTGTTTTAAAGCTGCTGCCTATTAATTTCATTTGGTGACCCCCCAGTTTTTGTTATGAGAAGGAGTAAATAACACTTCCATATTTACTTTCTCCACATCACTCATGATTTTATAGGCCTCTATCATATCTCCCCTTAGTCATCTCTTTTCCAAGCTGAAAAGTCAGTCTTACTAATCTCTCCTAATTTAGAAGCTGTTCCATACTTCTAAATCATTTTTGTTGCCCTCTTCTGAATCTGTTTCAATTCCAATATATATTTTTTGAGATGGGGCACCACATCTGCATGCATTATTCCAGATGTGGGCGTACCAGGGATTTATATAGAGACAATATGATATTTTCTGTCTTATCTATCCCTTTCCTAATAATTTCCAATATTCTGAGGCAGGGACGGTGTCCCATGGGGCTCCAATCTATGTTGGTGCTACTATGCTACTAATTATTGCTATTATTGAGTCTGAGTTACTGAACATCATGACTGATTTTATAGCACTGGAGGGGAAATATGGGCCACTGTTGAATGACCAGTGCTGATACCCCAATAGCTGGCTTGATAGAGAGGGCTAATCGCAGATTACATTGCCAGGCTGAGAGCTAATTATGAAATGTAACATCCCCATCCTGTCCCTTCCAAGGGGATAGTGATTCAATCTCTTTTCTCCCCTGGGGATGAAAAGATAAAATTCATGGGTTTATCTCCTATCCTGGGCTCTTTCTTGGGAAAATATGGTTCTTATTTCGGGATGAGGACAAAATAATTTAGGGAAAATAAAAGCTTTGTTCTGTTTCTAGAGCCAGACTGTCAAGACTGTAACTTTGTGGCAAGGATCAGACAGGGACATCTCTCTTTTTGAGACAAGAACCTCATCATGATAAGTATTATTCACATGGCAGGATTATTCATGAGTAATAACAAACATTTATACTGCATGTAGAGGCCCCAATGTAGTAGGTACACGCACACAACAAGAAACAGTTTTCACCTGGAAGAACTTGCATTCTATAGAGACAAGACAGGGCAAAAGGAAGGATTGTGATCCTATCTCTAACAATGGGGAACTAAGATCACAGAGAGATGAAATGACTTGCCCAACGACAGAATGACTTTTTGAGATAAAGCCAGGAACTGAATCCCAATCCGTGAACTCCCACTTAAGTGACTTAACCATGTTCATCTTCTGAAGTGCTGAGCTTCATGAACAAAGCTATTCTCTCAGCCCAGTTTTGCAGATTCAATTTGATAAATGGAATTACAAGAGGAATGCCAATTTATCATGGCTTCAGTAGAATTATACCAGGAATGAATTTGGCCTATAGAGTTTCAGATGCTTATTCATGCCAGTGACAGGTAAACCACTAATATCTAATGGTTTGAATTTGGATGAGCATCCAGAAATCCTGGTCCCTGTTAGGACTATCTAGGCCTCTTAAACCAGCAGAACGTGGTTCAATGTCTTATAAGAATCATTTGCTCACACTGGTTGTGTCATTTCTGCCTCCAGTTCCAGCGGGAAATGCCATGAAATAAGTTCCTCTTTCACTATAGTAGCAAGTCTCATTCTGGTCCAAGCCAGAGACCATAAGCAACCGAATAAAGTCACTTATGTGGACATGTCAGGACCTTCTACTGGTTCTGAGTTTGGCCGTAAAAGGTCCCAAGTTTGTTTATGAAAGGTGTTGAAGTAGCAATGGATCAAGACACATTTTGGATCCAGGATTGTGTCCAGCTCTGACCTTTCCCAGAACACAGGTGTATTCAGATCTGGGTCCATGCCTGATTCAGAAGGTTTATTTTATCTATAGTTAATCCAGTAAACAGGACCCTGGACTGGGAATCAGGACTATTGGATTAATTTTCCTAGCTGTACCACATAATAGTTGGGTGACCTCAGGCAAGTCCCTTCCCTCCACTGTATCTCAGTTTCTGCATCTGTAATAGAGATAATGATACTTCCCCACCTTTGTAAGGAACTTTGTAAAGCACTATCTTACTATTATTATCCCATCTAAATCCAAACTTCCAATCCCTTTGGTCACAGGGTCAGCACAGTTCCCCTTCTTATCTCCGCTGTGCCCTGTGTTCTGGCTGAGAAAATAAAAGTCCTCACACCTTCCTCTGATGTATCACCCTAGTGCTTTTATTTACAGTGCAACAAAATGGTTTCCTTTAGTCCCCAACACTTATCTCCAGTGCCCCTTGAGGCCTGCTTGCTCCCTGCCCTGGGCAAAGAGACATAGCTATAACCTCCTATCCCCTCCCTGGCTAGCCCCCTAACTGAGTTTTACTCAGGGCTTTTCTAGCCCTCCCAGTCATTAGCCCCAGCTGTGGCTGTTAAGCTCGGCTTCTGGTCCTGAGCCAGCCCTCGTTAGTGCCCACAGCTGGGCTCCTTGATGACTTGGAGCCAGTGCAGCTGGGCTCTGCCAGAAAGCAGGGCTTAGTGAACAGCAGCAGGGCACTCAAGGGGTTTTACCCCTGCCCTGCCACACTTTGACATTCACCTATCACTAATACTAACATAATTTTGTCCTCCCTGAATCTCCCTGACAAACAAGGACCTGAACTCTGATCTGACTTGCAGAGGGGACATGGCAGCTTCCTCCTTCCTTCTCTCCAGTCTGTAGGGGTATCCTATTTCTATTTGATCAGCCACTTCCTAGCCCCATTGTTTTCAGTCCTCGGAAGCCTTAATCACTCTTGCACCAGGAGACAGTGTAAGTTGAGCAAACATTGATACTGCCTAACAACAGCCTGAGAATTCTGATATCTGCCAAGTCCTTTTTTTCCCTACTCCTCAATGGATTTTTTTTCCTTGGTGAGATTTGTCTATGGAGCATAACTTCCCTGTATCTTGAGAAAGTCAGTATTCTTTTGGAGACAGCTTCAGTATTAATATCTCCAAACTCCAGAGCAAAGGGAGAGAGAAAGAAAGCCTGCACCAAACCACAACAGTAAAATGAGAAAGGCAAAGATTGCCCCATAAATAAGGATGGGATGACACTTCCTAAATTCATAGCTTTAGCACACAGCCAAGCGTCTCCTTTTTATCAGGGATTTGTTGACAAGGGTTGCAAAAGAATCTACAAATAATACTGAGTGGCATTGTGAAAATGTATTTGTGGAATATTTCAGGTTCAGGGCTTAGCATTACATTGAAAAAAAATTCATCTTCCTGAAATGTTTTGTTAGTATCCAAATTTTACAGCCACTCTCTTTTAATTTTTTTGTTCCACACGCAGTGAATTTAGTGCTGGTGGAAAAGTGGGGGCATGCCCTTTGGGGGAGACTGAAGTCTTCTGTTAACCTGTTGAACAGATACAGTGTGGTGAAGGGCAGCTCTCGATTTCCTCTCACCCATTTCATTGCACCACCCTGGAAGGCCCCCAGCTTGAATCTCCATGGCCCATTTCTTCCTTGGCCTCTTGGCTAAGAAGGCCAGCCAGGTGTTATTTTTCATGTACCTACATGGTCCGCATTACTATGGCATCTGAGTACCACACCAATCATGAATGGATTTGACCCTCACATCACCCCAGGGAAGTAGAGAATTTATACGGGTGGGTGCTAGCCCAGTGCCCTAGATTACAGGCTCCTTTTTGTAACAATAACAGCACTTTGTACCTCTCTGGGAGGCAGCACGGTACACTGGTTAGAGTTGGTGATGGGGTTAAGCTTCCTAGACTGTATTCTCAGCTCATGGGAGGGGTTGCAGTGGATCAGGTTGGGTTCTTTCAGGAGCTCTCCCATGGATTTCCCATATAGTCTTGGGTATATCATTTACAGACTTCTTTTCAAAAGAGACCTCTGATTTTGGGGACCCCAGCTGGGGCCTGGCTTTCAGGAGGCTGAGCACCTGCAGTTGCAGTCATGGGTGTTCAGCAGCTCCACTAATCAGGACCCAAGCTGCCCCAGACCGGGTACCCCAAAGCGGAAACACCCAAACCAGGGGTTTATTTTCAAAATCCCGGTCTTCAACTCCTGCAATCTCGGTTTTCCCCTTCTGTGAAATGGGGATTATGATACTGACTCACCTTTGTAAAAGGCTTAGAGTGGTCCGGATGAAAAATGTTATCCACAGGAGTACCAAGTATTCCTGTTCTCAATAGCATCTTTCACCAAAGGATCTTGATCCACTTCATTATTGAAGCCTCATGCACAGGCCTTAGGGTGCAGGGGAAGCCAAAAGGAAACAACCTGTCCCTCGACCCATAACCCACATGCCATGTGTGTGAATCAGAGAGCTGGCCTGACAATGGTTTTAATGCCTCCTTGGGACATATGCACTCCCATGCAATTAGCTTTAAATGATTTCTGGAAGGGCCATAACTGACCAGGCTCACCTGCAGCAGCGCATGTGTTTGGCGCTCAGGGCGAGCGAGCAAGAGAGAGGACACGCTGCTGCTCATGGCCCAGCGGCCAGAATAGGCTGGGGCACTCGGATGTGGGTGCAGCCCTAGCACTGTCTGACCAGCCTCCTTCATTGGCTGCATGCAGGGTTCCAGCCAGGGTGTAGGATGTGAGTGCAGTGACCAGATCTCATCCATGAGTTCCCTGATGGGGCTAACGTAGAAGGGCATCTGAAAAAACGGAACAGGGAAAAATCGGGACAGGGAATGTGAGGGTAATAAGAGCCTATGTAAGAAAAAGCCCCAAATATCAGGACTGAGTCTATAAAATTGGGACATCCGGTCACCCTAGA
Organism: Dermatemys mawii; assembly: GCA_007922305.1. Lineage (NCBI taxonomy): Eukaryota > Metazoa > Chordata > Testudines > Dermatemydidae > Dermatemys > Dermatemys mawii. The sequence goes on from ML677387.1 coordinate 2,356,216, forward strand.
TGCACACACTCAGGGCACTGCACCTTAAAGAACTGAGAAGAGGCCAGATCCTCTGCTGGTGTAAATTGGTGCCACTCTTTTGACTCCAGTGGAGCTGGGCTCGCTTATGCTAGCAGGCGATCTAGCTTCTCATCTTCAAGGGAGAATTCTAGACAGCTTTGCCTAAGATCACAGGGCCAGTGCGCTGGTCTCACAGGAGCGATCCTCCTGTTTCTCTGCCTTTCACGCTTGCTAAGTCTATTTTCCCCTCCTCCTTTGGACACCACAACGTGTTCTCGCCAGCTTTCGCCCTCCCTTTTACAGGCACCTGCGTCATGGCGTGGGGTGAGAAAGGGAGCGCTCGCCCCCACCCCTTTCCCTTCTCTGACCATGCTGCAGTAATTCCAACATGCGCAAGAGAAGATGATAAATGTCCAACAGTGGCATTGCAGACAGTCATAAATAATGCCTTGCTCTTTGGTGCCGGCAGTTTCCATTAGGGCTGTCTGGATTGGGCTGTTGATACCCCCAGTCTATGCTGGGACCAGCAGTAAAATTTATCAGTGTGCTTTCTTCACCTCATAAATCATCCCAACTGGGAGCCATATGGCAGATAAGGCCTTAAAAAAAGCACATGACCAGCAGCAGCAGGCAGGAAGCCCTTCTTTAAAGTTAGAGACCAGAAGAGAAGATGGAGGAGGAAGTATGAAGTTGCCATCCTTCCCTCCCTAGACTCTCAGCTTGTCGTCTTTGCAGTTTACCCCAGTGCCTTTGGTTAACAGCCCCCGGTCCCCAAAGGACTGACAGGGGACGGTATGTGACAGGACCCAGTCCAGCTGGGAGAGAGCCCAGATCATCCAGCCTGTTTTGCTTGGTCACTGTCATAGTCCATTTTCCTGCATGGAGACACAGGGGGAGCTGATTCACTGTTGCTTTGCATGTTGAACAGTTGTATACAGCAAATGACTGCAGCAGCGAACTGGGTCCGTAGGGCTTAATTCTGCTCTTGCTTACAGCAGTTTTACCCAGGGGTAACTTCAGTGGAGCTACTTCTGATTGACTCTGGTCTGAGCAATAGGAAAACAGAGAGAAGCAGACATGCCCCAGTCCTCTCAAATTGTGACAATAGCCTTGGATGGTGAAACAGCATATGAGCAAATACTATTTAGCCAGAATTTTTCATCTTGTGAAGTATTTTATACTCTTTAATTAGTCCTGGTGAGAGCCCTGTGAAGTAGGGGGCATTATTACCCCCATTTTACAGATGGGGAAACTGAGGCACAGGGCTGGAAACTGACTTACCCAAGGTTACACAGAGGGAATCTGAACTGGGATACCTTTCAGCATCTCCAATAATCAGCCATAACTGTAATAAATAAATACAAGTGTTAGGATACCACAAAACCATTAAACAGTGGTTTGGTGGCTAAACATGGTAATTGGTATCAATATATCTTAGCTGTAGATCCAAAACAGGTAATGTTGGTTACCCAGTCTTCCGCCCTGACATTCACTATGTGACTCCCATTAATTTCTTATCTCCTCTGAGATTTCAGTATTTGAAACATAAATGCTCAAAGGAGTTCTAGAATTCCAAACACATTCAGGCATACAAATTTTCAGGATCATTATCCTTTATACTTAAAGAGATGTGGCAGTGGTTCTAGGTCCAAAATTTGACTTTAAAAATATTTAGATTCCTGGATGATGATCATCTTTGGATTATAATATCTTTAAATGTACCACTTTATCAATGCAGGTAAAAGAAATAGATCTATGGAACTTGGTTCTCCAGTGCCAGGTAGCCCGAGCAAAATGAGGTGAAAGTGGGTGTGAATCCTACCAAATCAGAATATTGCCACATCATACCAGGTGGAAATGACAATGGAAAGGGCATCATCAAAGCACTATACCCGATACCTGATTGGGACCCCCTTCTGAAATAAATCTTTCCTGAATACCACTTCTGGCCTTAAAGTAAGCTGGTACGGTCTACTATGGCGTACCAGTAAGAGCTGGTATGCCATTTCCTCAAGCCAGTGATTTAAAGAGCCTGGGGCTTCTGGTAGTGGCTCCCCCTCCTGGAGATGCACTGAAATAGCAGTTGACATTCTCTTTTGCTCTCTGGAGCTCACAGTTCAGTAATTAGCAGTATTCCTAGAGCTCTGTTGAAAAGGCTGTGTACAAACAAAGCTGCTTTGTGTCAATAACAGCCATGCAGAGCTTCATTTAAAACACAGGAAAAAAAAAAAAACAATTGGCATTTGCCAAATGGAAAAAGGACAAAATATGTAGGAAAAAAAGTATTTTCAGATTTCTGGGAAGTTTTCACAAACAGTGGGGAGTAAAACACAAAAATTAAACCTGATTATATATTTCTGTATTACTTGACAGTGTCATTAAGGGAAAAAATACAGGCTGAATCCTTAACTTGGCAGATAACATCCAATATGAATGGTGGACATTGGATCTGGAGATTGTGCGATAAAAAGAGAACCATGTATCCAGGAAAATTCAGACATGTGTCACTCTTGAAGCCAGCTTTCTTTCCAGGTCTTTAGCATCAAGTCTCTGCTTAAAAACAACTCTTCTATGCTCATTTAATTTCCTTTGCAACCATTAAACAAAGAAAAAGCCAATCACCCTGAATGTGGGCTTTTGCATTCTTGGCAGTGACTCCCCCATCCCCTTATAACACACCGTACTGCATCAGCCATTTCCCTGCCAGCATACTGCCCAAGCAAGGGTTAAATATTCCAAGGTCAATAAGTGAAGCCATGTGGCTTTGAATGATTGGGCAATTCCAGGATCCCAATGTAGCATTCTGCATGGGGTGCCTAGATGGAGACGTGCCTGGTAGAATCTTCCATGGTGAACTCTTGGGAACACATTAAATGAAGTGTCCTAAATTCGCTTAACTGTTCATTCCATTTGGCAGTAATAGGCCAGTTGCTGTATAATAGAATAGTGGCTGCCTATTAATATTTTGATTATTAGGAATGTGTGTATTGAAGGCTTAATAACTGTGTAATATTTTATTGCATAATTGCTCAGCTTCAAGTATATTTTCATAATTAGCTGCTATTTAGTTAACGTGAATATCTTGCTTATTAAATATAGCAGTACATTTCTAGCTGTGATAGTTATTTGCATGAGAAGAACCAACATCAGCACAGTTTTCTGGTCTAGCACTGCTCTGAGGGTGACCACCTGATTAGAATTTGTTCTTATGTTTGAGGAGGAGGGGGTCATGGTGGGAAGTGTTTACTGTGCATTTCTGGAGTGAGTGTCTCTCTCACTGATTAGCCTTTTTTTGTGAATGTGGTGATACTGTGCATGTGTGTTTGTGTGTGTGTGTGTGTGTGTGTGTGTGTGTGTGAATATGAATGGGCGGGTATGCATGTCATACCTATGTTTGCACATACACACATGCTCACCTGTGTGGGTGTTGTCTGCATGCTGCTGGTGCTTCCGCTTGTGTTGTCTCCCTGGTTTCCTCAGCAGCTTCCTATAGATGTTGAGCAGTGTGTGAGAGAGTATTGAGCTCTGTGGGACTCCATAGCTCAGGACTTTTGAGCATTGAAGAGCAGTTGCCCATAATCTGCCTATGGGTTTGCTCTGAGAAGAAGAAATAGACCCATTTCACAGAGAAGGACCCGAGGCACTGCTAGACTAAGGCTAGATTTTAAAAGTATTTAGGATAGGTGCCTAGTGGGATTTTCAAAAGCTCCTAGGCCCTTAGTGACTTGTCCAAAAGTCACACAGGAAGTCTGTAGCAGGGCAGAGAACTGAAAGAAAGTCTTGCAAGGCCCAAGATAGCCTCCTCACTGATAGACCATCTTTGGTGCCATGAAGCTCAACTGAAAGGGATCCGGGATATGGGCTGCTGGCAGGTAGCCAAGCTGTGAAGCCATTATTCAGATTGTTGGTGAGTTATTCACCAAGGCAACAATGGAATCACCTGGGTGAATAATTCCTCCCCACTGTAAGGGGTTCTCAGCCTGGCTCTTCTTGATCAGACTTCCTTAGAAAAGAAGGTGCTAACAGTTTCTGTCAGTCGAGCTCCCAGGTGTTCTCTGGTCTGTCTGACCATCCAGGATGGTGGGGTCAGAGTCACAGGCAGGGGGCCACATGAGAAAAGTATTTGTGTGAATGGTCCCAGTGCTTACAAGGATGGCAGTGTGTTTTTGGTCCTGAACTTGGCTGGTTGTTCTTGATGCTATCCCTGAAGCAGATGATGTGATGCTGGAAGATCAGATGACAAGGATGCGTTAGGTTCTGGGGATGAGTGGAGGTGAGGTGGGATGCCAAAGCAATGTACAGCCTGGGGAAGTTCTACAAGGCATGGCTCTGCTACCTTTTTGGCAGAGGAGCAGCAGGTCCTCTTTGCCTTTTTCAGAGCTGCAGCAAAGCTTTGCTGAAATTAAGACCGAAAAAGAGATAAATCCATTTAGTAAATGATCCTTTGCAATTACTCGCCCTGCCTGCCCCAGTTGTGAGTGTACGCCTGACAAGAAGATTGCTCCTGAATTTGTGACGGGAGAGCCCATTATATACCTAAATAGATCTCTTGATACTTGGTGGATAACCTACGGAACTCCTTACCTGAGGAGGTTGTGAAGGCTAGAACTATAACACAGTTTAAGAGAGAACTGGATAAATTCATGGAGGTTATGTCCATTAACGGCTGTTAGCCAGGATGGGTAAGGAATGGGGTCCCTAGCCTCTGTTTGTCAGAGGTGGGTGATGGATGGCAGGAGAGAGATCACTTGGTCATTATGTGTTAGGTTCACTCACTCCGGGACCCCTGGCATTGGCCACTGTCGGTAGACAGGATACTGGGCTGAATGGACCTTTAGTCTGACCTAGTACAGCCAGTCTTATGTTATTATGGTACCTAGAGACTACAGTGATGAGTGCCACAGAAATACCATCAGACAGATTGACAGACTGAGGAAAGTTTTCTGACGCTGTTGTATGAAACAGTCCAATGGGTTGTGCTTGTGTTTTCAGGCTCACAAATATTGGATAGGTTTCTTGTTTTGGTTCCTAAACGCCACATTTCAGTGTGTTTACTGTCCCTCTGCTTTACCGGGAAGGAAGGCTGAATGAGCTAATAACTCAGCGGCTGAGAACATGTTTATTATTATTATTTTATTTATTTATTTTAGAGCTTTCGCAAATACAGTATGTACCAAAAATAAATAAATAAATAAATAAATAAGCCCCAGTGCCAGTGTGCATAATTCCTTCAGGAGCAAGGTTGATAGGAACACAAAAGCGTGCACACTGTAACCAATATTTGCACATTGGAGTGACTAATTCACCACTCTGCACTGCAGAACAATAGGCATAATAGCAAGGTACATTAATGCAAAGTGTGCTCGTCTGGTGCCTGGGTTATTTGACACATAAACAAGGAGAGGGGGAGGATTTGTATCTACCTGTATAACTATACACCAAACAGCAGGTTACAAATGCGCTCAGAAAATGCTGACCCAGGGCTGCTCTTGCACCTCCTGTGCTGGATTGGCACATGATTTGCAGCACTGCGGGAGTTCTATAGCTGACCTCATTAACAGTGCATTTCCTGGCTTGTTAGCATCATATTTGTATAATTTACGGCACCTTCGTTTTTATGGAATGTGTTCCTTGTAGAGTGTAATGGCAGCAATATATTTAACCTCTCCTCTTTAGGAATGTTGTTGCAGAAGGCAGCCTGGAGATATAAAAGGGATTTTTCCCCCCTCCCCTCTCTCTAGTCTGCATGCATTTTTTTTTTTTTTGCCCTGGCTGCTGTATATCCAAATATCTGTGCAATCTGTAAAGTGTTCATAAAAGGGAATGTGAAGCAGCACTTGGGGAACAGCAGCTTTTGCTGTAGCCTTCTCAAGGTCAAGCCCTTAAATCAACACGATGTCATTGTCCCAAAGCCAATACCTCAGCTGTTGAAAGAAGAATGAGAATCACACCAGAAAGAGGAAAGATGGTTAAGGCGCTGCGCTGAGCTGCAGATGGTTTGAGTTCCATCCCTAGCTCTACCACAAACTCACTGTGTGACTATGGTCAAGTGTCACTAACTCTCTTTGATCCTCAATTCCTCTGCTATAGAAGAAGAAGGATAATAATTTGACCCTTCTGCCTTATCTTCTTAGTGTGTTTGTTTCTGTACAGCACCTTGCACATTGTGGCCCTGACGCTGAGTAGGGCTTCTAGATGCTATAACAATGAAATCTTTGTTTCAAAGTGAAGAAGGGAGGACTTGGTTCCTGCAAACTTCATTGAGCCATGGGGCAGAGACACTGTGATTGTCAAATACCAGGCACAGAGAGTAGAATTCAACCTCTGTGCAGAGGCCTATAGGCATCTTAAATCTCTCTTAAACTCCAGGGGAGAATCAGAACTTGACAGAGAGCAGATATATTGAATAAGCAGGTGTCATTCTTAACATGGGTCCTCTTTGGAATATAATTCCATTTCCGCCTTCTAGAGTATAATTCCTTTGGAGAGTATAATTCCTTTCCATTCAGGGGAGGAAATCCCATATTTAAAAACCTGACCCTGCAGTATTGTTTAGGTGCACCATTGCTAACCTTTGTGCTGATGGGAATTGGGGTGTTTAGCCACTTGACTCACGTTAAAAATAATGGAGATACATACCTGAAAAGCACTGAGACTTTGAAAATATGATCCCTGCCAGAGTTGCCTTTAAAGGCCAACAGGCCTCCTCAAGAACAGGTTTTGCAACAACAAATCCTGCATCGCGGCAGGGGGCTAGACTAGATGACCCTTGCAGTATCTTGTACCCTATGATATACATTCAAGAGGGTAGCAGCAGTGGATCATGTATCTGGTTGTGTCTATTTAGCCACTGGCTCAGTGCTGCAATTTATACTTGTCTTTATCCTCATATGTTGCTCTCTGGGAATGTGATATGCAATGGACATGTCACTAAAAGATTCCTGATGCTGCAAAACTAAATGCAGCTTGGAGCACAGTTTCCAGCTGTGAATGCTATTAATTAACACTTACAAGGCAGGCCCTGACCTGAAAATATTGGTGTTCTCTTGAGAGTCAGAAGGATGCAGTACCAAAACCAGGGACACTCCCTGTGGGCCTTGAGTTCATGCCAGTTTACATTAGTAACCTACCCATTTTACCACCAAGCTTGGCACAAGTTTAAAGCAAAATCTATGACTAATGAATCCTCAGTCTGGATTTTAGAGTTGTGCTCATTGCTGTCTTTGTTGGCACATTTCAAAGTGGGCAGAACCAGTGAATCAACAAATTGAATAGAAAATGATCCCCCAAAGTGACTGCAGAATCATGGGCCAGGTGCCCGGCAAGTATAAATGAGTGTCGCTCCAGTGAAGTCAGTGGGTCAAAAACGTAGCTGGTCAAAAGTGGAGGAGCCCCATTGGGGTCAACGAAACTGACCACATGCATCTCTATCTGCTCCTTCAGGTATGTCCGATGGATGTTTTTGCCTCTTTTCTTGTAGTAGCCATGTTTCTCTTCTGAGATGGCCACCTCTTTGTTAAGGAATGAAAGTACGAATCTGGATAAAATTATACTAGTTCTGCACCTTCACCCACCACCATGCAAGCTCAGCCCCTGCATTTCCAACCCATCTGAGATCCAGACAATGGCAAATCTCACAAGTGTACAGTAGACTCTCGATTATCCAGGATCGGGTTAACCAGGATGTAGATTAACCAGGATGTCAAAAAAAAAAAAAATATGTGTAACTCACAGGGCCGGCTCTGGCTTTGCTGCCGCCCCAACCACACAAAAAACCCCAAACCACCAGGGCGCAGGGCAGCCAGTGAACCAACACCCCCTCCTCCTGGTGCAGGGTGACTGGTGAACCAACCCCCCGACCTCATATTTCCTGTGGATGGTGATTATCTGGGATTTTATTAACCAGGATTCATTTTTTCCCTATCATCCCGGATAATCGAGAGTCTACTGTGTGTGTGTGTGTGTGAGAGAGAGAGAGATTGTGAGATTCTGGCCTGAGCTCCAGATAAGAGGTTGGATGTTTATCTCTAGGCCTCTGACTGCCAGAAGCTGGGACTGGACAATAGGGGATGGATCAGTCAATAATTGCTCAGGTTTATTAATTCTTTCTGAAGCATCTGGCACTGGCCACTGTCGAAAGACAGGATACTGGGCTGGATGGACCATTGGTCTGACCCAGCAGGGTCATTTTCATATTTTTATATTTGTGTTTTAAGTCTCTGTCTCCTGTAGGACCATATAACAGATCGAAGCATATGTTTATTCAGTCCAGGATCCTGTCTTGGAGAGTGGCCAGTACTGGATGCTTCAAAGCAAGATGCAAGAAATCTGTAATGGATAATTATAGAATAACCTGCCCATTGGTCATGTTTCTTCCTGTCTTGCATCAGCTAGTGGTTTGCTTATGCATGAGGGTTCCTATCTTTTCAAATTTGGTTTTAATTGATCCTATCTAATGTAACAGCAGTGTTCCTCTTTTCCATATAAATGTCCAACCCATCACTGTACCTATAAAGCTCTTGTTCTCAATGATATCTTGTGGCAATGAGTTCCACAGGTTAATCATGAGTCATGAAAAATGTATTTCCCTGTATTGTCTTTCAGTTTAATTGCATGTCCCCTTGTTCTTGCATCACGAGATGGGATAGTTAGGAGTATCTGATTTATTTTCCCTATGTCAATCATTATTTTGTATTCCTTTACCTGTCCCCTCCTGTTCTTCTCCTCTCTCAACTAAAAGAGCCACTGGTAGTTGAAACAAGCCGCCTCTGCCAAAGAGAAGCTGCCTCCTTGACTTTGCCTGCTCTGAATGCTGCCTGTAGATCAGGATGTTCACAGCTGGGGTGCCGGCTGGAGCTGCATGCAGGATGCACAGAACTCATACTGCCAAGTGGGTATGTCAATGATTTATTTCTGTTATCATAGTGTCTAGGAGCCCAAGGCATGGACCAGGACTCCACTGTGCAAGGTGCTGTACAAGCAGAACCAAAACGCAGTCCCTGTCCCAAAAAGCATGATCGAGTCAGGCTGGGGTCAAAATAAATATATTTCTCTCTTCATCTGAGGTGCAGACACTGATACCATTAGAAAAGATCCAGCAGTCATGTCTGCATGGGAACAAAGTCCATCTGCAGGATTGGGGCTTTAAAAGCCCTGTTTCTGCCACCAAGCAGATGCAGAGGAGAATTTCCTTGGTATCTATTTATTTACCTCGATTCATATTGACAGGCACTTGCCCAATGCTCTGGGCATTGTTACTTTAAAATTCACATGATTCACCAACCTGGTTTAATAAACAGCCCCACCCTTGCCTTATAATCAGTGACAAATAAGAATATTGATCCAATAAATAGTCCTTCTTCCTTCAGGCCTTTGTGTAATGCCCTAGGCAACCAGATGGACCTTGCCAATGCATTTTGCAACCCAATTCCATTCTCACTTACACTGGAAACTCCATTGTCTTCAGTGAAGTTACTCTGGATTTACGCCAGCTGAGGGAAGAGGAGAGTCCGGCCACTGGGCTGTAATGTGGAAGGCAGACAAACCTTCTCAAGCAGCCCATGTCAGCACAGAACACTCAGCTCAGTCCAGATCAGCCCAAAACACACCCCTCAGCCCTGCCTAACACCTGCCTTTCCCCGACACACATGAACCTAGCCCAGGTTGACACCCCTCTCCCAGTCAGCTCCCTCTCATTCTGTGGAGTCTGTCTCTCCCTCTCCTTACAAATGGCTTTGCAGCAGCCCTGGGAATGAAAGGCAGCACCAATAATGTCTCCATGGCTTCTTGTTAGCTGCACTCTAAGCAGGAAAGTGACTGGCCCTGACAATATAATTTACATTGCTGTATAAAACTATCTGTGGAAGCCAAGCTAATTTGTGCCAGATTAGGCTATTTGTCTCAGCCACTGTCTAACGGCACAATCTATCAGAGGGCTGTTTTCAAATATCGCTTTTCAAGCGTGCCCTTGAGAGGCAGGAATTGATTGGGATCTTAGAAAGCAAAATTACAGCAATAACTTAAAAGAAACAATAATTACTGAATCATACCAGTGTCAGCACTCTGCAAAACACGAAATAGCCATCAAACCCCAATCCAATATATTCTGAAGCAAATTTATTGAATGGAAAAAGCAGTTGAGTGAGGCTTTTTCCTCCCCCCATTCCCTTCACCCCCTCTCTCTCCCTGTACATATGGTTATCTCAAAACCACAAGTGAATGAGTCGATAATTCTTGTCATTGACTGCTCCATTTTCAGAGAGTCAAGAAAAGATCCATTAGCTCCCTCCTGGCTCGGTGTCTCTCCCCTTCCCCTCTAGTCATTTGCTAGTCTGTGCTCCTCAGGCAAACAAACATATATAACTAATCATCTGTTAAAACGTTGAGTCCCCTAATAAATCTCTGCAACTGAAATACTTTAATGGGTAATTAATTGATCCTGTTCCAGAGGAGTAATAAGATAATAAATTAGACAATATTTCACTCAGTTGTGTCAGTGTACTGCTAATGGTGCTGTAGGGCTAAGCTGAAGGATAATAAATTAGCCAGAAATTAACTGCTAAGAGCTTTCTGCAGAGAAATTGGCTGACAGGCAAGTCTCCATGATTTAGGGTCCCGATGCTATTGTGGTGTTCTCCATTCCCCCCCACCCCCAAATATTAACTCCTGTTCGGAAGGCAGTGGCAGCTGATGTGGGAAATTCTGAGGACCCAGGCACTGCCAGCGTTCAAGTGGGGGCAGTATTCCAGTGCCCTGGACCATGAATGCATTCCAAATGTATTTTGAGACACTGTACAGAGTCTGTTGGAAATCGGGCCCCTCTTTATAACATTTAAACCATGTGGCAAGAAGCAATATATAGCGTGACTACATCACCAGCAGATTTATTGCAATCCAGTCATGCTGCATGTAGGTAAATTACTTTTGTGCTGACTATAAAAACTGTCTCTATGGCAAGTTATTACCCATCCAGCTAACAAAAAGGAAATATTTTCCAGTGCATCTGCCATTTTTCACAGAAAGGTATGGTATGAGCATGGAAAAATATGACATAGGGCTGATCTGCAATTCGGGTAAATCAGCATAGCTCTTTAGCTGGGATGGGGGCGGGAGGTGGTGGAGGGAGATCTGCCCTCTTCAAAAATCTAACATATTATAAAATGAGCCAATGTTCCCTACACATGCACATACACATGCCTTCTGAGGAGCAATGAGGATGGGGATAATGATTTTTTTCATTGTGCCAGAAGTGTACGAGGTGCTTCACAGACAACAAAGGTGGGAAGATACTGTCCTGGCAGCAAAGAGTACACCTGCCCCATTTTAGGCCAAGATTTTAGAAGGAGACTAGTGATTTTAGTGTCTTCATTTTCGGTTGCCCAAACTTGAGGTCTCCCCCCAGAGGTATCTAATTTTCAGAGGGAGGGCAAAACTCCCATTGAATTCAGTAGAGTCAAGATTTCCCCTGCAGGAGGCTTGGCGCTTTCTGACAATCAGGCCCCATTACCTCAGGCTAGGCACCTCCAAATTATTGGCCTTAGACATTACCCAGTGAGTGGAGGTAGAACACCAGGAAACTGAGGAAGATACATGCAGCTTTGCCAATGTACACTGGCAGTGAATTAAGCCCACAATGCTGCAACATTTTCTCCTACCCAAAGCCCTGTGGAGAACTCCTGTGTCGGGGCTGAATTAACAGGACAGAATGGATTTTTGATGCTGTATTTATGCCCCCTAACATCTCATTCCTGGCTCCAACACATGTGAGGTTGCAAAGGTCCTGGCTTTGGTTTAAGAGCAGCAAATCCAGTATTTTAACAGAGGCTCAAGCTGCTCCGTAGCGCGAGAGGGCACGACATACAGGGAACAAGGCCCAGTAGGAGGGTACACAGCCACGAATGCTGAAGAAACCTCAGAGTGGCTGGAAGCTTGAAGGAATTGTACTGTTATCCTGCCTACCAGTGCAGCCCATGTTTGACTCTGCTGGGGCTTGGAGAGGTGAGATAGATTGTCTCATCACCCCCCCACATCTGTCCATTTATAACATGCTAATCCCAACATTCGACAATTGGATAGCCTTTGATTGATGCTGAGCCGAAAACGGGCCTTGCAGATCCTTGCCCTGTTATTAGCTCCTTTGCCATTCAAGGGAGAGCAGGGGGATTTGAGTCCAGGGGCTGTGCGGGCAGCTTTACAAATGCACTTCCTCCTCTTCCTCTTTCATTCTGGGCAGCTTTGATCACGCCAGAGCTCAGAGGTGCCTATTAGCAAGGTGCTCTGGAGACTGATGGCATAATCATCACATTCTCCACTCTTGCTTATGGCAGGCAAGGGAAGTCAGCCCGTGCATAGTTCAAAGCAATGCCAGGGCTCCCAATAACTACCCTCCTCCCTGTCCTGAATCCCATCTCAGCAGACAAACAGCTTTCCTCTGGGGTATGAGAAGAACAGAAGAGGGGAATGTTGCACTACAGAGTCCTGTGCTGCTCTGTATAGAGAGAATAGCATCGGGATATTAACAGGCCCAATATCATTATACCACCATTTAGCATTCAGGGCCAGAGTGGCCCTACGTGGGCACCCTAGTTTGTGCGCTCAACATTCAGGCCAGGGTTAAGTGCACACTGCTCTTTCCATGTGGGCTGGAGTGGGTGCGGGGGGAGCAAACCTCCCCAAAGAAATCAAAGAGGGAGATGGAGAAGGTGGGGGCCAAAGAAGTCACGTCTCCAATGACAGAGTCTGGGTCCCACTGGCAGGGCACATTTTCTCTCGCACCCCTCAGCAGCACATCCAGAGACTCCTTTTGTCCTGCCGAGAGACAATTCTTTGACTTCTCAGCTTCGCTGGAAGGTCACCCCGCTGCAGAAAATCACTAGCGATATCAACGAGACAGGCACACAAGAGCACCAGGTCCAAGGAGTGACACAGGGAGCGGGTCTCTCCTTGCATTTGCCCTTGTCTCCCTCTTTCTCCCCCTCTTCTCCTTCCCACTGCCATTGCTTCCTGATAGGAGGTGAAGGGAGTAATAATCAGCCGGGGCACCAGAAGAACTCACGGATGAGATTAAAAGCAAATCTAAGAAGAAAAATCATGGCACGGTTTATGTCTTCCTAATTAAAACCCCGCCAGTCTCTCATCTCCCTCCTCCCCCTTTTCCAGCTAATGTTACACTAACGAGCTGAGTTTAGTGGCATTTATGTAGATAAAAGTCTTGATGATTGATCTCAATGGCTTGTTAAAATTAGTTTCAGTCCACCATATTGATTTAATTCCATTGCTTGAAAGTGCTAATTAATAATGATAATAAAAGTGTCTGGGCTCATTATTATCAGTAGGCAGATTGGGCAGGGGGTGGAGGGGTATAGCTGTTTTAGCATCACTTATTTCATCTAAAGATGGCCTTTGAAAACCCAGAGTGGGGGGAAAGGAAACCAGGGAGAGAATTTGGCTTTGCCTTCAGTTGGTGTTCAGTGACTTTCCAGAGCTGCTTCTGCAACTAGCTACTTTTTACATTTGTCTTGCAAAGAGGCCTTGGAGCTTTGAGGGCATCACCCAAGGGTGATAGATATATGGGATGTATTCCAGAATTTCTCTGGGGCATTTCTTGGGCTTCCTCCCAGCAGAGGAGCAGGAGATTCCCCCTCCATACAAGCTTAATTATATAGAGGCTTAAAGGCCTAAAATGCATCCTGCCTGTCATTGCTCTGTGGTGCCTGTTCTGTGTCTCTGACCAGATCTTGGGCGCAACTCAAGTAGGCACAGCCACTGAAGCATCCAGCCATGCAAGATCTTTTGAAGCTGTTAGGGCACATGCTCCGTTTCCCCGATCCATGTGAATGTGGGTTTCGAAAGTGTTTGTGGTAAGGCACAGGGACTCAGAGTCCACATTCAGGGGGTCTGCACCTGCATGGTTTCTCTGGGTGTTGAATGAGGCGAATGTCTAACCCAGCTCAGACTAGTCTGCGAATCCTTAGGTGAAAGGCCCCAGGGAAAGGCAAAGAATCTATGACATAAAACTACCCACCAATTATTTCGGGGGCTGCTCTGAAGCACACCCTGGCTAGCAGAGCTCAAAGCTTACTGGGGTCAACCATATTTAGCTAGCCCAGCTTCAGCCATAGTAGGGACAAGACCTTGGTGCACAGAGGGTGCTTGTGGTTTAACCTGCTAAAGGCAGTATGATGAATTGGTACGCAGAGCCACCCCTTATGTGCCTTCTTGGTGTGGTGCACCAAGAAAGCACATAACGGGGATTTCAGATGCAGAGTGTGTGGAGGGAGGGAAGTGATACACGCTATAGACCCAGCTGGCAGGATTGTTCTACAGAGGAAGGCGTCTGTCAGCATCACTCCAGTTGAAGCAGAGACACACAGCCAGGTTCCTGAGTCTCAGGAAGGCTTTGAAGGTGTCAGGAGAATGTCAAGCAGAAGGTGTGATCTGAAGACATTGCTCCCGGCTGTTTTCATAATAAGAAATTGCACATAGCAGAGAATCAGCAATCACCCTCCCTCAGGTGTCTCGAGCATCAGAGCTTGGTTCTTGCCACCCCCATCACCTAGACACCAGCTGCCAAATCCTCACGCGTAGGCAGGGCCAGTTTGGAGACACCCTCTGAAGCCCACCGGTGCATTGTGGGAGAGAGAGGTAGAAATCATTACAGAGATGTGTGACTGCCCCCACTGCCACAGCACAGATATTTGAGTTGGAGAAACCACCAAATGATAGGAGTTGAGGTACTGCTGCTATATATGTGTTCAGGAACTTCCCTCAACGACCTGGGTCCGCAGCACTGGGCTGAGTTATTTGCACATCTATTTACTTTGGCCTGACAGGACCCTGGGCACAACTATTCATAACCCACTGCCAGGTTTGTGTTACCAGGCCCCTTCCACATCTGAACCACACAATTTGAGAAGTCTGTTACCACTGCCAGCTAGGGGCTGTAATCCTTCCGCTCAAGCTGTTGAGGGTCAGTGCTTTAGAATGGGAAGGTTTGGGTTCAGCTACAAGCTATGATGATATCCACTACCTATTCCCCAGGGTTTCTGAGGATTACAGTGAGTGGTTTGGTGGCTCTTTGATTTTACGATAGGTTTTATATTGTCTGGGCATATATGATATGAGCGAGGTTCTGGAGCGGCCTTCCAATAAGAAGAGTGGGGACAAACAATCTAAAGATGGAGCTTGATACGTTTATGAAGGGGATTATACAATGGGATCGCCTGTGATAGCAGGGGACTGGACTCGATGGCCAAGGAGAACCCTTTCAATCCTACTGTCCTATGGGCTGAATAGGTTTTGATTTGTTCAGGCGCCATTGTATTGTGACCTAGTGACAGTCTGTGGTTCATATGGACAGTATTTATATGCCTGGGTTTTTTGGCTCAGGCACAGTACCTAGATATCCGTACGTTAATATACACCCAGAGTGAAATCCTGACCTTGTTATTCTCAATACAAATTGTCCCATAGACTTCACTGGAATCCAGATATCCCCGTGTCCCTACCTCCGTTTCGAAATATGCTCCCAGAGCCAAATTAAGCCCATAACATATGTGTACACTGGTCCAGATTTTCAAAGAAGCCCAGGGTTGGATTTTCAAATGTTTAGTGCTCATAATTTGGATCAGATTCTCAAAAGGGCCCAGCTCCCAACGTGCTCCCGTCATAATGAGCTCTTTTGCTGAAGTGGCCAACTGTTCCTGTCAGTTTCATTGGCAATTGCACCTGCTTATGCCAGGGCAGCACTTGGCCCGGTGTGTTTGTAAACTGAGTCACTGTTTTCAGCCTGTCCTTTAATTAGGCTCTCATTAGAGCTCTTTGTGCTTCTGAAAACGTTCTGCATTGAGAAGATTTTTTTTTTTAAAGGAAGGCTTTTAAAGACACCACAATGCTCCAAACTGCAGAGTCACCGAATGGCTCTAATTAAGGAATTTGCAGAGAATGCACTACCTGCAAAATGACATTCAATCCCGCCTTTGGATGCCTGCTGTCTCCAGCTGCTGAAGCTGCTTTCCTCGAGAAATTAATTAGTATAATTAATATATTTATGCAATCAAAGTACTGATTACAGACAACTTCAGAGACAAGTTTTAATGATGATGAGCCCTTTTACAAAGGCTCAAACATTCATAGCTACAATTGGTTCTTATTTAGTTATTTATTTTATTTGTAGGCCAGCTACCTTGCTCCCATCAGCTGTAGCCTTCACATTCTAGCTACATATTTCTGTGGCTCCCCCCTACAGTATCTGAGGACCTCACCAAAATTAATCTACCCTCATACCACCACTGTGAGGTATGTCAACATTAATTATTATTATTTCTTTATACTGTGTTAGTGCCTCAGAGCCCAAGTCATGAACAGGAACCCCATTGTGTTAGGTGCTGTACACACACAAATGAGGCTCAGGGAGGCTAAGTGACTTAACCAAGGTCATAAAGAGAAGAGCTGGTAAGTTAACTTAGATCTTCTGAGTCACAGACCAGTGCCTTAATGCACGGGCTTTTCAAAACCTCAGATCCACAAATATTTATATAATTAATTTGCATCTTGTAGGGAAAGAGTCTCTTAATTTCTCCACCAATTGATGAGTGTAGGATGTCTCCTACTGGGTGAACTTCACCGCAGGAAGAGAGTATGTGCCAGGCTTGCTGGTGTTAGGTGGAGCACAGCCCTTGTGCACAGCATGAATTTCACTCGCAGTGAAAAACGAAGAAGAGCCATCCCCAAAAGGCCCTCATCTGTTTCTGGAAATGTGGCATTAAGGTTCTGACAAAACTAGAGGAATTTTTGTTCCTGCCATTGGACTTCCAACATTCTAGCTAATGCCAACAAATACTGATGTTGCCCAAGCAAGCACATGAAGCATTTCCACGTCAATTTAGCAGACTTGGGTGTTCCAGCTCATTAGGAAAAGCATCCCAAAATTTGGAGACTTCTTCAAATCTTGTGCAGCTCACCCAATACTAGTTATGAGATGAGATTAGAAGGAAGAAGGAAGCAAGGAATAAGCATAGAGGACACCAGGATACAAGGAGCATGCGAGGAACAGACAGGATGCAAACAATATGCATAAAATATGTCTGTAACTAGACATGATCCTTTCATTAAACCTTGCATAACTGATCCCCATGTGACTTGCTCATTCATATGCAACCTTTGCACTTTTGCCAGTACGGAGGGCTCATTCCTGGGTGTGGCCAAAAGCCACATCCAGGCTCCTTGTGACAGCCAAAGACACTGTGCCCGCCAGGAAGCTTTAACTCTTTTGCTTATGCTCCCTAGCAATGTGCCTGGATGGTCCGTTATACTGCACACTCAGGGGCATAGTCTTGGCTGGTTGTCTACACACACACACTTCGCTGTCAGGAATATATCAGGCCAGGAGAGAATGCTCTCCCTGACCCTCTCTCTGTTGTTTGCTCTTGTTTTCTCATTCTGTCTCTTGTTTCTTTGGCTTTTTTTCATTCTCTCTCTCTCATCCATCATTTTCTCATTCCCTCTCTCTCATATGCAGCGACTCAGCTAATGGAGTCTGCAGTAATTCAGTCCTGCTTGACAGCAGCTATAATTTCAGTAAAAAATGATGGGGCTTGATTTTGCCTTCACCTCCTGGAGTGCAGCTGCCTAAGCTTGTCCCAAGGCCGGGTGGTTAATTAGGAAGGGGACTCTGTAATGGTCCCATGGGTACTGGGCTTCTAGGACCTGGACCCAAGAAAATCCTGCCTTCCCCACTAATACTGGGACGGACAACGACATTGACCTTGTGGGTGTTATGAAACCCCCTTTGGGCCTGATCCACTAGGGATGTGAGTCTATTACAGCCCCCAGCTATTGCATCTGGCTTTTAGCTCAAGCTGTCAAGGCTCATGTTTTGAACACTGGAGAGCCTCAAGGTTTGTCAGCTCTGGCCAAGAGTTTTGACGGAACTGTCCCATGGCCTAGAACCTTGCAACTGGCAGACACATGGGTACCTTTCCCAGGCTAGCCAGATGCTAGAGGCACAGCAGATAGTGTTGGAATGAGGAGTTTTGCTCAGGACACAATGGAAGATCAGACCCTGGGAGAGCTGAAGGAACAATCTTGATGAAGGCTGATTAGCCTACAGGTGAGAAGGAAAGAATAAAGTCCCTGAGCTCCTCTCTACCTTTCTGCCCACTTCTCTCATCCTCAACTATCCAGCACAGCCATGGGCGTTTAGCATAGTTAATTCCAGCTACACCCTAGAATCCTCTGCGATAGCTAAGATAGCAGCCCCTTTATTGTGCAGTTGCAGTCACTGCACCAACCTAGACAGACAGACAGAAGTAAGGGATTTGGAGGTGGACTCAAGTCAGGGGAGAAGTACAACTGTGCAAATAACTGATTTTGTGGTTCACTGGCTGAAACCTAAATATAGAACAACCTGGGTGTATGTTACAACTGCAAAGTTCACAGCAGGCTATCACAAGCCCACAATCAGTCCCATTTCACCTGAACAGGACTTCTGAAATGGCCCAAATGCAATGCCATCCCTCCATACTTAATGGAGGTGAGCAGATGATTGCACTGAGGAAAAGTTCCTTCACTGATCCAATATGACTGACCAAGGAGAAGACAAATCAAAAACCAGGTAAGTCCAGTAATTCCCTCCTGGCTTTTCAGGCAGCAAGAACATGGATAAACATTTCCAGCTCCTTTGGTCTCAGCTGAAAACAAAGTGAAGGTCTCTGAGTTCTCCTATAAATGGTAATGATAACACAATTATCATGCAAAACAAAAATTAAGTTTAATGGTGCAAAGCCAGGGTGTACTGTGGAGGTAATTCATATTAATTATGTTTGGATTAAAAGCTTATTTCTTTTGTTACCATCTGCAAGTAGGAACTTAGCTGTAAAAAAGCTGCATATAATTACGGCATCTTATGGAGGAGCAGTGTTGAACTTAATGGAGCATCTCCGTTCTCTCTGGGCACCCAACGAGCAGTAATATTTCACATTTTATGAAATACAGAAGAAATAAATTATCGGTTTAATGATAAGAGTTACTTGGGCTCGTAATGAAATCTGATTGGCTAGTTAAAACACTCAGAGCTGCGGACCTGAGCAGAACAAAAAATGGGAAAATAGAATATGACCCATTTTCTTTGTAATTCGGGAGCTAAGTAAGAAAAAATATTCAGATGTATAGTCCAGTATGTAGGGAAGTAGCTGAGGACATGGGAGACCTCAGCTCTGTGACTCATAGACTTTAATTTAGAAGGGATCATTGTGATTATTTAGTGTGACTTCCTGCACGCTTCAGGCCACAGAACCTCACCCATCCACTCCTGGAGTAGGCCCATAACCCCTGGCTAAGTTACCTGAAGTCTTCAAATCTTGATGTAAAGACTTCCAGTTACAGAGAATCCACCATTTACTCTAGTTCAAACCAGCAAGTGACCCCCATGCTCTATGGTGCAGAGAAAGGCGTATTTTCTCTCCCACGGCTCCACTAATCTGACCTGGGGAGAAATTCCTTCCCAACCCCGAACGGCAATCAGTTAGATCTGAGCATGTGGGTGGGACCCACCAGACAGATGTCTGGGAAAGAATTCTCTGTAGTAACTCAGCTACTAGCAAATATCTCCAACAGCTGGAGATGAGATGGGTTCTGAGAGGGATAGCCATGTGCCGTTATAGGCAGGCTCATACCATCCCAGCCATAAATTTATCAATCTCAGTCTTGAAACAAATCAAGTGTTTTGCCTCCACTAATCCCCTTGGAAGGCAGTTTCATAACTTCTCTGATGGTTAGAAACCTCATTTATTTCACTGACCTCCCGTATGACCTTGCGTAAGTCTCTTCCCCTCTCTATGCCTCTTTCCCTTCTCACCCATTGCCACTCTCATCTGCTTAGAGTGCAAGGTTTTTGGGCAGGGACTGTCTCTCACTATGTCCCTGTACCACGCCCAGCACAATGGGGCCCCTAGATTCAACTGTGATACCAATAATACCAACAGACAGTGACGAAAGTGATGCAATCCTCTAGTCTACACCTGTTATTCTATCCTATTCTGTATCATCCTGATCCCACACCTGACTGGGAGCTCCAGGTTCTATTCTACATAAATAAATAATAATAATAATTTTGGAGGTTTCATTAAAAATGCTGAATTTATTTGGTTTTGTCTCAAAATGTGGTTTCTTTTTGAGTTTCTTTTGTTTGCCGAAGTCAATCAGCAAAAGTTTCTTAGTGGAAGAAACAACCAACCCAAACTGGTGCAAAACTACCAAGTTATTCCCAGAGATCAGCAAACCTCAGATCAGCATGTCTGAAACCGATTTCCACCACTACATATTACAGTGACATCAAGAGACTTCAGTGAGATTAGGGCTCCATTCTGCTGGGTGCTGGACAAACATAAAGCTAGAGACAGTCTCCGTGCAAAGAGCTTTCAATCTAAATAGACCAGAAGGATGACTGTTGGGAGGGAAAACAAGCAGAGAGAGGGGAAATGACCCCTCCCTGCCCTTAAGGTCATGCAGCAGGTCAGTGAAGAGCCAGGATTTAGAGTCCAGGTCTCCTAACACAAGCCTTCTATCCACTGGAACTCATTGCCTTTCTTTAATGTATGCTTGCTAATCCTCACCGTCCCTGATTGAATTTACCTTGCTATCTTGCCTGCATATTTATACCTGCCTCTGGAGATTTCCACCACAGTCATCTGATGAAGTGGGTCTTAGCCCACGAAAGCTTATGATCCTACGATCTGTTAGTCTATAAGGTGCTACAAGACTCTGTCGCTTTTGCAGATCCAGACTAACATGGCCACCCCTCTGTTGCTAATCCTGTTGCCATTTGAGTGTGAGACCAAGATTCTAACTTTATTTGAATTATGGTTGAAGTTTCAAGTTTGGTTTTGTTCTCATTATGTATGAAGCTTTGGGCTTATGTTCAAGGTTTGGATGGAGATTCAGGTTTAGTTCACGCGGATTCCTTATCTTCACTTCTTCCTACGAATTCCATTTTAGCTGGGTATTGCTGCACCCGATACACAGTGCAGTATTTCCTTAGGGTTTTTAACTTGCATTGATGCCCTCATTAGTGTTATCTGGTTATTGATCTGTGAATTAAACATTCTACAGCTGGGCCTTAAGGTCTTGAACTAATAGACCATAATGACCTAAAAGAACCATCCAGTTCTATAATATAGATTGCAATCCATTTCATGACTGAGTAATTCAGGTCAGCATTTATGAAGATCCTTTGTGGTGGCCCTAGGGACGAGCTATGCAACCAGCAATCTCCTGCAGTCCTTGTCCCTATACACCTGGAGTAGGTGTACCATCGCAGTAAGAGACCCACGGAGAAGACAGGGTGAGGCCTCTGTCTGAAGCCAGCAGGCACAACGAATAATTGCAGTGAAGCCCTGTTTCTTTTATACCTGTTGAGAACACTAAGGAAACTGAAAGGTCACTAGCTGCTTCAGCTTTCTGGCCTCAGACAACACAGTCCTGCCTATCCACACACGTGAGCGTGTGAATGTACTGATTGTGTTGTATGATCTTCCATTACAGTTTGAGCCTGATTCTTTTCTCACTCTAGTTTTATATCTTAGGCCGGTTTTACAGCCGCTGGCTTCTGTGGTGTTACTTCTGATGTATAGGGGTGTGTGACTGAGAGGAGAGTCAACACCTCGACCTCTGCATTTCACCTGTTCTGCCTTCTCGCTAAAGAGAAGAGGCTTGCCAGAGCACCTCAGAACGGAAAGTGATTACTTTCTTGTCTGTGACAAATATCCTGTATTCTTTAGTTATGGTCCAGGTGACTGCACACTTCAATCAATTCCTTTGAGTTGAAATCCAGCTGAGGAGGGAAAAAAAGATGTACAGCAAATGGTCCCTGTAAATGCAGGAATTGACTTTTAAAAGGAGAGCAGGCAAGACAGCATCAGAGGAGAAAATTGACTTGACACCTTGCACTGCTCACCCCATCGAAGACAGTCTTGATAATTCTAGTCCCATGCACTGACTCAGCAGGGTTAGCCCATTACTAATAGTGAGGTCAGTCCTCTATCATGCTACGCACTGTACAAAACCACAGTGCGACACAGTCTCTGTCCTGAAGAGCTTAAGTTCTAAGTAGAGAAGATCCAGCATGGAAACAGAGAGATGAAGTGACTTGTCCAAGGCCACCCAGTAAGTCAAGCAGCAGAGCTAGGAATAGGGTGGCCAGTCAGCAAGTCTGAAAAAATCGGGATGGGGGTTGGGGGTAACAGGAGCCTATATAAGAAAAAGCCCCAAAATCGAGACTGTCCCTATAAAATCAGGACATCCAGTCACCCTAGCTAGGAAGCAAACCCAGATCGCCTGTTTGTCAGAAGAATATTTGTTGGTATACATTGTTTACTAAAGACCATGGTAGTCTAAGAGCCAAAGAGGCGATGTTTCTTGGTTGCTGTGTTACAGAGCTTTCCTGAGCAGAGGGAATGCTAGCACCCAGTCAACTGAGTGAAAGCCACAGAGCTTTCACAGGGAAGCAAGTTTATTATTCCCTACTCGAGGTTGCTGTGCCCTCTGCAGGACTGGACTGATTTGCATGCTGGGAGATAAATAATAGCAGCTCACTGGAAAAAAGGACCATCCATCTGTCTACTAGCTGAAGTGGCGACAGAGTGCATCAGAGAGAGATGCTGCACTGGAAAATTGGCCATCGGGACCCTCTCTACCAGCAAATCCAGCAAGATCCCTAACCCCCATCCACCACCGAACCAGGGAAATGCTGCAAAGGAAAAAAATGTAACACAGTACATTACCTAAATCAACCCCCATTTTTTTTGGCACAATAAATCTTTTTAAACTTGTGGTAGCGATTGCATCATCCCCCTCTTTCTCTCACCCTCACTCCACCCCTAGAACAGCACAGATTAAGATAAAGTGATAGTGCTGTGTCAAAGAGTGCTTTACTGCCACACTTGGGATAGAAGAGGAGAGGTTAATTTATCATCGCTGGGGAGAACTGACAGAAGAGAGATATACTACCGAAGGGGGATTTAGCACAGGGCCAAGAAACTTCACACTATTTTTACCATCTGTCACATGCTCTAATAAAGCAGGACAAAATATGAAGAAAGGAAAAATGAACTATCAAACACTGATGTAATGCAGCCCATAAATCTAATTTAATTACTTTGCATGGAGACAGGTCCTTGAGTCCGTGTGAATATACTGGATTTTCTTGGCAACTTAACAACTAAGTGTTTTAATAACATCACACTATAATTTATTCTGCTTGAAACACAAAACCTCTTTTGTGTGAGTTTCATATTTTTTTCTCTTCTCGTTTCTTTCTTTTTTTTTTTTTGCGAGAACTGTTAATTTTTCCTGCTAATGTCAAAACTGGCATAAATTCCCATGTGAACTTGATGCCTGACTGTGAGAAAAGGCAGAGGTTAGCGAACTCCTTTTTATTGTTCATTTCTGTGTGTATGTGTGTGTAGGGGGGTGGGTTTTGTGTTTTGGTGTGTGTGTGTGGGAGAGGGGTTCATGCATTAGAAATAATTGGGCCTGTTGATGACTTAGGTGAAGAGAGTTGTCTTGGTAATTAGATTTTAATATAATGACAAAGAAATTGTGAGGGGGTTGGCAAAGAAAGAAGGGAATGGAAAATAAAACTATAGATTTTTTTTCAAAAAGTAAAAATGTGAGCTTAATTTTTCCTGCTGTTTAGCAAACAGAACTCAAACTCTGTTTGGGATATAAATACAGCACCCAAAGATGCTCTAAGAATATCCAGCTGCTGGGGTCAAAGGAACTCCTAAAATCAGTGTCCACCTAAAAAGAAGTTCATGGTCCAGAGAATAGATCAAACAATTGAATTATTATTCATTGTGTGTAGCTGTGAATCCAGATGCAGTTACAGAAATTATTGCTAATAATGAAAGCTATATATCAAAGGTTATAAAATTCTTGTGTGCTGGGACACTATTTTTCCAGGCTTTGTTCTGAACCATTAACGATGACATATGGAGTTTGTGTGCCTCTGTGTATAATAAGATACATTTAAGTTTGATTCTAACTTAAACTGGCAATTTCGACATTTGGTCTTAAAGTAGGAGCTATGATGCCACCAGCTAGAGGGATGTGGAAGAGCCAAACCCTTGATGAGCTCACTCGGTAAAGAGGGAATGAGTGGGTAATTAATTTGTTAGATCATGCATGAGTCACGCAAAATAAAACCATCAGTTTCTGTACAGTTTCAAATGAAATAACAACCAAATAGAATAAGGAAGAGAAACATTTCCTGCAGAAGACTAAACACCATTGGCTAGGGGATATATGAAAGAATCATGTGATGAAACACAAAAGGGTAGCACTGATTGGAGGGCTGTGTTGTTTAGAGGTGAGCTGCAAAGCTCTGTGTACAGTCTCAGAAAATGTTTTTTTAAGGCCATGCAGGCAAACTTGTGGGGATAAAAAAGGACATCTGTTGACCAAATTTTATAACATAGACCAGGCCTAGGACTAGAATGGGCCGAAAGGGCCAATTTTTGAAAGGAGCTTTGTTAACTATCCCTGGAAGACTTTCCTTATTTGCACTCACAAAGACCCGAAAGACAATAACTTTCCCAACATCTTTATGTGCACGCTCAAATATAAGACTTTGCATGAGCAAAAGAAATGTGTGTGCTAATTTGAAGGGCTACAAGTTTGCTGTAATGTTCTCCTCCTTGCTAAACCTTTCTGGGCACAACAGAAGACAGGGAGATGCTAAGGCAGGGTGAAATTTATCCTGTGCAGAGGGTCAACACAAAGTCTAGAAGCCACTTAAGTGCCAAAAAATGGGAAGAGAATCACTTAATCCCTTTGTGCCTCAATTTTCCATCTATTAAATAGGGATAATGATAATGATTTCCTCTGTAAAGCACCTGAGCCATTCTTTTTAGGTGACATGTCTGAGGAACTGTCCCAGATTGCGTTGTCAAAAGAGATTTTGGAACAAATTGATGGGCCACGTGCCACAGGTTGCCAGCTTCTGATTTAGTTTATCAAAGTAATCCACTGGCAGGCTGTGAGACATTTTATTTACATTGACCATTGGGGGCATGGCCCCCCGCAGCTCTCAGTGGCTGCGGTTCACCATTCCTGGCCAATGGGAGCTGCGGGAAACAGCGGCCAGCCTGTGGCTTCCCCCTGCTGGCTCTGCAAAAACTCTCCCCTGCAGAGTTATGCTGTTCTCCTGAACGGTGTTGGAACATGGAGAATCCTGGGTAGGAGCTGGAACTGTGCCATGAAGAAGTAGGTATCAAAAATGTCAACTTTGTAGAAAGCAAAGCTCCATTCAAAACACAGATGCATAAATGAAGGTAAGGCATTAATAGGAAGAGAATAAAAGCAAGAAGCTTTTGCAAGTCTAAATCCTGTAGTCCTTGCTCTGAACCTCATTGCTCCTCTGCATTCCATATGTAATCCTTCATGTGTCAACCTTCCCAAGAAACCAGAGGCCCCATTCAGCTCTCTGTCACTGTTTCCTTTTGACGGAGATTTAGCCGGGGCGCTCCAGGGGAGCGGTAGGTGTTAGGTTGGAGAGAGGGAGATATGCACTGCTCCCCAACAAGTCCTGTAGTATTTAGGGCAGAAAAGGAATATGGTCTGAAGTTGTACTGTTTGTCTGGGGGGTGGTGTGGGGAGGGCGTAACCCTGTAGGAAGGGGTCCCTGAGAGCATCCATTGCCAGGGAATCCTTAGCAGCATGGCTCTGCTGGAGCTGTGCAGATTAGAGTGAAGGGGCAAATTGCCTATGGAGCCATGGGAGCCTACTGGGTGATGTGGGGTTTGTGAAAATGTGAATAAGACTTTGAGGGTTTACCCAAGCAGGATAAAATACCGACAAAATAGAGAGCTGCCAAAAAAGAATAGGCCACTTGAAGCCCTTGAATTCCACGGAGCTAGGTCAATTTGTACCTGCAGCAGAGCTGTCTCACTGAGTGACTTTTTAATGGGCAGCTCTTAGTGGGAGTCTTCGGGGTGGAAGGTTAACCTGACCGCTTTCATAGGAACCAATTGTGATTTAGCTCCCAGCACTACCGAAAGCCTTTTTGCAGCCTTTTTATAACATACACCTTGCTTTAACCTTGCTAACCAAAATGACAGCAAATGATACAACTTTATATTAAATGACATCGTTGTCATTACTACATTACAAATTATGCTTCATCTAACTTGTTTTTTTATTCCACAGCCTACTTCTTAAGAGGAAGGGTGCTTCCACGGTTGAACTCCCTTTCCAACATCCCAATTCCTCCATTGCCGGCTCTCAAGATATTGCAGAACCTCAGGCCGGGCTCTGCAAGACCCCAGATTGCCTTCCACACTGCTGCACTTAGAGTTACGTGGGAGGTATGTTGGGCCTTGATCCTGCCAGGGCTTCCATGCATGCTTAAAGCAGAACATGATTCCACTGGGGCTATTTGTGTGAGTCGAGTGAAGTATGTGCACAAGTGTTTGCAGAACTGGGGCTTCCATTTGCTTCTTAGCAGGGATAAGAAAAACTGCCTTAAGTCTTCACCCCAAATTCCAACTCAACTCATAGCCTTTTCCCAGCACGTTTATAGACTTCTTTTAAAATATGGAAATTTCAAAATATTGCAAAGGAGGCTGTTGCCTCCTCCAGAATGTCCAGTTGAGCAAAATCCATTCAACTCTGGAATAATCTCCCAAGAGAAGTAGGAAGCCCCACTTCTTGAGTCTTTAAAACTGATCTGGACAAAATTTTGGAGAAGATGCTACAGGAAACAAACAATCTCGAACTGGGAATACTTGCTCAAGTAGCCAAAATTGGCAATGTCAGGACTCTGAAGTTACTAAACACTGTGTTCTTGGAAGTGTCAGCACGTAGCATGATAGGATCCTGATCAGGGCCTCTATGTTCCGCTGTAATAGAAGCGTTAGGAAATACGAATTTGTCAGCTCACTTTCCAGATCTGAAGTGTTGTTTGTATGATTAGTATTTTATTTTATTATTTGTATCGTGACAGCATGTAGGAGCCCCAGCTATGGACCAGCACTGTACAAACACACAAAAAAAGATGGTTCCTGGTCCAATAAGTAATCTTATTCTAATGGAACATCCAACCGTAATACTGAATGGGATTGACTGCTGGCCGAGAACGCAGCATTACTGAATTGGCGCATCCTGTGGGTTTACTGGGAGAGCGGAAAATACTTTCTCATGTTTACTCAATAGGATGGAGATATTTCAACAATTAAGATAAAAAATTGAATCCCACCAACTGTGTGAACGCAGGGTGTGCAGAACAGCCAGGGGGATTCTCATGAATATCCGATGAGGAAACCCACCATATTTACAGATGATTTTGGGGGGAGAGATTCTGATTCTCATTTTCTTAACAACAATAAAATCAGTAAACATTAAATAATCAGTGTAAGAATGAAAAATCTTTTGGATTTTCCAGACATGATTTTGGCCATGAGAGCAATTTTTGCACACAGCTCCTCATATGGGCACAAGGGAGGAATAGAAATAGAGATGCTAAAGTGGTGTATTATATTCTTAGAGGCCAGAACATGTAGGTAAGGAGTGGGGATTAAGACACTGCCTCAGGGATCCGCCAGCCATCTCCGTATTACATTTCTTTCACAAGTGGAAGAGACCCATAACTCACGAACTTCACAGGTGGGAGCTTCTCATTGATGACTTCTCTCACCGGCACAAGAAATCCAATCCTCCAGCGTGGGTGTGACATGTTTCTATTTATTCCAGGAGGATTCATTTCAGTTTATTTTTAATGGGAACTTCTTTCAATTCTGTGCCTCTGCTATGGTTACAATGTGCAAAGTGGATGACAGGCAGGTATCGGTTAAAGTTACAAGACTGTCTGCTCAGACTTTGGTCTTATTACACAAACAGGTGGAGGTGCATGACTTTATAATGCTATTTTCAGTCAAAAGGATGAGAGTCCCATCTGAAACAGAGACCGATGCAAAGGTCTTTGAAGCCAATGGAAGTCTTCCCAATGTCTTCATTGAACTTTGAATCGGGCCTATAATTTTGCAGTTATGTTGCTCGTAGCGATGAACTTTGCCTTACCAAAGTAATGCTGTGTTTGTGGCATTCTTTGGCCATATGGATTTCAGTCACTGTGACCTAGAATGGTGCAGTATCCTGCTTCTGTACAATGCCATTCATCTCAAAAGATCCCAGATTGCTCTTGAAACAGGAAATGCTTCACCCACCACTAAAATGCAGTCACATCTTTGCAGGAAGGAACAGTAAATGCACAGGGCAGAAAAGTAAAGAAGAATTCTGTAGACAAGCAAAATAACAGACGAGATTTGCGTTGGTGGAAAGCAACTAATCAAACTGTAGCTTAGCTAGGACAACAAGTTAACATTTTAACTTGCAAAAAATGCTGTGGGATATTTAGCAATTACCAGCCATCAGTTCTTCAGTTTACAATAACATCCCCTAGCATCACACTGGGATATTGGCTTAATCTCAGGTCAATGGTCATAAAACCATCTACTAACCCACACCCCTTCAGTGCTTGGTGTCACAGTTCAGGGCAACTGCACCTGTATTTCTCTCCCTGAGGTCCAGCAAGGGCATCCACTCTAGGCTCCTGGCTCCTCAGTCTTCACCTGTGTTGGGTGGAGACCTGCATTTCTCTCTCCTGACCAGGGATTTTCCAGGCTACACCTACACTGAGTTCCCTAGCAAGTCAGACCACCTCAGCATGCTTGCTTTGCTTTCTCCACAGAGGCTATAAATAGCATAATTGTCTACAGCTAGAAGTTATCACACAGCCCTTTCTAAGCAAGTACATTTATTCTTAAGGTAAAAGTATTACAGAAAACACATTAAAAACAATAAAAGAACGTACACACAGGCTAATAAGCTTACCAAAGATCACCCCTAACTCCAGCAAAGGCTCTGGCAGGTGTCAGTCCTTCAACCCCACACAAGGGTTTTTCTGTAGTTACAAGTTCACAACAGCTGTTAGTCTTTTGAAACTTTGTTCTGAGAAAAATTTGTCTGCTGTTTAGCTGTTACATGAGGACAAGATCAAAGACCCAGAATTTATGAGGGAAAGAATGAATGATTCATGGGCATGCTTACTCTGAACTAAGATCTTGTATAATTGGAGAGGGTATATTTGCATATCAGAATCATAGAACTGTAGGACTAGAAGGGCCCTCAAGTGGTTATCTAATCCAATCCCCTGCACTCATAGCAGGATTAAGTATTATCTTGACCATACCTGACAGGTGTTTGTCCAACCTGCTCTTAAAAATCCCCAATGATGGAGATTCCACCACCTCCCAAGGCAATTTATTCCAGTGTTTAACCACCGTGACAGTTTTTCCTTAGGTTTTTCATTAGGAAGTTTTTCCTAATGTCCAACCTAAACCTCCCTTGCTGCAATTTAAGCTCATTGCCCATATATCTTCCCTTAGAGATTTATTGGGAAACCTCTTTTAACTTTATTTTTAAACAATGTGCCAGACAAGGATGAACTGTGGGGAAAAACAGTCTTTTGAAGCTCAAAACACTTCCTAGGGTTTACATTGGTCTGGTCACCCTTGGCCCCAACACACACAGATGTTACATACAATCCCACAGTAATACATAAACTTTATAAACTTAAAATGTATAATACAAAGGACTCCAAAGCTATTTAAACTTAATTCAATAAGACTCCCCAAAGATATTGCTGGACATTCCCGTATCTGTCACACCTTGAGACTTTCTGGGAGGTTTCTCATACAGTGCCCAACCAATTCTGTTCCTGCTTATTTATAACCATGGACTATCATCATCTAAAGGGTGATCACTTGTTTGGCGTGGAAACACACTTCCCTCTTGTAGATAATTAATGAATGCACCGGAGAACTGTACTTTGTAAAAAAAAAAAAAATTAAAATCCTTGCTAACTAGACCCATGTATTTTTCTAAATGGAATTTGAAGAGAGGTTAGGGCCTGACACAAAGCTGAAATGCCTGGAGCAGCCCCTTAATGAGAGTTACTTTTCACCAAAACAAGCATCCACTATTACAGACAGTCTCTGCTCTTTCATGCCTCCGACATTAAGGAATATAATATATTTGAATATAGTCAAGAATGTAGATGTTGAGCCAAATTCATGTTGGGTGTAACCCTACGGTCTTCAGTAGTCATACCAGAGAGATATTTGACACATTCTGTTGAGTACATGCATACCAGCACCACTATATATTATATATTTCAATGATACATATAATTAGAGAGTAGTCAGTAGATGGAGAAAGGGGCTAGGAGTTAGCAGCTGTATCTTCTATTCCTGCCTCTGCCATGGACTTGCTCTGTGACCGGGGGCAAATCATAGCCCCCTCTTTGGGCCCCTGGTTCCCCCTCACCCTTTATAGCCTTGACCATTTAGGCTACAATCTCTTTGGAATGGGGGACTGTCTCTCACAGTGCAATTGTATAGGCTCCCCTGATCTCAGCTGGGGTTTTAAGGCATTCACATAATGCAAATAAGAAGAAACAGTGCTGGAAGATGAAAATATATCCAAAGATGTCCAGGGACGACAGCAAAACCTCAGTCAAAATGTTTTCACAATATACCATCAAAATATATTTCCATTATTGCCCAAATAGATTTTGTAAAATATACTAGGCATTACATGGTTGCAGAAATATACATACTTACAAATATATTGTTCAATAGGTTGGAATTTATTTCACTGTATTTCCAATATGTCTCCCTCCCTTTTTCTTTTCTGTGCTGGAGATAATGAAAACCCTGGTATTTAAATTCAGTTGCAGTTTCTAGCTGGATAGATTGATTGCTTGGGGAAAAAAACCAAATATATATATATATATATATATATATATATATATAAAAAAAAAAACACAGAGCATGTATGCATAAACTAGATGGTAGATTAGGTTACTGGGAAAGGAAATGTACTAATGTAGCAGCAGTGTACCTTTTGCAAGAAGATTAACTGATGGTAGCAGCAAGTTGCTGATGAAGGCAGTTTGTGTTAGAGCAGACCCCGACTACTGAGACTCATCAGTCATTGCTGTCAGGATTTCCTTGGCTTCCTTCAGAGCATATCGCTGGGTCCCCAGACATGGGAAAGGCTCTTAGAAGTGAATGGACCCAATGTGCACGCTCGAGCGTGTGGAGCTTGCTCAGTGGGTGACTGAAGTTGGCAACTCTATTTATTGCATTTGTCTTTCTTTCAAGTTGCTGGGATTTTTAACTCTGGGTGAAACGCATGCCTGTGCAGAAGGCTGGCATGGCTTGAGCGCAGCAGCAGCAGCTTCTGCCTCCCTCTGTCTGTCTGTCTCCACCTGTTGTCTTTGATCTTATTCTTAGATGGGACACTCTTTGGGGCATCTTTTCATTCTGTGGCTGTACAGCACTTAGCATTATGGGGACTTAGGGCATATCGGGGCCTTCTAGGCACTACACAATACAACTTGAAGCATGCGAGTACTCCCATCAGCTTTAGCAGGACTACTCAGACTTAAAATTAAGCATAAGCAAACACATTTACAGGATTAGGATCAGCTAACCTTCAAAGGGGAGCCATGTTGCAGAGGATGACAGACTGCAGCCAAAGGTTTGCTCAGCTAGTAGCAGCTTAATAGAAGGGAAGCGATACTAAAGCTCATTAAACATGCCAGAGCCCCATATTAAACTAAGAAACTTTTCAAACTATATACCTCATTCAGACAAAGTCCAGAGGTGGGCGACAAAAATGATTAGGGGGCAGATGCACATGAGCTATGAGGAGAGACTGAGAGAACTGGGATTGTTTAGTCTGCAGAAGAGAAGAGTGAGGCGGGGACTTTTCAACTACCTGAAAGGGGGTTCCAAAGAGGATGGATCTAGACTGTTCTCAGTGGTGGGAGATGACAGAACATGGAGTAATGGTCGCAAGTTGCAGTGGGGGAGGTTTAGATTGGATATTAGGAAAATCTTTTTCCCTAGGAGGGTGGTGAAGCACTGGAATGGGTTCCCTAGGGAGGTGATGGAATCTCCTTCCTTAGAGGTTTTAAGGTCAGGTTTGACAAAGCCCTGGCTGGGATGATTTAGTTGGGGATTGGTCCTGCTCTGAGCAGGGGTTGGACTAGATATCTCTTGAGGTCCCTTCCAACCCTGATATTCAACGATTTTATGACACCGTCGGCACTACATTTTGTTTCCATAATGGTTGTATTGTTGAGAATCCTAGCAGATAAGTCATCTCCAGCTCTTAGGCTATAATCAATCACCAGTGGGTATTAGGAGGAAATTATCCTTCCTGAGGGGGAAGTTATCCCATGAGTGCCTACTGCAGGGTTTTTCTTGCATCTTCCCCTGAAGCAACTGAGACAGAGAAACTGGGCTGAATGGACCACTGGCCTGATGCACTGTAGCAATTCCTAAGTAGGATGGATTAGATGTTTGGGTTTTTGTTGCTTGTTTTATAAATTGGAGATAGGCCTGAAACAGACCCCTAGATACAAACTTTGCACCTGGATCCACACTTTGTGACCTAAACCCATCTCTGTGATCTACTCTGCTATGGTTCTTCTCAAATTCGTTGGAATTATTGTACAGCTGGGAATTGTTGATAGGCCATATTTAATTTTTTCACGTTCTTCCCTCCGTGATCGCAAATCTCGCCTCTCCTCTGTGCCCCCGTTCTGGCTAGTCTAGCTGGAGACCAGATGGCACAGCAGCAGCACTGTGACAGCAGTGTGGTTCCTAGGTGCCGACTTGTTATGTCTCTGTACTGTAGGGGCCAGATCCTGACCTTTCCCAAACAGTGGTAACTTCCGTGGATTCACACTGGTGAAAAAGCAACACAAGAAGATAATCAGGCCCCATAGCCCTATTTATATAACTAGTCACTTTGTTCATAATATGGATATGCTGCCCGCCTTTCCATCAGCTCCATCTCCAACCAGCTACTAGTCCTCTTCATTAATAGCAGGATCCAGTTCAAAACTGCCCTCCCTGGGTGAAATCCTAGCTCCATTTAAGATAATGACAAAGCTCTCATTGAGACTGTAAGTTGTTTGGGGCAGGTACTTCTGGCTATTTTCCTTCTGTCAACCTAGCACACACCTGTCTCTACTGTTCCCTTAACCTCTCTTCTTTCTTCCCCTTTCCACCACCCCTGGGTTCATTCACCTGTCGCATCTTGTCTAAATCCTAGATTGTGAGCGATTTGGGGCAGGGGTTGTCTTTGTGATGTTTGTTTGTACAGTTTGGCCATCATTGGTGCTACAAGAATAATTAGTAGTAACAGAGCCCAGGAGTCCTGATTTCCAGGTCCATGCTCCACGCATTAGACAACACTCCCTACAAAGTCATCAGTAGCTATTTGCCATGATCTTGTTTGGACTAATTTTGTCTTTGTTTCTTTTTTTGCAGATATATCAACTTCCTTTCCTTAAACAAGCAAGACTTCTTGTTAAACACACACACACACACACACACACACACACACACAGGTTTTTACATTAGTTTCCTGAGTTCATGGATAAAGTCCAGAGCTGCCAAGCTCCCACTACTTTGCCATGTCACACTAATAGCTCCCAGATCCCATCACATATTAAATTCATGCGGTTTCAGCGAAGCCATCTATTTAATGCAATTCGCTAAATGCCTGCGTAGCTCCGCTGACAGTGACATATTAGTTTTGCAGTCTTTTGCAATCTGATATCTCTGAATTTGCCACTGTACTAAAGATTTGATTAATGTGGTTCCATTTCAGTGCAGTAATTGGCTGCGACTGTTGTAGAAAATAATCAGGCTTTCATTCCTTACAACTGCTTGGACATGCTAATGAGCGAGTGGGTTAATTAAGCCCCAGGCAGAAAGCGACAGTTACTGATGACTGTTATGACAAACCACCGACTCGGCATTTGGGAGCAGGACAGCAAATTTGCACTTTATGAAATTACAGGAAAACTGGGACATAAGGAATAAATAGTTACATCTGTCTGGTGAAAGGAAAGGAGCAAGAGAGACACAGAGAGGGAGAGTATGTATCTCTAAAACCAAGAGCCCAAAAGTTAGGAGCCCCAACGCATAGGGAATGAAGAAAGTTGATTTTCCTTGTGTGCACTCCTCAGTTTCCCAGTGAGGTTGATACACTGGCAGAGTGTGAAATATGGAGACCTAGCGGAGGGATTTGCATTATTGCAAAATAGCAATAATGAAGGGAAAAAAAAAGAAGCTGCAGCAACTCTGTTCGTCTGGCAGGCACAAGGCAAGATGATGAGAGGGAATAAATCACACACACAAGATGACAAATAAACCTTCTGTGGAAAATTCTCTGGCTTGTCCAGAGCCACCTCAATGAGCTGCCTGCCAGGCAGAGGGGTTCTCTGCAGTGCTGCCAGGAGTGGGTGGGTTCAGGACTTTGTTTCTCTTTCCCTGAACTCTTTAGAGCATTAAGGTTTTGTTAATGGGAGGGGTCAGGCATCTTTGGCATTGTTCCCTTCCTTCCCCTGTCCCAAGGAGCAGGGAGCTGACCCAAGCCGCCTTCTGCATTTATTGCTCCTCTGGGGGCTGCTGGAACTTTCTTCGCTGTGCCAAATTGTAATTGTTCTTGTAAGCTGCACAAAACGCTGCTCAGAGCAGAGAAGAGCCTGATCGAAAGCTCTTTGGCATCAATAGGAGCCTTTCAGTGCAGTCGTTGCTGTTTCTATGAAGTAGGCCAGCGGGAGATTTGTGATGCATCAGTGTTTGCTGTGGGGCTGGAGATACTGACCTGCAGCACTGTTGTCATTTTAGTTCTGGAGAAGTCTCTTTCCCTGGCAGGCTGTTCTCTCCATGCATTTCAGACCTGGCCGACAGCACCACATGGGGCAAGGTCCTGTCCTACCAAACATCAGGGGGCTGAGTTGGGGCCGGGACCAGCTTCTGACTTACTATCGTATCCTCTTGGGCTGCGAGAGGTGGTCACATGGATGAGGGCTTGTGTCCCGTGTGCAGAACACAGGGAGGCAGAGGAGGTTGTTATGGTCTCTGAGGGTTGATCAAGATACTATCAAGATACTAACCACCTTTAACTCCCATTGCCCTGGTCTCCATGGCTACCATGTTCCCTCCCTCCCTACTTGTTGGTTAATTTGGCATATTGTGTAAATCCTGGATTGGGAGCTGTCTGGGGCATGACTGTCTTTGGTCCTTTGTTTGTACAATGCTTAGCTCAATAAAGGTCTGACCCCAAACTGCGCTACCTCAATAATAAATAGACTGGAGAAAATGCCAGCCTCCATAATACTAGATGCCACCTTAGAATGTCTTTGCCATCACCACCCTCTATGATATTCTCTGCCAACGTCTAGAGAACCTATTGTGATCTGATTTTAATTCCACCTCCAGGAGCAGAATGTCTCATCTCCTCTCCCGTGTAATTATCACTCACCATGGGGGAGTGGAGGGGACACTCGTGCATGGTCATTTTGCTTGGCAAACCTTAGCAAGTCACTCTGCCTTTCCGCCTGGAGCATTGCAGGACATGTTGTGCCTGAACATTTCAAAAGCCAAGTATCCCCTGTGCCAGACCAAGCTCTTCAAAGCAGAGCCCTGAACCCTGGGTACTTATGAGCAGTAGTTTGTAGGACTAATAGCTGAGCAGTTTCTACCCCTGTTTTATGGAACTGGCTGGAGAGTTTTCTTTTTCTTTTGCAGACCCACCTCACCATGTGGTGATAGAATCAGCCAAGTTACCATCCACCCTCCCTTTGATGCGAGACTGACTGCCCCCTCCCAAAGCACCCCCAGGTGCAATAAAAAGAAAGTTCAGAGCTGGTAAAGGACAACTGGGTTCTGGGCAATCACAGAAAGGTGCTACACAGAAGTGACAAACCCAAACAGCACACCGGGCCCAGTTCTCTCTTAATATTTGTATTACACTCAAAGGATCCAACCAGGGATTAAGGCCCTGATGTGCCAGATGCTAACCATCTCTGGGGTTGGAGACTGCTGTGGACAATACAGCAAGCTGAACAACAGTGTATATGTGTGAATGAATTGTGCACAGTATGAGGGAGCAGACCTTCTTGTCTTACAAAAAGTTCCCTGTGGGATCCATAATGTACATTCGAGGTGGACAGGCTCTCAGTTCATAAGGTCTCTTTCAGGAGGCCTCTGCATGGCACGTCTCCTTTGGAAAGGTGAGAAGGCTGGGAAGATTAGAACCTTCAAGACTGATTCACCCCCTCACCTATACTATTGTAAACCAGGAGTGATTCCTAAATTTAGTGAGGCACACCAGTGTAAAACCAATGCACATAAAAGCAAAGTCAGGCCCCTCAGCTTTATTTGCATTTGAGCTTTAGCTGAAAATCTCCCACCATTGTTAATCTGATGGTCTGTGGAGACCCCACTGAGATGAGGGTCCCACCACACACATAGTGAGAGGCTGTCCCTGCCTCAAGAAGCCAGACAAAGCATTGGAGAAAAATTACAACATACAATCAGAAGATGGGAAACCGAGGCACAAAGAGATTCAATGATTTGCCCAAGGTCACTTAAGTGAATCCTGATCGTGGTTGGGTTCTGTATTTGCTACAATAATACAAGCAATAAATAATCACCGTAATGCACACAACACCAGCTGGAGAAGATGACAAACTGCTGTTGCTTCTTACCCCTGAAGCAACAGGCCCGGAGAGCCAGCTGTGAACTACAGACTGGTCCCAAGTCTATTTTTGTATCTAGCTTTCAGAGAGCTTTGAAGCTATGTAGCTCTAGCTAGGTGCTGCTGAGGAATGATTATTATTAAATGGACACTTAGTCTGCTTTATCATTTCACACTTTCCTGGCTAAACCAAGAGCCCAAGTGAAAAGGTCATCAGGGAGGTTTTAAATATATATGCTCAAAATTCATTCACATCCCAGGGAACGTTTCACAGGAGGAGGAAGTTTTGAGAACCAGCCAGGGCCAGCTCTAACTTTTTTGCTGCCCCAAGCAAATAAAAAAGGGGGCAGCTGGAATGTGCCGCCCCAAGATTGGCCGTAATGACACCCCTTAAAATGTACCACTCCAAGTACATGCTTTCTTGGCTGGTGTCTGGAGCCGTCCCTGGAACCAGCAAAGCTGTCCTGCTTTTTGCTGCAGCAGGGACAAAGGAACATGCATAGGGATTGCCATTCTGGATCAGGCCAATGGCACGTCTATGCTCTGCCCTGCTGCCTCCATTCCCTAGTGTCTGCAGCAGAAAAGCAGGGCTTTGTGTCTGGTGCTCATTGACCCAAATGCCTGTGATCCTCCAGCAGGAAGTAACAATGCAGTGAAGCAGTGAAAGTGGTTAGTGAAAAAGGGGCATGGTTTAGGCTTTCTTGGTGGTGGAGGCAGCTCAAGTGGAAACGTTCAGCCATCACCCTTTGTAGATATTCATGAGATGAGAAATGCTGAACCGGCATCACTTCTAGCTTGGCTCCTCTTTTCCTGTCTTATTATATCTGCCAAGAGAAACTTGCAGCTGCATTGCTCTCAGCAAGACTCCTGCCAGCCCAGGCAGCAGGAGGCACCCTACCATCACACCTGGCATTGCTGCCTCCCACTAATCCACTAGGGACCCCTGCTCCAGCTTCAGAGAGCACACCATGCTGGGCACACACAGGGAGTCTGCTTGCCTTGTGAGATACTATGCTGATAAGTCTGCTCCAAGCTGCCACTCCCTGGCAGTGCTGGAGTTTGTATTTTTCATGCACTGTATTTGGATTCCTTAAAGTGGAAAATTCGGATGAGGGGAGAAGGGAATTACCAGGATAAAATCAAGCAAATGTGGCAGTGTGTTCTGACAAAATCTCCCATATGCAGCTGCTGTTGCCCTGAGGAAGGATAGTTCTGTGATGGCAGCAAAGCTCTGGGAGGCAGGAGAACTCCAGTCTCTTCCCAGCTGTGCCACTGTCTTGTGTGTTATGTTGGGTGAGTCACTTATGATCCACTAGGTGGGTTTCCAAAGGTACTTAGTGGTGGCCTAACTCTGCTTCCATTGGAGTCTATGGGAGTTCTATCACTGAGCAGAGTTAGACCAGGGCTGGGTCCATTTGAAACTCCCTCCCACTGTGCCTCCATTCCCCCACCTGGGAAACTGGAGACAATAGGTCTGATTTGTCTCTTACGTGTACTCATGTCACGCTTTTGACTTGGGCAGCATGAATTTTGACTTATACCAGCACATCAGAGAGGAGATTCAAGCCCAATAAGCTTACCTCCTAGGGACGTTGTGGAGTTTAATTGACATTTGGATCACACCTTTTATTATGGTTCCCTTAATAAACAGTTTATAAAGGGTTAAGAAATGATTAATAGATATTTTAATGAATAGTTCATCCATTGAGATAGAGCCCAACAAGTCAATACTTAGACAGTCCCTGTATCAGAGAGCTTCCAATCCTTTTTGTTGTGCGACGAAGCTCTAGTCCACCACCAGGAAATGCTGCTGCAATACAAAATCTAAATAAATAATAATAACAATAATAAATGATAAATAGTTGCTTGTAATAATAACCCTGGTTTACAACTATCTATAACACCTTCTACTGCTGTGCTTATAGTCATCTATAAACATATTGCCAATGTCTGTA
This sequence comes from Dermatemys mawii, assembly GCA_007922305.1. Classification (NCBI taxonomy): domain Eukaryota; kingdom Metazoa; phylum Chordata; order Testudines; family Dermatemydidae; genus Dermatemys; species Dermatemys mawii. The sequence continues at coordinate 2,394,792 of ML677387.1, forward strand.
ATGTACTTATAACATCTATTAATTGTTTATAAACCAGTTCTAAATGGAACCTTAATAGGACGTGTGACCAATGTAGGCCACACACTTCGATATCAGCAGAAGGAAAACACTCTGGAAGTGCTAAGTATCATTATCATGTGGGCTTTTTCACTCATTTGTCCTGCTTTGGTACATTTTGGAAAAGCTACAATGTCTGAATTCCCCCCAAAATCTCATAAAAAACTGTTCCCCAAGGAGGTAGGGCAAGAAGTGTATCCTGATAAACAAAAGATCAATTCACTACAAATCCATCTTTTAATACTAATAACTAATTTATAACTATTTACTGCCTACTCTCTAAACCTTGCCTTCCATCCGAGGGATATTTTGCAACATAAGCACTCACACCGCATAGCCAGTGATTTAGCTGAGGGGTTTTATAGTCTGAAATGGCTTTAAAATTTGTTTGGAATTACCTTGAGCACATTTTAAACACTTAAATTGTCATCTTTGTATACTGGGATATTCACGATGCACTTTAGTAGAGCTTTTTTAAAAAATCCATTAGATTGTGGAGTAACACACAGATGCCTCTTCCATTGTCTTCCCAAGTGTCGTTCCTAAAACCAATAATCTAATACAGCCTAGAGTCCCTTGACAACATCATTGCTACCTAGAATGCAGATCTTGTAGAGGAAGGATGGTCCATGAGATATGAGTGATTTTCAGTCACTTCCAGGCTCTGCCACAGACTTTCAGTGTAACCTCAGGCAAGTCAATGCAGATCCTGAAGATATTTAGGTTCCTAACTTCCATTGAAATCAGTGGAAGTTAAGACCCTAAATACCTATGAGGAGCTGAACCATAGGACTTGTCTTCATCGCAGAGTTAATGAGCTATAACTGGAGTGTTGCCCCGAACTTGAGTCCTGTCCAAAAAATAGCCATTGGGCACTGTGTGAATCAATTCAGTAATGTTTGTGAGGTGCTCAGATAGAATAGGAATTGTATAAACGCCTAGGTAGACCAGATTTCAAACAGGACACAATATTTGGCAGAACAGGGAGGGGAAGGAGAATTTGTCACCAGAGCGACGGCTGAGGCATATTGTAACTAAGGTTTGGAGATATTTTGTGCACTCTGGTGTCTCTTGACAGCAGTTGCATTTTCCTAATGGGCTCTGACTTGTATTTTTCTAGTGCAAACAGCCTGATTTCCCCCCACCTCACCCCAGACTATAACACGCTTGATTAGGCTGGGAGAGCCATGCCCTGATAAGCCTTCCACCTATTCCATTCCTCATCTTTAAGCCACTGCACGCTCCTCGCAGCATGCCTCACAAGTCCACACTTCATATGTTTAAGGCTTCTGCTAGCTGTCAGGGTCTCCTGCACATTTTTGTATCTGACGTGATCTTGCAAAGGAGCCCCTGGGGAGCCTCCGTAAAAATGTTTTATGTAGGAATAGGTTGGTTTCTGTGCAATAAAAACTGAAGCACTGAAAAGCAAGCTCCTGTGTAATTACAAAGACAGAGGAGATAGCTTCCATATGTTTGAGTGGGTGTGAGAGGCCCAGAGCGTACATCTGTTCTCTTTGTTCTGTCGGGGGGAGAGGGGGGGAAATAAAGAAGAAAGAAAAGGGAAACTGGGGTCTGAAAGAGAAACTGACCTCTTGATAAACCCTGACCAGAACCAGTCCCTGGCTTTGAGAGTCAAGGTATGACAACATCTGGCTCTAGGAAGAGTGCAGGCAGCTCCAGCAGAAAAGGCAGTTGATCAATAAATTGTGCTACCAGGCATGAAATCGGAGAGATCTGAGAACCATTCATTAACGAGCTCGTTAAGTGATTGATATGCTTAATTTTCCTGTCAAATGTGGACTTCCCTTGTAAACATGTCAATTGAGAAAAGTTCAAGCTTGTCACTCGGATTTATGGCTGGAATAACATGGAGGTGGAAAAGAGCGACATGTCCCCCGTGGCCCATGCTGCTTCCTATTAAATGTGAGGCCAATGAATCCAGGTGCTTGAAGGTCCTTTCTCCTCCCCTCCTACTCCTTTCTTCCCACAGCTGAGATAACAATAACAGACCTCCAAACCACAAACATATCAGAACTTGGCCCCAGCAACAATTAGCCTATTAATTTGTTCATCTTGATAAAGCAAGAGGCATCTTAGCTTTGGAATGTCTTTGATGGCTTGTTTTCTGAACTAAGATTCTCCATTTATTCTTCCTTCTGTAGTCCTCCACTCCTTCCCTTCCTAACTAAATCAAATATATATGGTTGGAAGTTTTAATCCAGGCACCAAAGGCTGGTCTTGTTTTTCTTCAGGATCCTGCTAGAATTTAGATACAGGCCCTGATTTTCAGTGGGGTCTCATCCTGCTCTCCAGTAATTATTTTCATTATTGCCTTCATCCCTAAGTGTCCAACCCACACAGGGCTGGGGACTGTTCCAGATAAATGGTCTCTCAATGAGGCTGCAAAGACTTGTACTTTTAGCTCCCAAGTTTCCCAGTTCAATCCCCAGGCTCATTCAAAATGGCAGCCCTCACAGTAGCACTAAAGACCGGGGTGAGATTGATGGCCAGTTGTGTGAGGTGCTGTACAAACACATTGTGAGAGACAGTCCATGCCCTGAAGCTATAAGAATTGAAGGCCCCCATCCTGCAGAGATTTAGGCATGTCCTTATATTCATGTGCTGAGGGGACCAGTTGGACTATGGGAAATTAAAATGTGCGTGAGCTTTGTAGAATCTAGGCCTAAGTGGACAAGGGAAAGATTATTAGGGAAAAAATATTTTGCAGATAGGAAACTGAAGCCCAGAGAGGTTACGTGACTTGCCCAAGGCAGGGAGTTGTTCCCACAACAGGCATTTGGCAGCTGGCAGGACACGTTGGCATGAGGTGTTTATCACTAGTAGTAGGAATGGTGGGCAAAGCAGGGAGAGTTGGGTTGGGTGACAAAAATTCATGGCACATAGGTAAGGGTATAGTGAGAGCTGCTCCCAAAAGTGCTGGCTCTTTTTGGCCACACACACGTGGCAAATAGGGTGACCAGATGTTCCAATTTTACAGGAACAGTCCCGATTTTTGGGTCTTTTTCTTATATAGGCTCCTATTACACCCCACCCTGTCCTGATTTTTCACATTTGCTGTCCGGTCATCCTAGTGGCAAACAGGCCCAGCCACACCTATCCTAGCACAGTAAAGAGTGTTACACTGTGTGACCAGTGCTACACAGAAAGGGATGAAATTCACCCCATGCAGCGGTCTAGTGTAAGGTTTGGGATCCTCTTAAGCTCTATGTATTTCAGCCAGTGTGAGTAAAACCTTCAGCACCTCTGATGAATAAAAACAAAGGAAAAGGGTTAAGGTTAAATTGTGCTTTTTTTTTTTTTTAAAGGAATAAGATTTTCAAACAGCTCAAGGCCTCAGCTAACCCTTGCTATTGCTGAAAGACTTGGACTGCGTTGCTGACCAGAAAAAATAATACCATTTGCACACTGCTGTGGAGAAGCAAAAGGTCAAGAATATACTGCTTGTATCATGTGTTCCTAAAGTTGCAAAAAAAGAAAAAGAAAAAAAGAAATACAAATAAATAAATAAATGCATTACATTTAATAATGCTCGACAAGAGAAAACAATTAGGCTAGTAACAAGGAACGTGTGTTTGTCTGGTTATTCCTTTAAGTTTACCATGCTTTTCCAGTTAATTGTTTCTGTTGCAGAATGTAGTGAAAAAATGTTTTCAGAGAGAGAGTGTGTGTGTGTGTGTTTTCCTGTCTCCCTTTAGTGGCAGGTTCCAGCAACTACACAGCCTACTAGCAGTACCCAGCTGAAGTAGTGTTTTAGCTCAAATGTTTGAGATCTATAGTTTTGATGCTCAATGTCCAGGGTTCAATCCCGCAGCTGATCAGTAGACGAGGTCATGGTTTGTTGCAGATATATGAAATGTTCCATTGTTTTACATGTTTTGATGCACATATTGATATTTGAACCAATTTTTGAAATTCAGAATTGTAAGGGTTTTTTTTAGCTCAAACAGAAAAAAAAATGGACCAATTTGGCGAAATCAGAACTTTGGGGATTGCAATCCCATGCTCAAAAACAATCTCCCCCAAACCAAAATGAAATGAAAACAAAATGCCCCAAATATTCATTTTGAAAATTTTCAGTAAAAACTTTTTAAAAAACATTTTGAAAAAAAAAATTGTTCCTTTCCAAAACCTGTGGAATGAAACCTATTTTGAATGTTTTGAAAATTTGCACAAAAAAATTACATTTTTTTCAACCCGCTCTCTATAAGTACAAGAATAAAACAGAACAAAATAGAACAGAGCCCTACACTGGTCCTCTACCTTCAGTTCATTTAAATCCATCCCATAGACTTTGATTCACTTCCTCCATATTCCCACAAGCGTGTCAACAATAGAATGAGATAATAATGATTAATAAACATTTTCTTGTTCAGAAATGATAGAGTTCTCCCACAGCTATTTTTGAAGATATTAGGCATAAGCATTCAGATTAGCAGCCGTGTTAGTCTGTATCCGCAAAAAGAACGAGGAGTCATTGTGGCACCTTAGAGATTAACCAATTTATTTCAGCATAAACTTTCATGGGCTATAGTCCACTTCATTCCATGCATCTGATGAAGTGGGTTATAGCCCATGAAAGCTTATGCTGAAATAAACTGGTTAATCTCTAAGGTGCCACAAGTATTCCTTGTTTTGTTTACTGTGACATGATTTTCCTGTAGGTCCAGAATGGAGAGGCCAATCTCTCCACAGACAGTCTATAGAATAATTTGTAATCTACCGTTCAGGATGGTTGGGGGGTAAAACACTGTACTGGGACTCAGGAGATCTAGGTTCAATTTCTGTTTCTTTCATAGGCTCCTTGTATGATCATTAGTAAGCCACTTAGGTTATGTCTCTGCTGCAAGCTAGGGGTCTGATGCTCCTGCTTGTGTACACACACTCAAACCAGCACTCACTGAGCTAGCGTGAGTATAAACAGCAGTGAAGCCACAGCTACACTGACAGTGGAAGTGGTGGCACAACTGAGCCTTGCTGAGTGTGTACGCACCTGAAACCGGTGGGTATGTACCGAGTTGGGTCTTTGCTGCCACAAACAATGTGATCCTGGTGACACTGCTATTTAAAAATACAAGACTAGCTTTGCAAACACGCTCTTCCACCGGGGTCGTGCCAAGTTCCGTGCTACATCAACACACACAAGAGAACACAGAATGCTCCTTGTCGCTTTTACAACAGAAACCCTCAGCAGGGAGCAGAAGCACATGGCAGGCATTGAAATACCTGTAGGGTGCCCTCTTGTTTGCTGACTGCTCAAATGATGCAGTATCTGCTGGTAACATGTGTATCAATTACTTTAGAAGTCTGACAGGACAGCAGGGGCCCCCTTTGAAATGCGTTGCCAGTGTGTAGAGTAAGTGGATCCTGTAACAGGTTTGTCCCTGACTTTCTCAGGGATTCCTTCCACCCAGTGAGTTGTAAACTGGCGAGAAGCAGATGTGTCATCATTAACAGGTCTGATGTTCAGTAAAAGGCCCACGGGGATGCTTTTAATGCAGAGCACAATTGGTACAGCTTTGGAAATACGCATCTGTACTGAGGTTCTGGAACAATTTTTAGAGGGGGCAGGGGGTGCTGAGAGCCATTAAACCTAATTGCAAATCCCGTGCATGATGGAAACCATGTCAAGCCAGGGGGCTCAGCAGTACCCCCTCTGCACCCCTACTTCGAGCACCAAGGCCTCTGCATTAAACATGTGGTGTGTACATGCAATGGCTATCTTGTGACTATGTCTGGGCTGGTCCATGCTGGGAACTTCCCTAGGCATAGCCATGTTGCTCGGAGCTAAATCCACACCCCGGAGCGATATAGTGATGCCGACCTCACCGTCCGTGAAGACAGTGCTAGGTTAATGGAAAGATTCTCGCTGACCTAGCTACAGCTTCTTGGGAGGTGACTTTCCTTCCCCTGCCATCAGCGTAGGTAGTGTCTTGAAACACCACAGCAGTGCAGCTGCAGTTTAAATGTACCTATGGCCTCTGTGTCATTCAGTTAACCCCATGTTTGCAGGGGATATAGAGATTTTTTGCCTTCCTCTGTGGCATGGGATGTGGGTCACCTGCTGAGACAATCTGGGTATATTTCACTTAATCAGTTCTCCACCACTGGAGAGGCCTGGGGCAATGGTGGCACTTAGGTCTCTCACGTTCTATGCCTGTGACAACAGTTTAATCTCCTGAGGACTGGAATGATTTAGTTTAACCCAAGTTACTGGTTCCAAGGCAAGCATAATCTGGTGAAACCGATCAACCTGTGCTAAACAGGAGATCAGACTAAATGATCTAACAATCCCTCTTGGCCTTACACTCTGTGAAAACCGGTTATCTTCTCACAGACACCGCTACACTTCAAGCTAGGGGTCTGATTCTCCTGCTTGTGTACACACACTCAAACCAGCACTCATTGAGCTAGCAGGACTATAAACAGCAGTGAAGCCACAGCTACACTGGCAGCAGGAGTGGTGGCACAACTGAGTCTTGCTGAGTATGTACGCACTTGAAACTGGTTTCACCGCAGCCCCTGGGCAAACTGGATTCAGACCAAGCATATTGGTCCTGACAACATGAGGGTGGGGCAGGGGTCCTGCTCTGGCAAAGGGGGTCCAGTCTGGAAAAAGTTGAGAATAACGACAGAAGCATGTGGAGAAACTAAGCACGACTAATCCCCACTAAATAGCTGGAGAGAAGCATTTCTCAGCAAGAGATGTGAGAGGCAAGAGCACTTGCCACTGATTTTTGCTGACTTTGTTTTCTTTTTTAGGACAGGGAAGGCACAGACCTGACAGGTGATGTAGGGCATTGGATAGCCATCTACACTGTGTGCTTGGCTGCACACCAGCATTTTATAGGTTTTGGGGTGAAAAATGCCTTTAATTAACAGATGGAACTGGGGTTTTCACTCTAGTCACATGCTATTTGCTGCATCAAGATGGCCCATTTTACCTTCATAGTCTTTTCCTCCTTAAAGAGCCCTTCAGTCTGGGATTCACTGAAAGCCAAAGCACCCCAATAATCTCCAACTGTAGCCATAGATGCTCAGATGCTCAGCATCTTCATCTCTTCCCAATGTAGATAGGTCTGCAGCCCTCCAGTAATCCCCAGTGACCTACTAGTGGGTCTACACACTGCTGAGTGATTTACAAAGCACTCCAGCCCTTTGACTTGGAAAGGTCTCACTTGGTGTCTGAGGGTGTATCCTAAACCCATTTGAAAGCTCAATATGAGGGAAATAGAAATGTAGAGGGGAGGAGAAATGGGTGGAGTGAGGGTAGAAACCATTGCCAGCCTGTTAATCATCTATACTAAGAAAAGGGAGAGTTTAGGAGAGCAGCGGAGAAATCAGATGGGGTCCGGAAAGGGTCCAGATTACAGGGTCAAATTCCACCCCTTGGAACAGCGATGCAATTCCATAATCAGCTATTATGAAGTTTCTACCATCTTCCTCTGAAGCATCTGATATTGGCCATGGTCAGAGACAATATGCTGGGCCACTGATTTGATCCAGTCTGGTAGTTCCATATGTCCTTTGGTTCCTCTGGATTTCCACTGAGATCAGAATGCGGCCTGTAGCAATTAAAGGATTGTTTCCTACAATAGCTATTCCAGTACCTTGTTCATGTCTGTTTCTACATGACTCAAACAACAAGGTGCAAGGATACCATGCCCACCATGTCTGATCATAATGCCACTGTATAAATCCATGGTATACCCACACCCTGAATATTGCAAGCAGTTCTGGTCATCCTATCTTTAAAAAATGATATTAGGAATGGAAAAGATACAGAAAAGGGCAACAAAATGATTAAGGGTACAGAACAGCTTCCATATGAGGAGAGATTAAAAAGACTGGGACAGCTTGGAAGAGATGACTGAGGGGGTATGATAGAGGTTTGTAAAATCATGAATAGTGTGGAAAAAGTGAATAAGGAGGTGTTATTTACCCCTTCTCATAAAACAAAAACCAGGGGTCCCCCAACTGAAATTAATATTCAGCAGCTTTAAGACAAACAAAAGGAAGTAGTTCTTCATCCACCACATAGTCAACCCGGGGAACTTGTAGTCAGAGGATGTTGTGAAGGCCAAAAGGATAACTGGGTTCAAAAAGGAATTAGGTAAATTCCTGGATGATAGCTCCATCAATGGCTATTAGTCAAGATGGTCAGGGATGCAACCTCATCTGTGTATCCCTAAGCCTCTGACTGCCAGATGCTAGAACTAGATGATGGGATGGATCACTTGATGATTACCCATTCTGTTAGTTTTCTTTGAAGCATCTGGCATTGGCCCCTGTCAGAAGACAGGATACTGGGCTAGATGGACCATTGGCCTGATCTTGTTGGATCAGCCAACAAGAGAGTTTGTTCTGACACTGAAATGGTAATATACCTAAAGAAAAGTTTTGATGGGTGAATGGGGCTGATATTTCCCTTTCCAGTTTGCTCTAGATCTTTCAGTTAAACTTATCTGCATTTCATGGCTGGGTACTTCTGTGAACAAACCATTTGGTGATTGATTCATTTTTATTTCGGTTAAATTTTATCATGAAATAGCAGTCATCAAATCAACACCAGGGCTCCCTGGTGCACATTCCCTCTGGTCTCATTTTTTGAAAAATGCCAAGAATAGGAGACCATTATTCTGTGACGTGTGCCACTCTGCTCACATTATCTCTAAAATAACACGAACACATGCATAAATCTCTACAGCAATCCTGACATGGACGAGAACAGATCTAGCCTCATTGTACTGGAGATGTTGCATAGAGTACAGGGAAGGGTAAAACAGCGGAACAGGCTAGTAGTTTGGTTCGAACATTAACGCTTTGCTTTTCTTAGCCTGAGCCTGTTTGAAGGCCACTTGGCAATAATAAACCGCAGGCTGGACTGGCCTCAATACTGATTTGAAATGGTAATTACATTTCATAAAATGAATTCAAAAAAGTTTTGTTTTTATAATTTTTTCAAGAAAAAAGATTCCGATTTTTTGATGGAAAAAACCCACTGGGGAGCTCATAACTGACAGGTCACCTGTGTGGCGAAAGCTGGCTCTGCTTCCAAAAGCCATGATTTGTTGGGGATTGGTGAGCAGGAGAAGCTGGCCTCTCTACCCTCCCATCTCGAGACTCGCAGCTGGCTAGGGAGTGGGCAGAAAAATCTTACCCCTACTTCCTGTTGCCAGCTGTCCTCGGGGTGGAGAATTGGATGGCCATAGAGAAGGGACTGCATCTGAACTGGCAGCCTTGGCAGAGAGGCAATTGACTGGATTATGGAGACTCAACTCTTCTTCTATCCCGTAGAGGGCCCCCTTTTGTGAACTAGGGGGCAGCATTGGGGGAGCTCTGACTTTCCCACAGTTGTCAATCCAGCCAATAAGCTGCCTTTAAAAGGGAAGGTGGAAATAAATCAAAGAAAAGAAAGGACAGGAATCCCCTTCCCCCCATTTCTGGAAAAGTTCAAACTTTCTTCTTTGGCTACAAGGGGCAGGCTCCTTGGCTTTCTAGCATGACAGTGATTTGCCATCATGTGGTGTTAGCCCCATACTGGTTTAGTATTTATTTTAGCTAATATGGCACAATTAAAGTGTAATCATGTCTGTACCTTTCATTTCACGTCAGGCAAAATGAACACCGTTAAGAGGATGATGCTAACTTGAAATGATGGGAAATAGTTAATGTGATGAAACATTCAGCTCATATTAATAAAAAAATTGCGGGGAAAAGGCTCTTATGTCTCTTCTGGGTTGCTTGCACTGCATCTTTGAGCCCAGGGCAACATCCTCCTTCACATTGCTTCTGTGATCATAGTCTGTCTGCATATAGGGAACTAGCACCTTAATGGAGCCATGAATTTTCAAAACCAGACATGACAAAGAGTCAAAACCAGACATGTAATATTTTTAGAAACACCTCTGTGATTTAGGAGCCTAAGTATCATTTTTAGAAGAAATTCAGGCACTTAGGATCCTAAGTCTCAAGAAAGTGAAGGCGCTACATGCTTCTTAGTGCCTGGGTCACTTCAGTCTTAGGCTTTGAAATGCTGAGCAGATCAAGGCTTAGTTACCTTCAAAATTTTGCCCCTGGGCTGACAAGAATTTGTGGGTTTGCGATCTATAATAATACCTAGTTCTTAGATAGGACTTTTCAGCAATACATCTCAAAGCACTTTACAAAGAAGGTTAGCATTATTATCCCCATCTTACAGATGAGGAAACAGAGGCATAGAGAAGGGAAGTAACTTGCCCAAGGTCACCCAAGAGAACTGTGGCTGAACTAGGAATACAGTTCAGGTCTCTTGAATCTTAAATTCAGTGCACTAGACATGAAAGAGACTACTCTTCTTTCCTAGATTAGATTCAGGCAAAATTTTGGGGTTCGGATCTGAGACCAAATCAGAGCTAGGAATTTGGCCATAAATTTGATGCTGCTGAAATCTTGCAACTATTCTCTTATGATTTCAGTTCCAAGCAACTGAAATCTTGAGAGCTCAGCTGTTCTCATGAGATATCGGTCATTTACAGCTGCCATTTGTGTGGTTTTCGGCTACTAGCAAACTGGAAAATAGGCCTCTTTCATTTTTGAAGGTGACTGTTAATGTGGATTTGATTCAAATAGGCTTTTTCAGTTTTTGCCAGGGATCTGATACCAGAACCATAAACTTAGGTCTGAATCTGCCCTTTATCTCATGAAATGAGAGAGTCTGGCTTTGAGGTTCTGAGTTTGTCTTTTCTCCATTCAGAAGGGCACATCACTGATATTTGTAGAATCAGAGGTGTCAGAATGAGAAACACCTCAAAAGTTCCATCTCCTGCACTCACTGCTCATTCAAGGAGTGCTGGTTTATTCTCTATCATTTATTTCTCAGTGTATTGTCCAGTCTAAGTTTTCAGTTTCTCAGATCCTTTCTTGTATTAAGCAACCCTTTGGATCTGAAACTTTGAGACATGGTGGCAAAACTTGAGAGAAATAAATAACAATTATTTCAGAGAAGAAGGTTCCAGCTGGAGCAGTATCTGGTGGTTGAGCATATATCTAACAAAGGATTGTTATTTAAGCAATAACCCTTGAGAAATTGGTCGTTACCAGCATTAAACGACTCAGTCCATTGCCAAGGATGGTTAACGCTCTAATAAACTGGTCATTAACTGCAGTAACAATGAATTTCGAGGGGATTATTGCTATTATAAACCTTAATCAATGGTTTATATCAGCAATAATGTGGTCCTTTCTTTTAATGGTAAGTAGGGCAGCACAAGCAGCCTGCCTGGAAATGTTTTTGAGCTGGTTGAGAAGACAGAAAACAGGGGTTAAAATACCAGTCAGTTCAAAACATCTTGAAAAAAACAACTCAAGACCTTCACTTCAAGGGATGATGCATTGGTCATACCATTTGCAGGTCATACTACGATGGATGACTCCAGCTGAGACTGACTGAATGGTTCCTATTCACTTGGAAAACCTTCAGACTCAAGACACAGCATTGATGCTGAGAAATTGGGGGGGTTCTAGCTCCGAGGAAGATTGTACAGTTGCCAGGTGGAGGGATCTGCTAACGTATTAGCTATGAGGACAGGCCAACTCACTTTTCCTGATTCAGAACACACTGGAACATCACTTGTGTGGGAGGCTGGCTGGCATCCTAATATTGTTGGGCTCATGCTCTGCTAAGGAGTGACTGTGGGCAAAGATTAAGAGAGAAAGAGCCCAGTGATAAATGGAACAGAGAGAAGGGAGAGCTGTGAGCACTTAGATACTCTGACGGTGTTGACATCAATGGCACAACTCCCTTAGTAGGGCCAGGATTTCACCCTGGTGTTTTAGAGGTGAAACTCCTCATACGTAACGGCCAGTTGTGGAATCTTGCACATGGGTGGGGAGAATTCCTTCCTGATCCCAACAACCATCCCCGAAGCACGAGATTTGCCTCTATCTCAGTCCTTTGTGCCTATTACCATGGAAAACATGGAGCATTAGGAACCAGGTCACCTGTCTCTAAAATCTGGAAAGCTTTGCTCCTTTTCTGCAGTCTCTGCTCTGATTTGTGCAGTGTCCGGTAAGGAACTAAGATGCACTCCTGTCTTTTTTTATGATGCTTATCCCTTTACATAAAGCAATAATGATATGATAGTGCAATGAGTAATAGAGGATTAGTAACAATATCTTACGAGAGCTGACTGAAAAATGCAGATTTCTTTTGCAAAGAAGGCAAAATTAAGTTTTCCAAAATAATTTCAGTGTTTTTGCACAACATTGTCATTTTCATAATTTCAAAAATTTTGAAATGTCAAACAACAAAAAAAGTGAAAAGTTTTGACCAGCTCTGTATTTAGCACCTGTATAGTGGCTTTCATCTTGAAGGATCACAATGCACTCTGCTGACTTGACATATGCAGAGATCACTGAGCTGACCACTAAAGTGCATCCACCTCTGAGATGGAAGATGGCAGCTGTTTAACCATTCATTACAGTCTGCATTTGCTGATGTAATGCAGAAGACAACCTGGCCAGGCTCAGCCTCAGCTCAGCGAATGAAGCATTGAGGAGGAGAAGTTCAGAGACACAAAGAGGAATTAGGTGCCCGACTTTCATTGCTTTTCAATAGGAGATGGGTGCCTCAATTCCCTTTGACCCCCCATCCAGAGTCACATTCCTCTGTGAGTGATAGTGGGCTTGAATCAGGAGTAGGGCGACACTCATTAAGACCTGATTCTCCAAGGTGCCAAGTCCCACCCTGAGCCCTGGTTCTGCTGCTCTGTGTTTGGCTTTTCCTGAGTACCGATCTGGTCCTTTAGATGTAAAATAGCATCTCCTGAAGTTCAATACAGATCTTGTGCATGACTTCTTGCCAATGCTTCTCTGAGTATCAGTGTTTAGGACTTATATACTTCTAAGTATTCTGCCCACCCAACACTGAGGGGCAATACATTATGATGTGGATACTCAATTTCTATTGGACACACTGCACTGTATTTCAACTGGATACACTCCATAATCAATTTGTTCTGTACACTCTCATTGAAGCTCTGGCCTGGGCCACTGTAGGAGACAGGATACTAGGCAAGGAGGACCATGATCTGACCCAGTATGGCAGCTCTTATGTTTTATGCTCTTCTTTATTTCCTGGGGTATATTGCGGTGCACTATCTAGCAGGTGGTCACCCTAGTAGCTGTGTTTCAGCGATGACTAAAGCAATTCCTCTCTCTATGTAGACAAAGATCCTGCAGACCTTATTCAGGCAAAATTCCACCTGAAATTCATGGGTGTTTTTGCCTGAGCACAGACTATAGGATCCAATAGTTCATACAATTCTTTGAGATCCTTTCAGATCAAATGTACAGTGTTAGGATCATAATAGCTAGATGCAAACACTTACTAGATTATCTAGGCTCCATGTCTGGTGATCTAGTCTATTTATCTTGGACATTCCTTGGGGCACAATGGCATCCTGGGATTCTTAGGGTACGTCTAGAATACCTGCCCAATTGGCAGGTAGTATTTGGTGTATCGTGGATCGATGTATCATGTCTCATCTAGATGTGATAAATCGATCCCCGAATGCGCTCCCCGTCAACTCCGGAACTCCATCTCTGCATGAGGAGGAAGCGGAGTCAAAAGGGAGAATGGCCGCGGTCGACTCGCCGCCATGAGGATGGCCAGGTAAGTCGACCTAAGATATTTTGACTTCAGCTATGCTATTTGCAGGGTAGCCAAGCCCTTACACACTACTGTAATACAAATAAATAAATAAATATTATTCCCTGTCTTGGGTAGGGTAGGGTATAATCCGTCTCATTACAGAGAATTTCTTAGCCTATTATTATTAACCTTGTTGATATTTTGGAGGGAATGGGTGAAGATGCACAGTACTTCTTGTCCAGGATACCCTCCTCAACTGGGACAGCCGCAAGGAAATCCATTGCCTGGGCTATAGAGAGACTGTTTACTTCTTTGCTTCCATTGGCTTCATGTCCAGAAGAATTATCCCTGTTTCTTTTTGCAACATTTGCCTTCAAAGTACCTTGACTCCTCTTCAAAGATCTGTGACTGATGTAGAGAGCCTCCCTGCAGGAGCCTTTAATGACTTAGTCTTCAAAGCCTATAGACAAGCAGTGAGTTATAATTATGTCCTGTCTGTAACAAAGATTTTTCTCCCTTCTCTATTTGAGAAAAAAGGGGAAAAAGAGACTTTACAGACTGTCAGCACAGATTCTGAGTTCCCATCCTTATCTGGGCACTCCCCCTCGCTAAGCTGGATGTGTCTGGAGAAGGAACTATTTGTCTGATATTAACAAGCTTGAAATGTTTGAGGCTTTGGCTTTTCTGGCCATTCTTCTGTTGTCCTTTCTAACATGTTTCCTTCCATCCCTATCCTATTGTGGGTGTCAGCAGAGGAGATGGCTAGTAACGTTTTTTTTTTTAAAGAAGGCTGTACTGGAATAAATTGAAAAGTTTACTTCATGTCGCATGGAAATAAAAAAGCTCATTCAGAAAGTTAATGATTTATTTTATAGTTTCATTATCAGGGTCACATTACTCAATAGCATTTCAAACATGTCATTTGTACAAACTATGGTAATTAAAATTTATAACGTACTTCATCAGCGGCATATGAATCTTTTAGCCAGCACTCTGCTGTCATATAAACAGTGTAATTTCAGCTGCAATTCACCCTTTATTGGCTCTCATTTGTGATTTAACAGCCATCAATGACTGTGCTATAAAGAATAAATTAACCATCCGTAAACCTTATGATGACAGGGACAGTCAAACAGATTTAAACTGCTTCCACCAGACTCTGGTTAGCCAGCAGAGATCAAATATGAATGAGGTGCTGGTGTGAAAGTGTGACTGCTCCCTGCTCTGAAGGTGCCATGCACAACATGGAGCCAGAGAATAGTCTACTCTGGCTATTTCCTGGGTGGAGCTTTTTATCAATGCAGCCCACAGGGCCTTAGAATTCCACCTCTCCTGCAAGTCATTTCCTGCCCTGCTGGAGCTGTTCCAGGGAATAACTTTGAGTTCCTGTTAAACAACAAAAGACACTCTCCTTCCTGCAGGACAGTTGGGCTCTTCAAGCTCTGGGGGCCCAAATCACTATTGCCCTGCATGTTGTGTTGCAAACAAGACCTAAACCACTACCAAACTGGGATGGAAGCACTTTGTGCTGGGCTGTAGAACCATGTCATGGCACTGCATGATCATAAAGAGGGAAAAAATGTGATGTAGGAACTCTCTCAAGTTTCTGTCCTGCTCAGCACTCCAAAATCTAGGTGTTTACTGGTGTAACTGCAGCTAGTGGAGCTACTCCAGAGTCACATTGGAGAGACTGGGAAGCCTGCACATTACTTCAGCTGAGATTTAACCCAGGAGGCTCCAGATGCATGGGCAACTGTGGCTGAAATGGAACCTTCCCAGGATCACCCTAAGCAGGGCTTGTTCCAGGTGCAGGCTGTTCCCATGAGCCAGGCTATTTTATTTTCTTGCCCTAGTCAGTCTCTTCCTGTTTCCTCCAGCATAGTTGCAAATGCCTGCAAGCCAGCAGTCAACTTATGATGGTGAAAAGTAAGCAAACAGAAAACCCCATAAAACCAAATCCCCACCAATCCTGCTCCAGTTTATGGATTAGAAAGCAAGCCCACAAAAGGCAATTTCTTAATAGGAAGCTCTTAATCAGCAGCTGACAATTATCCAATAGCTTATTTGTGCCCATCCTTTGTGGAGGGAGCAATATGTTTTAATGGGATCCCTACTCTGCTTACGGTTGACACTGTACAAAGCTAATAAATGATATGGATTGGATTTGTTACTGAGACATCTCCAAGGAGCCTGGGTCATACAGGCCAATAAAATTGGCCTCATAAATTTACCCTGACACACAGGATTACTCCAGCATCGCTGAGGTCACCTTCTCACACTGATTTATCACCAGCCCATGGGTTAATAATACTGTTTGCGGGGCTGTTGCTTTTCCTTCCACATAGCAGATATTAACCAGAATGTCCCTGTGTTCTCAGTTCTTTGTGGGCAGGTGCAGGGAATGGGAGGTGGAATGGGGAGAGTGGGTTTCTGCTTATTTATTTTCTAAACAGGGCTTTTAGTATTTAAAAAACCCTTTTCTCTAAAGCCTAGCAGGGACAGGTAATATTTCTTATTTCTGCACAGTCACAAGGAAGATGAAGAGCCACTGACGTGATATTGGCCTTGTCCACACTGGGGATTTGCCCCAGCTGCAGCCACTTGTCTAACTCCACCCCTGCAACCCACAGCAGATAGGACAAACAGCTTCAAGCTGCATTATACCTTATTGCAGATTACCCTGGTACCAAGCCCTGCTGGAAATAGTGGTGCAGCGATACCAAGGGCTGGATCCAGCATGGATGAGCCCTTTGCAATTAGAGTATTTTTGTAGGTAAATTAGACATTCCTAGGTAGGTCATTCTGTATTTTCCCCTTTCTTGGAGACTAACAGATTGCTCAAGTGGCCTAGACTGAGTTTTGTCTATCCTACCTAGCTAACATAGATGTTTATGTGAGGCAAGGACAGCTCAGTTATCTGAGGAGCAGGGCCTGACAGCAGTGTTCTCCCCAAGTGCTCTGCTTTACATTTGTCAGGCTAGAGTTAGGGATTTAAGATAGAGCATTCATGAGAGTTTGCTAGGCCCCAAGGAAAGCCATGTGGATATTTTGGTGCTTGTGTAGCAGTATGGCTGTTTCCTGCCTCTCTTGGCCAGAGCATTCTGTCTCTGTAGCCCTCCCCTCTCTTCAGGCTTGCTTTGAGAGCTCACATTTCAAACAGGACTTCAAACAATCCCCACAAGCGCTCCCACATGTTTAGTCTCAGGTGTACAGTAGTCCTCCACACCCCAACCCAACCCCTGGTCACTTTCTGTTCCCCCAGTATTTCAAAGTCTTTCAAAAGACAACACAAACTCATGCATGCTTCACCCTACTTTCAGCCTCCTCCCTGAGGTCCTGTCTTGTTTGCTTGCTTCCCAGAAACTCCTATCTGGAGTTTGTCCTTCTCTACACACCTTTCTAGGTAGGTCTTTGCAATCTCTCTTCTGCTTCTTGGGCAGGGAGTTGTGGCCTGCTTACGGTCAGACTTCCTGCCTCTGACTGTCTGTTTTCATCTCTATAAAAACACACATGCACCTTGCAGAGCTTTTGGCTGCATTTTAAATCTGGATTACTTGATTCCCCTCACCTGGGGACTCCTCTTGTAATCAGGGCTAACTTAGCCCCAGGCACTCCAGCCCAAGGGCAAGCCACTCTGTTACAGCTTCATGACCTCAGCCCTTTTTCTAACTGTTATTGAAACCTTGCCTCATATAAAGGAATGTGGCAATAATAACACTTAGCTAATGTACAGTGTAGTTCACCCCTGGGCAGAGGGATCAACACAAGGCCACTGAACTATCTAAATCCTACATAAATGCTCAAAATAGGTCTTAAGTGGTGAATTTCATCCACAGTATTCTTCATATTCAAAGGGCTTTACAACCATTAACCATTTCAGTCTCCCAGCACTCCAGTGAGGTAGCTAAGTACCATTATCCTTATTGCATATGTGGGAAACTCTTGGCACTGAGAAGTTAAATTACTTAGCCAAGGCCACAGAGGGAGTCTGTCAGAGCTGGGATTAAAACTCAGGAGTTCCTGGCTCTCTGTCCTGTGCTCAGACAATAAGGTCAATTTCCAGTTAGAATGAGCTGCAGTATTTTAGGGAGTTAAATGCGCTGAAGAGTGTGTGTGTGTGTGTGTGTGTCTGTCTGTCTGTCTGTCTGCCCGTGAATAGAAAATTTCAATTTGTGGAAATAACAATTTCTATTGAAAAAAACATTTGGATGGAAAGTCCCTAGCCAGCTAGCCTTTTAGTGCAAAGACCATATTTTGTTCTGTGTTTGTACAGCAGCTAGCACAATGGGGTCTGGGTCCATGGCTAGAGCTCCTAGATGCCAGCACAATAAGAATACCAAATAATAAATTACCTCTCTGACTTTGTAAGGGAGCAATGGAGCATCCCAATTTCTTACCAGTAAACCTTTATATCACAGCATGCCATCATCTGTTCCATACGCGCTCTTTACCTACATCATCCATATCTATCTATATGTAAGTTTTTCCTTTAAAACAACTCCAGATTCAGTCTCACTGCTGTTCACACGAGGGAACTGTTAACAAATCTGCACTGAACAGGTTGAGCCTTGGCTGGGATCTGTGGTCTTATAGCCAGATTCTGCCCTGACTTTTACCTACTGCAGTCCCATTGCCGAGAATCAATGTATTTGTCCTTTAGCAAAGAATTCCTAAACTACAGCAATACCACAGCTGCTTGTCACGAGCCTCCCTCCAAGCTCTGCCTCACTCTAGTGTTGCATTAGGTAATACAGGGCTACTATTGCCTTAGTATTCAGGAGCCTTTTCTGGGCCAATAGGGAAAACACAAAATAGAGTGCTCTTCAGTATAGATGTAGTTGGATGCTTTGGATATCACAGACCATATGGAAGCAGCTGAGACTGGCAGCTTTGGCTCTGGATACACTCAGACTCTGGTGGGGATCCCTGCCGTTTTTGCAGGCAGGCTATTGGGCTGCCGTGTGATATCAGCAAGCTGTCATCTCTGCTTTCGGCTTTTCATTCTGGTCTGTGAGACAGCTGGTCAAAGACAATGGTAGCACTAGACATTTTGAAGATGGATGATAAGTGTAGATTGAAACTTTGATTGATTGTTTTTAAGGACTAGCTGAAAAAAGAAGCCTGCACTGGTAGGAGACCATGGCCCAGTTTTTTTAAGCAGCTCCACTCTACTGCATGGTCATGGCAGACATAGGTTTGCATGCAAATCTAGATTGTAGGCCCCTCAAGCACAGAAAAGGTGCACATATATCAGGCCTGTTCCAATGTTAACATCTCCAAATCTCAAATATAACAGAGAAAATCACTTGAACTGCATCCCTGGTCTAAGAGCCTGATGCGAAACCCATAGAAGTTAATGGAAAGACTTCTACTGACTTCAGTGGACTTTAGATCAACCCGTAGATTGGGTGGAGCTGGCTAAATATTCAGCTAATGCCTGTCTTGTTGAATTTTACCATTTTATTGCAAATAATTTATTTGGTGAATCATTTCTGGCTGCACTGATGAAGCTCCATCGTTGGGAAATACCACTGGTCCTTAACAGCCTGCATCAGTGATGAGGTCAATGGAAGGCATTAACTTGGACCATGTGGTCTAGCAGGTAGAGCACAGCATGGGGAATCCAGACTCCTAAACTATATATGTGGCTTAGCTATTGAGTTACTGTTTGACCTTGGGCAGATCACATAGTCTTTCTGTGCCTTGGTTTCCTCATCTGTAAAATGGGGATAATGATATTACTAGAGGCTCCAAATGTTTCAGGAACATGTTGTACTAGGAGCTGTATACGTAGATATTGAAAAAGCAGACCCAGCCCTAAAGGGTTTGTCATCAAGTAAGTAATGATATTTAGCCACCTTTTGAGATTTATCTATGGAAGTACTAAGTATTCGTTATTATTTCCCCCAGCACCGGGTTTTATATGCCACATCTTTGCAAAGGTGTGTTTGCTTAATTGCACTGAATTGGACCTGCCACATAGGATTCCTTTAGTAATGTGCTGTATCTTATCACATGGGGATTAGGCACAATTTGGGGGGGTTAGTGTGTTTCTTAAAGCCCTAGCTCATGGAGTCATGTTATTATAGGAAAATCTCCACTTTCAGCTTTTTAAAAAAGCACGTTTCTAGCCCTCATCATTAGAGAGACACCCTGGAAAATGTGCCCCAAGTGTAACCTAAAGGCTCAGGAACCAGATGGCAAATAAGAAGCACTCAACAGTTGTTGTTATTATTTTTTAAATCACATGTGTTTTAGTCAATCACATGATTTTTGAATGCTTGCTGTTGGCAATGGTCCCACCTCTGGAGCATGGTAAATGTAGGGTCGTCTCAGGTCTTGTCCACACTACTGCCTTTTGCTATGTGTGTGCATTGCGCCTTGAACACTGGGGCTCTCATCTCAGTTCGGGCATCTAGACACTAGTGCAGTAGGAATTATAAGCCTTCTTCAAAGCTGAGCTATTCTTGCTGAGGATGCCGTGGTGGAACTGAGGCACCAAATAAAACACAGACATTTGGCCCTGTAATTTTCCCCTCTTGTGTTCAAATCCATGGAAATGAAGCTTCAAGGAAAAGTTAATTTAAGATGCCCAAGCAGCAAGATAGCTGTGTATGCAATTAGAGGCCATTATTTACCATTAAGAAGGGGAAAGTATAGTGGTATCCAAAATAAAACTGATTGGCGTAAATTGCTGGAACTTACAAAAGGCAAACTCCAGGATGTGAATTATGGTGTATTAATTCCCAGCTAGTCTCAGCACAAAGCTTAATGTCTCATTTCTAAAGAAGCATGCTAAATGTGATAATGATATAGCATAATATCTTGTAGCCTGGCTTTTACCAAGCAGAGCTGGATTTGACCCAGCTGTCTACAAGTGAAAGGCATCTTAAGCCCTTACCAACGTCCTGAGCCAGTTGGTAGCCAAATCTTAGGCCTGCTATGGCCTGACTTTAGAACCCAAGCCCTATGCTCACTGCTATGCCTGCCACAAGCCTCTGCCAGTGGTTGTATGGATGGGCTCCTTGAGGCTGCTTTCTCTTACTGAGAGAGAGAGAGAGGTGAAGAGGATAAAAAAAATAAAACCAACTTTTCATTTTTGGGGGGAAAAAATCCAGGTTTTGGTGAACATTTGGTACCTGAAAAGTAAAAACCTGAAAATCCTTTCCAAAATCCAGGTTTTTTTAACCAAACCCTGAGTTTTTTTAAGGAGAAAATTTCTTATTTTTCATTGAAAAAAATGGAAAATATCAACCAAAAAGAAAATTTTGATTTTAGTGAAAAAGCCACTTTTAATAGAAAAATGTTTACCTGAAAAAAGTTTGCCCTGTTCCATATGAAAGATGCTTAGAGGACAATGAAATATTCTCACTGGGACTGTAGTTAACTCTATTATTGCGACTTGTACTACCCAAAGACCTCCAGGACAATCTCTGGGCACATCCACTCCTTTTGCTGCTGCACTCAGCAGCGATGTGAGTTTACTAAGTTTTCCTCCTAGGAGTGGCATCAGCATGTTTGCACATGGATTGCATGCTCAGACTTGGAGAAAGTAAGGGATTGCTAAAATGAGAGCTGGGAAAGAGCTATTAGTTGATTAGCACTTCCCTTTCTCACAGTGCAGGCTCTGATTTGTTTATGGTCGCTCCCATCTTGTGCAAGGTGGTTTCCAGACATGGAAGAAGAGGTGTATCCCTGCCCTCAGGAGCTCACAGTCAAATAACACAGAGGAAAGGTGAACAATTGAGGATATTTTACACAGGCAGCACGGCAGTAGTAGGTCACTGAAGAGGGACCTCAGCAAGGTAGCCATGTGACTGAACTCAGGGAGGTCGGACCATACAAAGACAGCTATGTAGAAGAAGGCCCAGAGATGACAAAGAAGCCAAAGAGCAGGCAGATGAGGAAGTAGAAGAAACTGAACACACAACAGCCACCGTGCAGTGAGAGGATCATATTTCTCTCCCGTTAGCTTGCTAGAGAACTTGTGCTGCCATTACCTACACAGTGCTATGTGCCTTCTGCCACCCCATCTCAGGAGGAACAAATCCAGATTCCTCAGTCCAGGGACCAGCCCGCTGTTTCTTGTATGTTATGACACCTGCTTAGTTTGGAATTTGTCAGTGACCCCCTCCTCACATTAATAATAATAAAAATAAAACTTCATGATTTAATCCTGAGTTCGGACCTGGGGTAGCTACGCAGACAAAGTAACATGGTGCAAATCTCTAGGGTAGATGTGATGCACCAATTTCAAACCAAGCGAAGAAGCACTTGTGCAGCACAAATACTCTGGCAGTTTGCAGCATCAGGGTAACTACACTGGTACATGTATCCCCTTTGAACGTGGGTCCTTAAGCAATGCTCAAAAATCCTGTAGTCAAGAATCACCCATGCGAAGCACACAAGGACAGTGAAGAGACACTCCCTACCTTCTTTCCCTACTTGCAACGCTCCCTCTCCCTTTCTCCAAATCCGGGAAAGGTACCATGTGTTTACGATCTGGCAGCCAAGTTCTTGAGTAGTCTGCCTAGCTCCTGCTGCTTCCTGTTATTTTCATCCTGCTATAATATGGGGGGACATGTGAGATGTGCTTCAAAACACTGTAATCATCTTTTAAATGGAAATGAAATGTGTGAATTAAATGTAAATTACAGCAGAATGGAAGGACAATCACTATTAGTTAAGGTCTGACACCTATTTTTGCAGACCCTTCCTAAATGCCACAACTTGTTTCCCCGCACTTGTGACGAGGGCTTATAATTATGTGGCAGCTGCTCTTGCAGTCAGTCCAATGATAGTTACTGAGGGCCCCTGTACATTGTGCTGCCTGTGTGTTTTAAATAGATATGGACTGCTTGTTGGTTCTGTAAAATTATGATGCTTCAATGATATTTTTATTCGGGAGCCAGGAAAATAAACCTTTGTGTTTCCCCCTTGAAAAGGTGAGGTGGTAATACAAAGGGACATTTTTATAGAGACAATTTATTTAAGGGTTCCCCCATTTGCTTTTATATTGGAAAAATATGTGCTGTGCCAATGTGCTGCAATTTCTTCTTTAACCTCAATCTCTTCCCCATTTCCACCCAGCCACTGGCTCTTGCTGAATCTCTGCCTATCTGGAGGCAACCAAGCAGATTTTCACTTTGTTATGCTCATTTGTATTATGGTAGTGTGCAGTGGTCCCTGTGCTTGGTGCTGTACATACACAGTGTAAAAGGCAGCCCTTGCACTGAAAAGCTTGCTATCTAAATAGACAGATGAAATATTATTAGTGTAGATGGGGAGCCGAGGCCCTGGAGATGAAAAGCTACATCTCCAAGATCTCTGACAGTCAGTGGGGACTTTTCCCAATCTAGGACAAATTGACTGAAATAATAAAACAGGTTACGTGTAATGAAAATGGAACATCACAAAAAGAATAAAGCTGAGCTGTGACTTGTGACATGCTTCTTCCTGAATGACATCTTGCTGATGAGGAAGCTTTCTTTCCCCCCATTGTTCTGTCTGTCTCTCTGTAAAGAGAAGGTATTTGGTATTATTGCTATTACTGGGGATGCCTGCTATGCACCAGCGTTCAGCAGCACAATTCCTGCCCCAACGCCCTTGCAAACTAAGGCACTATTTGATTTACTATTCACATGTGATACGAGTCAACATTATTGTACCATTTAAAAGTGCTGGACACCAAGTAATCAAACGAAAATTGATTACTTGGTGATTTTGGAGGTTGCTCAGACATAGACTCATAGAAGATGGGCGTAGAAAGGGACCTCAGGAAGTATCTAGTCCAATTCCCTGCTCAAAGCAGGACCAACCCCAACTAAATCATCCCAGCCAGGGCTCTGTCAATCCCAGCCTTAAAACCTCTAAGGATAGGGATTCCACCACCTCCCTAGGCTAAGGTAACCCATTCCACTGCTTCACCAGCCTCCTAGTGAAATAGTGTTTCCGAATATCCAACCTAGACCTCCCACACTGCAATTTGAGACCATTACTATCTGTTCTGTCATCTGCCACCACTGAGAACATCTGAGCTCCATCCTCTTTGGAACCCCACTTCAGGCAGTTGAAGGCTGCTATCAAATCCCCCCTCACTCTTCTCTTCTGCAGACTGACAAGCCCAGTTCTCTCAGCCTCTCCTCATAAGTCATGTGCCCCATCCCCCTAATAATTTTCATTGCCCTCTGCTGGATTCTCTCCAATTTGTCTACGTCATTTGGAGATCATGAGTTTAGACGCTGACATTTCTGAAATGGACAGTTTAGGGAAATATATTTGGATGTATCTTCTATGGACACCTTATATACAAGATCTTGGTAACTTAGTTAAGAACAGTCACTGAACACTGAGCTAAGAGCTGAGTTGTGACTTGCGCTGTGTGACGAGGAAGTAAAAACACCCTTTATGCCTCTGCTCTAGCTACCTGGACTTGAGTCTGGACATGCAAAAATATGTTGTACCTGTACACCTGCTACTTCCTCTTCTGGACTAAGTAAGGGAGAAGTGAACAGGGGAGCAGGAGTGCCTCAGTGCAGCTGGGTGGGAACCAGATTTTTCACTTCCCAGGGAAAATCTGTGATATTCAATATTTTTCCATTCCAGAACAGAATGAAAACAACACAATTCTGCATAAAATTCATTCTTAAATTTCATTCTATATGTATTATAAGCACATGCTAAAAGTTGCATTTGTAACAGTGTTTACTAGAAGTACATTACTCAGTTACTAGGTATCTCTGTGTGCTGTATAGACTACCAAAGTGAGTGTGGTGCTTGGTAAACGATGGTGACAAAACTGGAGTTCAAGTTGTGTGGAAGCCTCTTTGTGTGCATAGCCATAACAGTTTTCTCTAACAAAGGACTCCTATTAAAAATGGATCCTGATCCCATATATCATGACATCAGTGAAGCTAATGGGGCTAGTATCATGCTTAAAGTTCAGTACAGGCTGAAGTGCTTTCCTGGATCAGGGCCCTAAACCCTACGTTGAGGGCATAAGTTGCACACAGGCCTGTACTGGACTCTCTGCAGAGGCGTGAGTTCCATCCTGACATGATGAGAATGCCCATTTGTTTTACACTGGCAGTGATTTCTGACAGCAACTCAATTAAGAGGGGAAACGTCATTCATTCCTATCATGTGATTCATCATTCTGAATCCTCCCAACCTCTCTGTATAAGAACATAAAAGTTTAAAGGATACAGAGTTAGCCTTCCTATTTTTATAAAGCTTGCAGCACTGTCAGAAGGAAAGGGTACCATCTGGTTAGCCCTTGTTTACTGCACACCCTGCCAGTTTGAGCTTATTAATCATATTTACCCAAGTATCTTAATTACTCCCTGTCTAGCGACTCGCCTTGCACTCAGCTGTTGACCCATCCTCTCCTCCCCTCTCTCTTTCTTTTTTAAAAATTCCTTTCTATCATTAATCATAGGAGCAGCTTGGGTAGAGGAATTCTGTGGCTTGGATTTCACTGGCACTGTTACTGCTCTCACAGTGGAATGGCTGGAGTTCACTGCTGGCTCATGACAAACTTCCTAATTAGTCCACCCAGGATCAGAGGAGGATTCATCAGAGCTGAAAACTGTGTGCTGGGAGATTCCTTCCTCCCTTCTCCTTTGTGAGTGTTGGACTTGGACACTTTGGCCTGGGATGGTCTCCTCAAGTCTGTGTAGGGTGTTGCAGCTTCTGGTGATTTATGCTGTGTTAGGAAAGGATTTTGTTTTTCGTTTTTCCCCTTCCCTCCAGTAAATCAAACAAAGCTCCAAACAAATGTTTTTGGGCTTTTTCTGCCTGACCCTGCACAGTCACCTGACTCTCCCGGGCATGCTTTCTCCACAACAGCTGCCAAAAGCTGTGTGCTTTTCACTGGCAACAACAGTGGAGTTGCCACCAATAGGCAATTGGTCTGTTTCATTTGGTGTCCCACCTTTCTGCACAATGAGGCTAACTTACTCCTGCACCCCAGCTCCTGTCATACCAGATCAGATCCTCTGTGGTCCACTACCTTACTTTCTGCCATGCCAGAACAGCTCATACGCACAGAAATGATGTTCATTTCTAGATCACAAAACACCTTAGAAGGATGAGCAAACATTACAGCTGAGGAAACTGAGGCAGGGAGCAGTCAAGTCACTCAGAAACCTGGGAATAGAACTGAGAAGTCTTACCACTTAGTCTGGTGCTCTACCCATTGACCTATGCTGCTTCCGAGCTTTGTGTTCCACCTCTTGCTATAATGGGTTAGATCATCTGTCCAGCTACTTTAGGTTTCCTGCCTGTAACCATGTCTGACACCTGATTTGAAGCTACTTGGATTTTGTCTAATTAGTCTTGGACAAGGGTGTCAGCAGAGGGAAAATATACAGGACCTCCACTTCCACACCCACACCCTGTGAGTTATTTGATGGAATTGTTCAATAACAAACCAAGAGTCCTGATAGGGAAAGGCCCTGTGTGTTGTATGGATGTGATATGCCGTTTAAGGGGATAATCTAGGGTGTGAACTTGCAGAAAAGAGACACCATTAAAGACTGTAATTTGTTGATCCAGCCTCGCCTGGCATTTCTACACAGAGAGTGGCATCGTTTTCTTTATGACCTCATAAAGTCACAGCCGAGAGGCCGATTTGGAAAACAAACGGCCTTGGGCTGACAGATCATTAGATACAGGGGACATATTATACGCCTTTGCATATAAATGCACTCTGAAGCACATTGGTTCATCAGAAGTTTAGGTTAAAGGAGAAGCAGGTATTCCTGACACGCCAGGATATATATTCTGATGCAGTCTAAGGCGATGGTTTCATTTTATAGCCCTTTCATATCAGCGCTGGCTGATGTGCTGTAAGTGCAACTACACTTCGGAAGCAAGCATGGCTTGTTTTTGTTTGGCCTTTTCCCAGGCAGCCTCCTGGATTTCCTTTTGCTCATCAGCAAAGGGGGCTTTTGTTTCACATCTGGATGTTGTGGTCACGGCAGCAAGGACCGGCTGGAGTGGAATTCATTTTTTTCATTCCAACGTATATAATGTTTAGTCTGTACACACCTTGGTGAGGGCTCTGTCGGGCAACAGGGTCATTCAGAAATGACATGATCCTTGTCTTATCAGATAAGCATTGCCAAACCCCATGAATCATGAGACTAAAATGATGGATTAAAATGATGAATTAGTTTAAAAAACCCACATTTTGGGTTCTTTTTTTTTTGCCTTCCAGTTTCTGAGCCAACCACAAGGGGTCGAAATTTGTTCTTTTTCTAAATGAAAACTGAGATTCTTGTATATGCACATGATTCCAGGAGCTGGGACTTTAGGAAAATTACCAAATAGTGTGAGAGTGGCAACATGATGTCATAACATGACATGGGAGGCAGCATAGCCTAGTGGATAGCCCCCCGGACTGCATCTCAGAAGATCTGCATTTTATTCCTGCTCTGTCACTGGTGCTCTGCTATGTGCCTCAGTTTCCCCATGGGGATAATGATACTGCCCTCCTTTGTTAAAATGTGTTGACATTTATGGATCAAAAAGACTATCTAAGACCTAGGTATTACTTATTATTATACAGTCACCCTGGCACACTCCCTCTGTTCTTCTTTCTTCCCTGCCCTTTCTCCACCCCCACACTGGTGCACCTCACATGCCTAACTGTTCATTCTTGTTTCCATTCTACCTCCTTCTCCTCCTTCTCCTGTTTTTGTGGGGGAGTGGGGGTGGCCATTCAGTTTCCAAAGGCAAAATCTGCTCCTGATCTGGCTCCCCAAAAGTCCAGAATCGAGTGTGTGGGAAAAGATAAAGCTTCAGGTAAATAACCAAGCCCCAGCAGCCCCCATTAAAAGAAATTATTTAAATAGAATCACTGCCACTCTGATTAATTAAATCCTTTGTTAATTAGGATGCATTGATTTTAAGGGTTGTCCAAGTAGATAGTCCTCTCTCTCTCTCTCCCTCCCTCTTTTCCTGGCCTATTACAGCTCAGGGTAGTGGAAATGTGTCTGCCTCTGCATACCATTTCCTCCCTCTCTCCTTGACCAAATGTCATATTTTTCTACATGCACTTAAAAAACTAATCCAATGAGGGTTAAAGGGGCCTGAATGGCAGCCCAGTGTCCTGGCGCCCTCTTTGTATCCACTGGGGAAAAACAGCACAAATGTCTTCCACAGCCAGTGACCTGGATGGGGCTGCAGGGTGTTTCAGAGCTTGCCAACATGAGACATCGTATCACCTAAGGTGTGAATTTAAACCCCTTTCATTAAGCCAGTGCAAACCCCTTCATGGACTCTCTGGTTTATGTTACCTCTGCTCCCAGACCAAAATAAGCCTGGCTTAAACAAAACTAAAGTAAACTGCTCTGAAATGGAAATGACAGTGTCCACACCCAGTGTGCACCCATTTAACTGTGCTAGTTTAAACCCTGATTTAAGTTAAACCAGTGCAACTTTCTCTTGTACCCAAGGCCTCTGTCAGAGCCAATTTAGTTCTTGGAGTGTACAAAGAGATTGCCCACAAAAGGCAGTGAGGGTGATCAGCAGAGCCAATGGGATATTTGTTGTTGTCACCTGGATACCATTAAAACCAAACAGAGACCCTTAGCTCATTTCACATAGGGCAACTAACCGCCATCCAAGGGGAATGTCTTGGCCATTATCGACCTGGGCTGGGTTTGAACCAGGAGCCCCCCCCTCCCCCCGCCGCCTCTGAGCCAAATAAATCCTCAGGTAAACATAATTCATACGTAATTCATTTCCAGCGTAGCAAGCCCACTCAGGAGCTAGGTTGCCTCATTTATATTAAAGTCCTTCAGTGTGACAGAGAAATTGGCACTAGTTTTAAGCAACAACCTTGGGGTCTTCAAGGTAATCTAATTCAGCCTGGGCAGAGCAGCAATTGCAATTAATGCCAAATTTTAAATAGAGCCCAACACTCCAAATTCAGATTTCCATGAGCACTCGGCTTCCATGTAGACACCACAACAAGAGGCAATGTCCTCACCACCACCCCATCCCTCCAAATCTAGCACTACCACCAGAGAAGCTGAGCATGTTTGAAAATCTGCCCTGCTCAAGGTCACCCTGGAAGGCTGTGGCATAGTCAGGAATTGAAACCTTGTCTCCTAAGTCCCAGGCCTTCAAGCACAAGACCGTCCTGCCTCTCGTCAGCATCTTCCCTACCCGGTGCATGGCATACCCGCTTTGGAATGCCAGTTTGAATCTTCTTTGCAGGGGAGGGTTTAACCCCATTCGGCATCACCATCTCTGTCCTTAGCACAGAGATGCCCCCTGTTAGTTCCCCGCAGTGGAGGTGAATTCATTTGGGCCATGGGTTTAGATTAGTCACCTCCGTGACTTTTCCTGCTCCTTCTTTTCCAGACCTTGCAGCAGGAGCTCCAGGCTTTGCAGGTTTCCTCGGCGTCTCTTGTCGTCATTTGAGACCCAGCGAATAGGAGACAGAGAGGGAGAGAAAGTGCTGTGCTGTGTGGATTATTGTGTGTTTGTCATCTGGAATGGTATAAGCTGTAGGTACAGCATCTTCCGCCTGTGATTTATGGTCCCTGTCAGCCAGCACTAGTGCTTTGTCTGCTGTAGCGTGGAGGATGAATGCAGTGCTGTCAGCCCGGGCAGGGCAGTCTTTCTCTCTCTCTGTGCCGCACACTCGCCCCCCATTTCACGCCACTGCACATAAACAATCTTTTGTAAACCTGACAGTCACACTAGCTTCTTTGGAAGCATAAAGCAGAAATGTATGACTCGGCTTTCATTACCCAATTTCCGAGGCTGGATAGAAAGCACTCCAGGAAGATGGTCACCAAAGCTGCAGAATGGAAGTGTCCCATAGGTGGAAAATGAGGGATTATACTTGTATTTTCCAGCACGCACACACACTCATTCGTGAGCACACACTCGTCTGCACATGTAGACACCCAGTCTCACATGTGCATGCACACATGCGGGCTCACACATGCATGGATATGCACCTTCCCCCACCCCGCACAAGAGTGCATGGACTTAGATACATTCACATTCTTCTCAGCAGTATTGATTCACAATTGCCCCCTTTCACAGACACAGGGACATGACATTTCTGAACAATAGATATTTCGTACCTCACTTGTTGCCATATATTTCCCTCCCTTTAGCAGAAAGTTCAGTAAGAGAATAGAATTGGGATCAAAGACTATCGATAATGTTTGTGGGTGTGTGTTCATGGACCCTATTGGAAATTCCTACAAGCCAAGACCTAAATGCATTTCTTCTTCACCCTGAAATCCCCACAGGGTTGGAGGGAGCCCAGAACCCCTCTGACACCAGGATTATGATTTTGGAAGTAAAATGGAAGCTAGACAGATGGAGACAAGGCTGGGTCAGCAGCCACCCATGGTCATACGGACATGGTTACCACTCTGAAACAGACACCTGAGACACACGTTATCTGTGAACATGCAGCATTAGGGGTGATACTGAAGAACTTTGCTCCCAGGCCCCCAGTCACAAGAAAGCAGCGTTCAGCCCCAGCTGGAGATTCTGTCCCATTATGCCATTGCACGCTGCATCTGCCTTTTGAATCCCCTTTGAAATCTCTACCTTTTCCTTAGCCCAAATCCCATCATAGACTTCAAGGTCAGAAGGGACCATTATGACCATCTAGTCTGACCTCCTGCACAACACAGGAAAGAATTCTCTGTAGTAAGTCAGATCCCGCCCCATCTAACATTCCATCACAGGCTATCAAATGTTACAGATCCTGAATCATGAAAGTTAGCACTCCTGTGTGGATCCCCAGTGTCTGGCAGAGCAGGCTGAACAAACTGTAGAATAAGTTCTGTAAAATGCAGCACACAGCAAAGGGTCTGTTTCAAATGAAATTTCCCCAATGAAAGCTCACCAGAATTCTGCTGGGATGAGAATGGCAGGTGCTGAAGCTCAACAAGGGGGTTTCATGGCTCCAAAACAAGAGGCCACAGTTCTGAATTTACAGCAGCATTAGATAATCTGTTCTGGTGGCCACCATCACTAACCAAAGGAAGACCAAGGCTATCATGCCCTACAGCTAATGAGTTCTCCTGAAATGTGGCCCTAAGCCCAATGTGAGCCACTCTTCCATAGATGCCAGGGTTTAAGAAACTCAAAGGATGGGTGTGCTTAAAGGGATGGTAAATGGATGAGTGCGTGTAATCTCTTAACAGGGATATATTCACTTGCACACACCCGGCACACTGTGGGAGCTCACCCTTTGTTATTATTAGCAGTGTGCTTCCAGCAACTAAAGTAAAGCACAATGAATTTAAACCTTGTCAAGGGGCAGAACAAATGTACTTGATCTTGCTAATACTAAACAAAGGCATGAGCAGCATGGTTCTTAAGCAATTTACGCCCCACCCCCCACCCCGTCCCCACTTCCTTAAGTTGACTAGAAGAGTTGTTCTCAAGTAGAAGGCATCCGGGCAAGTCTCATTAGAGTTTGGGGTCTGGTGCAACTCAGTAACCAGCTTTTGGGTTTGCAGAGGCTGTCTGAGCTCATGAGCCTTCTCCTGGGGATTTAAGGCTGTGTTTATTCCCACGGGTGATTCCACTTTAAAAACACGCATGGGTAGCCAAAGTGAGGCCAGATCTCTGTACTGTGGGAAGCGATCCCACCCTTAAAGTTGAACTCAACAAGGGCATGTCCCACAGACAGTATCCAAGAGGCATTAGAACGTTGCTGTCTCCTATGTCTGAAGAAGTCACACTTGATTATGGGACCCTCAGTGATCTGAGACCACCTGCTTTCCAAAGCAGTGTCATGCCCTTGGTGTCTATTATTAATCACCCTGGAAGTTTTCTTGATTACTTCAAGTCATTCAATTTCCCCTCTTCAATATGACTAATCAAGGCTGAACTGTATTGTTTTGTTTTCATCTCTGTTCCATTTTCAACCCTTTCCCCCCTGAAATTTGTCTCCCTGTCCCTGCTGCTCCCTCTTTCAGTCTCTCCTAAGCAGATCGTGAACCCCTAAGTCTGAGTTAAACCTACAAAATGTGAGAGAATATAACTTGAGGCAAAGTGAACTCCTTCATCTCTATGAAGCAAGTACGAAGCAGGTCTAGACCCTAAACTATCTGAGACAGGGCCCACCCCACTGGTACAGAGCACTGTAGTCCCCCTCCCACCTCAACTTCCCACTGTTGAAAGATTGACCTGAAGAATCTTATCAGAAGAAACCATGAAAAATATTGTAGTCAGACTGGATGATCATAATGGTCCCTTCTAGTCTTAACATCTGGTCCATGCTATACAAATGTTGAGTATTGTTCATAGATTTTAATTCTTAGCGGCAGGGGAGTGAGCATAATTATTCTCCCTTTACAATCAGAGAGGTGAAGTGACTCACTCAAGGCCAACTGAGTCATGCCCAGGCCCAGAATTGGAACTCCCAACCTCCTGAGACCCAGCCCTATGCTTGTTTCCCTAGTCCACACTGTTCTGCTGGCACTCCATGGATCATTCTTCTTAACAAGGTCTTGGTCCATTCTCATAAGGAATGGATACCTGCAACTGATAACACGTCATCAGCATGAGTCAGGGAAAGGGGACGGTACTTTTTCATCAGGAGTCACTAGTGCTTTGGCAGATGCCATACATCCCTTACAGCCCCATGCTTGACACTAAGACAAACTTAGCCCAAAGATGAGGCCCACTCGCACCTCCTGGAGTAATTTTTCTCCCTTTTTTTAACCATCACTTTAGCAATGAGTATTTTGTTTCATATTCCAGGAAATAGAAATAGTGATGGGGAGCTGGTTCTTGGCTCGGCTGTGGGGTGGATAGACCCGCGATGGTTAATGTGTTACTGAAGATGGCTCCAACAATGGAGAGCCTACCCAGTATGTGGTAATTTCTCAGATATTTTCAGACGCATAGAAATAAAATCTCCCCAAAGCTATAAATCTGAATATAACATGTTACTTTCATTTTGGGGGCTAGAATTATTGGTTTCTGTCTTATCTTAGGAGCAAAGCCAGGCAGTGTGGGGCGAGTAGAGACAATGGAAGCATGGCTCTTGACCTCCGCTCTCCCCACGCTCCCTGCTTCCAGTCATTGGTGGAAACTTGCCTAGTCCTTCCAGTGCCGGAGGAACCAGAACAGATGCCAATACCTGATGCCCTCTGATGCAGCTACTTACCATATTTTACAATAACAGCTGCAGCATTGCTGGGAACATTTATCCTCTGACACATTCATTCCACTCCCAGTTTGGCATTCCATTTTCTGCCCTCTCACATCATTCCATGGAATTGGCTTGAGGAGGGTGCAGAGTAAACTCTGAGCTGTATTCTTTGCCAGATGTTTTTTGGAAGTTCCCCAACACAGCTCCAGTGCTCTGCAGCCTGGGGCTTCAACATCGGTAAAGGAACCCTGCTGGTATAAATGAGAAGGGGCAACTGGTATGGCACTTTCTGTAGGGGTTAGACATTCTGTCCCCAAAGCAGCCTATGTCTGATGACATGAAGGCATATTAAAAGGCTTCTCTTTGTTCCCTGGGGTTGTTGGAGGGGAAAGAGGGATCTGAATATTAAAGTCTTCTGGCTCACTGTGCTTGGTTTTATTCAATTTGTGGCTGCGCTTACGGTATGATTTGTGATGTGTTTTAACTTATGTCAAGGGCACCTGCAGTATATGTATAGACACCCTCTTTTAATATTTGCCTACATCTGAATAAACAAACAAGCTGGTGTCACACAATGTCTTTTAGTGCCTTTTAAACTGTGGGTTTTTTAAAAAATATTTTTAAAAAGTAGATTACCATTAATATCTTATTTTCTCCAGCTACCCTTGGCCCCGACAATGTTGTCTAAGGTGCACTAGAGCTTGTGTGAGTACTTCAAATGCACTTTGAAAGCTGTGGTAAGAGTGGAAGTCTGGGCCAATGGTTAGAGTGCTAGCCCAGGACTTAAGAGATGTGGATTCATGTTCCTATTTTGCCACAGACTCCCGCTGCGGCTAAACCATTTAGTCTCTCTACACCAGAGTTCCCCATCTGGACAATGGGGATCATGGCACACAGATGTTGTGAGGTGCTCTGGCACTACAGTGATGAATCATAGAACCTCAGGGTTGGAAGGGACCTCTGGAGTCATCTGGTCCAGCCCCCTACTCAAAGCAGGATGAACCCCAACTAAATCATCCCAGCCAGGGCTTTGTCACTCTGACCTTAAAAACCTCTAAGGAAGGAGATACCACCACCTCCCTAGGTAACCTATTCCAGTGCTTCATCATCCTCCTAGTGAAATGAGGATCTCATAGGTATGATAGGTAAGCGTGGGGATGAGAATGACTGGCCAGGTCAGTAATAGGCAAAGGAGCCTTTCCCAGCAAGATTTAGATTTCAGCCTATTTCAGATTAGTCATACCTGGTTGTTCTCATCTCAGGGTGCCTCTGAAATCTGCAGATAAAATAGCTGTCATCAATTTGCCTAAATTGTACTGGGATAGATGGGGAGTTTCCCAGGTTAGGAGCTGGGAGGCAACAGGGCCCAGCAGCAGCATAAAAGGCAACATGACAATAATAATTTACGATAAGTAAAATAATTGCAACGATACTTTACATGGTAAAAAATGTCTGGCTAAGACTCATTTCCACAAACAATGCTGGTAACAATACTACAGGTCCACTTATAAATTGGGGTAGCCCACGCTAATTATCCCAGATCAACACTGAGACACGTTGGCTCAAATTAACCATGTGCCGAATGCCAGCACAGGGTCTATGCATGAGTTAAGTCTCATTCTGAAGACCTGAGTGTGACTCAGGTCATGCATAGACCTTGTGTTGCCTTTTGCAAGGTGGGAAGTTACATGCTCATCTAGCATCTGAACACAGGAGCAGCAGTGCTAACATTTGAAAGTTGGGCTTCATAAATGTAGAAAGTCTATTATATTCTATTGCGATGGTCCAAAACATGACAATTTACCAAAAAGAGGCTCTTATTTTAAGATAGCACTTTAAAATATTTATATATATATATAAATATTCACTGCTCACACCTGGTGCGACTCTGAAGGAGAGACAAAATAAAGATCCTTTACATGGATGGAGAGAATAATAGCAAACAGATGCAATCAATGTTCGGTTTCTTTCAACTCCTGGAACCCAACATTTTAATAAGGGGAATTCTCAGATATTACAGTGATGATAGACAGATTGATAGATCTAAGTCAATTGACTTAGATCTACCTGTTACACTTTACACAGTGGTTAATTTTAATGAAATAACATTTAGAAAGATATATTTCTTTTGGTTTAGAATGGTATTGTATTCAATTAAAGGTTCATTTGCAGCTCTTCCCAATTTGTTTTCATTTATTTCTTTTCTATGAAGAAAGTATAATTTTATATAAAAACAAAACAGAAATGTAATGGAAAATGAGCTATTCATAGAAATTCAAATTAACTAATTGTTTTCAGGTCCAATATACTATCCAGGGCTACAGAGCCTAACCACCATTATCCACTGATGGTTTTTTGCTGGCCTGTACAAAATAACTGGTTGGTCTCACTCTAGTTGCTTGGAGGCACTTGGCAATGTCTGGAAAAAAACTGCACCTAGTTAGGTCTTTTTGGTGGTGACTTCAGCCAAGCTCAGATGACTCATGGATACAACAACTGGTCAAAACAAGGAAATTCTTTTTGTAGAAAATGTGGAATTTTTATGAGAAAAAAATTTAAAAGTTTTTTCTCTCTCCCCTCCCTCCCCACAGTCTTACTCCTCTGCCTTCTTTTCCTGGGGCAAAATGAAAAAGAGAAGAGCAAGCAAGTGGGTGTAGGGTGGGGAATGGGAAACCATAAAAATAAAAAATGATTTTTTTCCCCTGTGTTTGGTCAAAGAAAGGAAAAGTCTATGTCACAGGGTCTGCACAGGTTTCCTTCTTTTCCCTCTGTTCAGGCTGGCAAAATAAGGGTCCTCACACATTCCTCTGGTGTTTCACGATAGTGCTTTTATTTACAGTGCAACAAAATGGGTCCCTTTAGTCCCCAACACTTATCCCCTTTCTAACCCATTCAGGGTCTCCTGGCCCTTGAGGCTGCCTGCCTGCCTGTAGTGAGGAGACAGAACTGTAGCCTCCTATTCCCCTCTGGCTAACCTCTTAACTGAGTTTTACTCAGGGCTTTTCTAGCCATCCCAGTCATCAGCTCCAGCTGTGGCAGCTAAGATCGGCCTATGTCCTGAGCCAGCCCTGGTTAGTACCCACAGCTGGGCTCCTGGCTGATTGTTTGGAGCCAGTGCAGCTGGCCTCTCTGCCAGAAAACAGGGCTTAGCCAGCAGTAGCAGGGCACTCAAGGGGTTTTACCTCTGCCCTGCTACAGTCCAACAAAATAAAAATGTTAGTTTTGAAAACTAGGTTCTTTTTTGTCAAGAAAAATGTTATTGAACAAAAACAACAAAATGGACTAGCTTTAATGGAGGCTGAATTCCCCTATGTAGAAATAGTCTCTCCAGGGCAGGGTTGACATTAACTGGGAAGTTTGCTGGGGAAGCATGAATTCTTATTTGCTCATTATAATTATTAGCTGTATTACAGTATTTATCACCTATGTGCCCCAAATGAGAACTGGGATCCATTGTGCTAGACACTATGCAAACAGATAACGAGAAACAGTCTGTGCCTCAAAAATTTATAACCTAGAGGGGCATGACAGACAAAGGCAGGTAGAACAAAGGATTATTACTCCCACTTTACAAGTGGGGAACTGAAAGACAGCCTGATTAAGGGTAGGATCCACCAAGGGATTTAGGCATTGCAACTCAGAACACCACAGGGCCTAACCTTTAAGTGCCTAGAAATCACAGGAACACTGTGATTCCCAAAACCAAGTTTGGCATCTAGGCTCCTTACATGATGACTGGGGAAAGAAGGGGCCCAAGCATGCAAGCCACAAAGCCAAGACGCAGGTCAGAGAGGAGGATGACCAGACAGCAAGTGTGAAAAATCAGGTCAGTGGGTGGGGGGTAATAGGAGCCTATATAAGAAAAAGACCCCAAAATCAGGACTGTCCCTATAAAATCAGGGCATCTGGTCACCTTATCAGAGAGCCACCTAAGTACAACAATGGAAGATACTAATGTGCTAAACATCACCCTTATCTCAGAGATGGGCACCTATATCAGAGTGCAAGTGATCCATGAATAGGTGCACCCCTCCTGACTTAGGCGGCTATGTAATTTCTGCCAGGAATGAGTTAGACACCTGCCTTGCTCCACACAAAATGGCTGGAGGAGACAGTGGTGCCACTGACCCCTGATAACTTTTAGCCTGAGGGGAGAAAGAATTTGAAGAGGGATCTCCTACCAGCCAGGAACGTGCTCTAACCACTGAGCTATGGGAGATTGTGATGTGTGACTCCCTCGTCGCTCCTGCTGTAGCCATTCCACTGTGGATAACTAAAGAGTAAGAGACAGAAGGGGAGGATGATTCCCTAGTCCAGTGGTCAAGACTCCCTAGGGGGGTAGGAGACCTGGTTCCAGTCACACTTTCCTTTTTTATCCACTATTCTGTGGATTCTTGACTAGTATGAAAATTCACGTTTGGAAGCACGTGTGATAAAAGTTAATTCGTGGGTACCATGGATTTGCATGTGGAAAAATTGTGCATGCAGGTTCAGTAGTGGCATTTGAAAATGTGGCTGAATATCAGTATAGAAGCAACATTTGTAACACACTTAAAAAAAGTCAGGAATTGGATTTTCCATTACTTATCTGGCAGGACCTGAGTTCAGGATTCTTGCTACATTCCTTAAAAGGCTTTAGGGGTTAGTGCCAAGGAAACTAAACCTTGAACGCAAGGTCCTGTCAGGCAATGATCTTTTCAGTTCCCCTATAAGTTCTATTGTGTAGTGTTATTCTTTCCCATATGTTAAGGTATCCCCATACATTGAGCCCATCCCAAGCAGGCTATCTCCACCTTTGCCACATAGGGTGAGTGTGCTTATTTCTATTGAGACAATGGATTATCTTTTTCCTTCAACTGTACTTGCTGTACTTGGGAATTATGGGTCTTTCCACACCTGTGAAAGAAGCATTATCCTCAGCCTTCAAGGGTGAAGTGTCTTATATTTAGTTGGACTAAGTAATGATTCTTCTCTATCTTTCATACCAGGATTTAAGAGCCCCCTCGAGCTACAAAGTTTATTAGAACCCATAATAAGAACTGTGCCATAAACGGGACAACCGCAGCTATAAACCTGCACCTTGAAGTTTGTAACAAATCCTGGAACATTGAACTAGGGCGCATTCTCGTCTCAGTCAGCAGAAAGGGGGAGAAAAAAAAACGGAGAAATGCAAACTTAAGCAGAAACGAGGCCTGGAAAGATAGAAGGGAAGGAAGGAAAAATCATCATAATAAAAAGTGTGAAGCTTGCATAGCCCTCTCAGCAGGAGACCTGGGGAAGGCGCTCACATGATAAAATGCAGCTCAGATTAATGGATAGAGAGAAGGGCAGCCTGAAGGAGGAGGAGTCAAGACAAGGTGAAAATGAAGGAGGCGTTCAGGGAATTTATGAGATGCTTATGTGGAAAGGGTCATTCTGAACAATGTAGCTGGTAGGCTACTAATGTGAAGCATCCCATCGGCTTGTTAAATACTGATCCGGTGAATGAATCAAAGGCAGTCCTGCCTCCCAACACCCTGCATCAGTTGAGGCCAGGTGCTGATAATGTGCGCAATAGCCAGAATGGGTGAAATCATGGAAAGGAGAGACGAAGAGACCGAAGAGCCATAATGAGACTGTGGCAACAGGAAACGTTAACGTTATTGCTAGCAATAGGAGGTGAAGGATGGTCTCATGGTTAAAGCACTTGACTGGGTCTCAGGAAATCTGCATTCGGTTCCTGGCTCTGTCACACACTCCCTGTGTGACCTTGGGCAAGCCACTTAATCTCTACGTGTCTCTGTTCCCTATCTGTAAAACAGTCACACTCCTACTTTCCTGTCTCACAGATGATGTTGGGAGGCCCTCAGATAACACAGTGCATCAAAGTAGATAGCTAGATATGGCAGGAAATGGGGGTAAAGTGGTGATTAATAGATTCCTTCCTCTCTAATCTTCCTAGAGCCAAGCTTGCTTCTCTATTTTATCTTGGTTTATCCATCTACCTATA
The DNA here is from genome assembly GCA_007922305.1 of Dermatemys mawii. Taxonomy (NCBI): domain Eukaryota; kingdom Metazoa; phylum Chordata; order Testudines; family Dermatemydidae; genus Dermatemys; species Dermatemys mawii. Next base: position 2,433,636 of record ML677387.1, read on the forward strand.
ATTTTTCTTTAGTATCCATCACTGTAGTATCTGAATCTCATTGTTTTCTCTTCTTGCCCTCCCTCATAATAATGAATCATGGTAGGGGCAAACAGCCACAATTCAGGGCTCTGCAGCCATTGTATTCAATAATCCAGAGATGCCAAAGGGCTCACAGTCCAAGATACAGCTGGGGCAAGTTGCAGGGAGTGGTCCCATTTGGCATTGGAGCCTACAGAAACCAGAGAGAGAGAGAGAGAGAGAGAGTCTCTCCCCCTCTCCTCTGTTCTTGCTTTCATTTGTCACTTTGGTTTATTTTTTCTGCTGTCCAGCTGGTCATTTATTTATTTATTTATTTATTTGTCTGGATTGAGTTTTATTTTGGGGAGGGAGCAGTGGGGGTAAAAAGGAAGGGGCAGGAAAGAGAAATACATTTCACATCTTTCTATATATGGCCTGCAGTTCATTCTTAATTAGAACTGACAGATGCTTCCCCCATAATCCTATTCCCAATATGTTCTGTTTGCTTTGTTTGGCGCTGCAAGATATATGGTGGCATCATAATGACCTTTCAAGACTTGTCCTGGAAGTGTTATTGGCATTCCAATGATTCATTACATGTTCCAGTTGATTACTGGACCATTTGTCAACATTTTATTTCGCTCTCCATAAACCTGTCTCCTGCATCACAGACATTTGCTAGCATGAAAATTTAAACAAATACAATATATAGCTCATAGTCAACTTCTGACTCTTACTGCAGGGCTCAAAAGCAAACTCATTCTGACCTCAGTGAGTGCTTAAATTTTGCAGCTTGCAAAGACAAGATATTGGCCCTGTACAGTGTGCCATGCAGAAGTGTCTTAGGTATCAGGTTTGAAATTCCTTCTTTTATATCAGTTTCAGCAAGTGATCCACTTTAGTTACTCAAATATTTATAGATGTCTTGATACCACATATAGGAACTGGGGAAAATCAGTGCTGGAATTATAACTCTTCAAATATTCTCCTCCTCAGTTAGCCTCATGATGTTATGATGGTGCAGAAACAAAGGATGGGGGATGGTTTGGGAATTTTATGTGTGGTATGCATGTGCTTTTATATGAAGTGTATGCACATGCATGTGTGTGTGTTTGCAGAAGATAGCTATGTTAGAGAAATGTACACCACAGCTTGACAGACAATCTGGCCCACGGAAGGAAATCCTGCCTATGAATTTTTGGCCCTAGAGAACCATCTAGCTGAGATGGAATCCACTTTCCAATTCTATGGGGTGCTTATACACACATAAATACATTCTTTAAGAATCCTGACATCAGAAATGTGGACTGACCAAAATTCTAGGACAATACTCAAGATTTTCAGAAATACCTTTAAAAGGCCTGGTTTTCTTTCTGAAAATCAGATCCTTTTAAGGATGGTGAAACTGAGGCACCCGTATCTACTAGTCACTTTGGAAAATCTTGGCCTGTAAGGAAACGTGCGGGTGGCTGTTACAATGGCCTAGAGCATCTGCGCTGCATTTCGAGGAAGCTTTTCCAAGCACTCATATAAATCACCGCTTTCCGCTGCAGTAAAGGAAAGGTATTGTTTCACTGCTGTGACATCAATGCAGGCCACATAAATAATTTTTTATTAAGTGTGCAGTGCCCTTTAAAAACAGACATACAATTTGAGGGGACTGCGGAGTGAATGCAGAAGCATGACTGGAACTAAAACAATCCTTTTGGATGAGAGAGACTTGGATGAGAAAAGAAACTTTCCAGCACAGGGATGGGTCTTTTTCCAGCTCCAGAGCAGACCAGCATGTAATGTATGGCTTAATTTCCTCTCAAATTAGACACTTGATTAAAAAAAGGTTATTATATCTGTCAAGTTGCCTGTGCATTTTATGGGAGTGATAAACAAAGAACCACTGCTTTACAAACCTTGATAAGATGTTTCAGTACCTGGAAAACATATTTTATTGCAGCCCAGACGACTAACAAATTGCAAATACTGATTAAGCCATAAAGTTACAACAACATTAAAAAATAATAAGAGGTTAGTGCAGGTAGGGAAGACTCTTAAGTTGTGGCTAAAGCCACCCAGAATCCATTGTGCAGGGAAACAGGCCATTTGCAAGGTACTGTGTCTGTATGCCCCGTGGTATCTTTATACATCACCATTGGGTGGCAGTGTTGAAGTGGAGAGAGTGGATTTGGCACATTCCTCTCTGGGGGCTAGTGCCACAAGGCAATTTCTCCCCCCATAATAAAACTGGGATCCCTATGTACAGACACACCCTGGGGATAGATGCTAACCTGAACCACTGTAGCACAGGAGACTAGAACTCAGGAGACGGGTGGACATTTTTCACAGTGAATCTTTTTTGGAGGAGGACCAAAATGCAGATTCATCAACACAGAAACATTTTGTGAATTTGTATCAAATTTTCTCAAGACCTATTCCATCATCTCATCCAACCCCTGGCAAAATGTCTCTCTACAGGACTAATTAATTCCTCGGCATCCCCTCCAGCCCCTCCTGGCTTTAATCAATGTTACTCCAAGATACAGCCTTCCACTCTGGAAACCAGATTAGTTGCTCAAGGCAGATGTGAGGAGTTCTCTGATTCCCCGTGAACCCTCAAGGATTTCGCTACAGTTTGCAGCCCGGCTTCAGCAACCCTGAGATGCGTTGCCATTCCCTCACGCATCTCTCCTTAGACTGTGAGCTCGCCAGAGCTAGTACCATTGCGTCTGGAGCGTTTGTACAGTGCACGTTGTGGGTGCTGCCGCAAACAAATAGTTGTTATTAATCATGGCTGTTAGTATTCACTCAGAATGTTTTCTTCTGGAGATGGACCCAACCTGGACAACTAACCTCTGAATGTTCAGGGATGAGAAGTTGGTTTGGGCCACTGCAGAGAGGAGGAGTCAGTTGTGAGGTTAGGGTTTTTCCAAGGTTTCTAATAGTAGCATATGAAGGAATTTGGGGCAGGTCTCATCTCTGCACCTCTCTTTGAGAGTGAAATTCATCCCTGTGCAAGGGATCACCAGAAAGCCTGTACACCACTTAAGACCTTGGGACAGAAATGCAATTAAGTGGGAGATATGTGGTACACAGGCCTTGTGCTGCACAGGGATGAATTTCACCTAGGGGAGAGGGAGCCTGCTATTTATGATGGCAGAGAGGATGGTTATGGTGTTATCTTGGGACTCAGGAGACCTGGGTTTAATTCCCTGCTCTGCCACCTCCTTTCTATGTGACCTTGGGCAAGCCTCTTAAGGCCACTTGTTAAAGGGGTATATCCCCATAGGTACCAATCTGCATCGTTGGGCACCTAAATACCTTGAAAATCTATCCCTTCATCTCCCTGTGCTTCAGTGACTCCTCTGGGAAGTGGGGATAATAGTACTGCTGTACTCCAGCACCCCTTCCCAGTGTTATGAGGGTAAATACACTAAAGACTGTGAGATGCTCAGACATTATGGCAATACGTAGTACCTTAAATTGATGGCTCTAAAATTGAATACTGATGAGCAGGAAAAAATATCCCCTTTGCCCTCCACACCTCACATAGCTGTAGAGCCTTTAAGCAGCTAGCTCTGTGGGGTGGAGGCTGCACAGCAAAACACCACCTGGTGATTTTCCTGCACATTTTCATTTCCTGTTTCTGATTTCTCCAGGTGAATGGGTGGTGATCTGTTACCAGAGGGGACTCGCTTTGCTCCGAGCAATGCCTTAATGCCTCAAAAACCCATTTCATTTCTGAGCATTCCTTTCCATTGACAGCACAGTTTTGTTCTCTGGGAAACAATTTATGGCTAATGCGCAGACTATGATGTTCTGTTCCCCCTCCAACTCTGGCTGAGTAGAACATTTGTTCCTGTCTGAGAGGTGCTGCTATAAGGCACAACTGCATTTGTATTAGCCCAAGGTCAGCCAGGCCTGTGCTGTGAGACAGAGGGCTTCTGTGTTCTGGCCTCGAGATGTCGGCTCCGTGATCTGGGTTCTGAGCTCCCTGGGGTTGGCAGTTGCTGCGTGCGCAGGATCTGAGTTTGGATTCCAGCCTCTTTAGGCTGGCCGATGCTTCGGGGTGCAAGATCAGTGGTCGGGTTCTAGTTTTCCTCAGCTGTCGGCTCCCAAACTCTGAGTCAAGGCACCGGAATACTGCACTAACAGCCAAATAACCTTCACCATTTCTGAGCACTCTTTGCCCCTTTCACATTTGGCTTGCAGACCTGCTGCAGGCTTTTGGAGGAGAATGGGTGCTGTTGTTTTTCCATCAGGACTCGGGTACAGAGGGCTTTAAAAATAATGAAACCACAGACCTCCACTCATCACCGGTGCATCCTGCTAACTCTCTTCTCCACCCCTGCCTTTTTTTTTGTCGCGAGAGAATTCTGCAGTCAAAACTATGTTTGAACAAAGTTTTAACAACAACTGTTTGGCCAGAGCCCAGACTACTGACACCTCATGGAAAGACTCAGAGAAATTCCTTCTGGGAAGTTTCTTTGGTATTCAGGACCTTTGCAAAGCCTGGTTGGATTTAGGAGGAAGAAACACACTATACATTTTGGTCAGGCTAACAAAGGTCATCATATCTTAGCAGGATTCAGAAATAAAATATATGAAATGCCTTCCCATGCCCAACATCAGATGAAATGAGATGTGTCAGCAAGACAAAAAAATCCTCCTTTCAATTTTGCCTCAGCATCTATTAGAGCAGAAGTCAGAAGGCACGTGTGTGATTCCCCCCAGCCTGTGGTTAGCAAGAGGGTAATATTTGTACTGTCACACAGCACAATAATGGAAAATGTCACCTTTTCACTTCCTGTGATAGAGTCACTTGTGATGTGTTTTCTGATACTGCACCTCTCAGACCCCTTCCCCATAAAGAAAGACGGGAATTACGCTCCGCTGCTGCAGGTGACGACTTTCAGAGGTGCTGACAACTTGCGGCTATTACATTTTGCAAGGGAGGAAATTTAGATCCTATGGTCTGGCTAGGCAAAAATCCCACTCCCTGCACTTTCAATTAATAGTAATAATATTTAGTATCTATCCTAAGGACAACTCTCATTACCATGGTATCTAAGTACCTCACAACATCCCTGGGAGGCAAGGAAATGGTATCACCTCCATTGTACAGATGGGAGCTGAGGCACAGAGAGACTAAGTGACTTGCCCAAGGTCACACAGGTACTCTGTGCAAGGAATTGACCCTTAGTCTCCTGAGTCATGCCCGAACTCCTGGACCATCCTTTCTCTGTCAGTGCCTTTCATCATTCCCTGCCCTCAATTTTCTGTGCAACGTTGCTGTGTTGTAATTTGTGACTTAGCGGCTGCCTCGCACCCCAACAGCATCCTCAATGATACATTTTTTTCTATTGTATTGGTCTGCTGGGTAATATTTTAACTGCTTGGACATCACCCGTATTTAATTTAAATTTAATTTAATTTAAATTTAAATCCAATAAAATGATCATGAATGGGAAATGGCTGCCCAAATCACTGGCAGCTTTGAAAATCGGCCTTTGCTGTTAGAGCAGCTTGATTGTATGCACACCACTTCTTTGCATTATATTTTATTTCCAAATTCCTCCACATAAAATCTAGGCATCCCAGCAGCAGGTAAGGCTGAGATTTTTCAAAGTTACCGAAGTGATTTGGGCACTAAAATTAGTCACTAAATTAATATATGTCTGTGCAGTTTGTTAAGCACTTTGGGGTCTTTGTGGATGACAGGTGCTATAAATTAAGCCCAAATTAATATTTGTTGAGCACAGCACTCCCTTGTGACTAGAGCTAGCCAAACTCTTCCTAGAGAACAATTTATGTGATTAATTTAGCTCATTTTTTACTGTTCTTGAATTATCTGCGAACCGCTTTTGATTTTTATGGATTTATTGGTTTATGGTAATTGACCACTTTACTCAAACTTGCTTTTCAGCCTATCAACGCTCATGAATGTTGATTCAACTGTGTATTTAACTGTCTGCTATTCAAAGTGTGTGACTGGTCACCTTATTCACATGGTGTTCTTTCTGCTCTCTGATTGGATGGCTGAAATTTAATAAAGAGTGGGGGCAAAATCAATCCTCTTGTAAGACCCACTCAAGCCCTATTGGTACAGAGACCTTGTTTTGGGAATCCTGTGAATTATCCCTTGGGTGAACATTTCCAATATGAATAGTGAATACACAGACTTGCATGCCAATACCCTTGTTCCTCTTCGGATATGGCCAGTACACAACGAACAGCCATTCACCAACATTTGTGCAAGGAAAATCCCCTTTGCAAATGCTTGTATAAAAATAAAAGGATTTAAATACCTTTGCATTGAAAAGTGATTCAGAATTCAAGCTAACATTCATCCTGAGCTTTTTCAGCCATGCGCCAAGCTCTGTTCACGACAGTGCTGCTTCAGAATTCCCTGAAGTCTAAGAATATGCGAGATTGGCTCAATTGGGACTTTACACCTGGCAGAATCTCTTAATGGCATTTTTGCCCTGGAGCAGCTTGCCTTTTACAGTCTGAGATCTCGGTGCGCTTTTCCTTCCTTTCAGCTCTTAACCAGCAAACAATTTAACATTTTTTTTCCACCCCTCATTTAGTGCTCCACTAAATTGCTGCATTACTGCGTGGCTGAACTAATGATGCAGCAATTAAAAGCATTTAGGGTTATTGCTAATAAAGTGGATTCGTAAAGTTGATTACAAACATTCATTAATGAAAATAACACAATTAAAGTAATATACAAACATACATAAAGATGAAAATAACAGTGAAGAAGGATCCTCTGGACAGGAAGAATGGTTTTATGGTAAAGGCACTGGATGGAACTCTGGAGATCTGGGTTTGCCTTCCTCAGATTTCATTTTTAACCCTGGGCAAATCTCTTCATCTCTTTGTGCCTCAGTTCCCCTTCCATAAAATGGGGACAAAAGTATTCTCTTTGTCCTGTCTATTTAGACTGTAAACTCTTTGAGACAAAGAAAGTCTCTTGTTTGTACAGTCCCTAGCACAACTTGGCCCTGATCTTGGCTGGAGCTTATAAATACTACTGTAATACAAATCAATCAATCAATCAATCAATAATAATAACAACTGAAAGGGAAAAAAAAATCCTGTTCCTATAGGTGAGCAAGCTACATTAGGGGCTTTGGCTGAGAGAAGAAGGACTGTCCAGTGATGAGGGCCCCGCCCTAGGGGTTAGAAGACTGGGCTCAAGTCCCTGTTCTGCCACAGACTTCCTTTGTGCTTTGGGAAAGTCACTTAGCCTCTCAGTGCTCCATCTGTAAAATACGGATACTAGCATTGCCCTAGCACACAGGGGTGTTGTGAGGACAAATGCGTTAAAGATTACTTAGATCGTAAGCTTTTTGGGTAGGGACTGTCTTTTTGTCCCGTGTTTGTGGAGCACCTGGTACAATGAGGTTCTGGCCCATGAGTATGATTCCTAGGAACTACTGCAGTACAACTAATAAATAATAAAGATTGTGAGGCTCTAGGTACCAAGGAGATGGGGGCCATATAAGTGCCTAAGATAGACTGGCGATGTAAAATCAACACATCATTCAGTTGTATTAAAGCTACTTTATTGCTTAACTGGAGGAAACTCAGAGAAGTGGAAAGCACCTAAATAGTCCTCGGAATTTCCAAACATAGCAATAGATTTCAGCATTCATTTTTCTCAAGTAGTGCAGGGCCAGCTTATTATTAATTAACATCAGCAAAGCTCTTTCACCTTCTGAGTCTGTAAACTCCACCTTGTGAGAATAAGATACAACTGAAGGGATGGCTGTGATATTAATAGCACTTTGATCACCTACTCACTTATGTGATGTAGCTGTGTAAAATTAATTACAGTCCTCTACTTGATTTCTTTCTAATGGTCTTTGGAGGCAGATGAGAAGCGAGGAATGGCATTGGGATCTGATATCTTGTGTACAGGTAAATAAAGCACAGGCCTGAACTCTTTGATACCAAAAATAGACCTCGGCAGTCCATGTTCTCCAGATGGTCAACTAGTAAGACACTGGGCTTGAGTCCCACTGTAGGAATGGCTTCCTTGCTGCTGTTCTGTTATAAAAATAACCAGAGATGGTGGAAAAACAAGGATGGACATTTTGCAAAAGTTTTCTCTTTTTATTTTTATTTTTTGCCCATCAGAATTTGGAATTTCTGATTTTTTTTTCAAATTTCAAAAAATTTCAACTTTCTCTACATCATAAATTGCATCTAATGTGCTTCATCCCAAATGATCCTGTAATGTTTTACAAACTTGATGTAATCAGGAGTCATTATGCCTACTACTGAAATGCAGCCACCTCTGAGGTAAAACACAGTCACTGTTTAATAGTGCCCAGCAATGCTACAAAACAGTAATTAAAGAAGACTACTGAATCAAATTAAAACTGGAAGAGAAATTTAGGAAGACGGAAAACTTCTGCTGGTGAACAGTAATGGTCCTGCCCGGTTCTAAAGTTCTAAATTCATTAAGGTTCATGCTGTTTTATTTGTCAGCCGCTGACATTTACCCCACTCTGAGAATTTACCTCCTTCTGTTCTCCAAAAGATAAAATCACAAGAGAAAAATAAATAGTAAAACTGATTAATCAAACCCAGTAAAGCTCTTTAAGGCATAGACTGTGTCTTCCTATTACGTCAGTACAGCCCCTAGCGAATGGTATCCTGGTCCATGACTGGTCTCCTAAGCACTATAAACCTTGATCAATCGGTCCATCAGCCCTCACAGAGGGTGCGCCGATCACAACACAGCAGACGTTGTGCTAGCCAGTCCTCCAGCTACCCGCTGGCCAGGCTATCAGGACATCCTATTGGCATAGCACACAGCAGCCAGGAACTCCTGAGCGATCCGCCAACCACAGCCTCCCAAGCAGCTAGGATCACTGGCGCATGCCACCACACCGGGACACGGCAATATAAACAAGAAATAATAATAGTAATAATAACAATCGGTCCTACCTTGAAGAACTTAGCTAGCCAGGACAAGCAAAGGAAGGGAGAATAGGAACAGCTATTCTTTTTCTTCTTCCCATTTTACAGATGGAGAACTGAGGCAGAGAAAAAGAGGAAGTGATTTGCCTAAGTTCACGCAATTCTGTGGCTGAGCTGAGAAATGAACAATGATCTTCTCAGGGCACCTCCTAGGCCGCCTTTTCTCACCCCACAATAACACCGTACTGAAAGGGTCAGTCTATTTAAGATCATTCATGACTGCTGCTCTTGAGCAGGCCTGTTTGATCTCCAAAGAGCAACTCCTGACACCAGCTCAGTGCAGTGCCTAATGGCCGGAGTGAGGCTTTCTTTTTGGTTGGCATAATAAAGCCCTAAGGCCCCATTTGTGACTCAAATGCACTAACGTGTGGGATGCTCACACAGGCCTTCTGGATGAAGGGCTCCACAATCCCTTATGCCATACTCTGGTCTCATGCCAGGCCACTGGCTAGCAAACATAGCTGTGAATCATTGTCTCTAGGAATTGTCTGCAATTGTAGCACTTTTCCCTGCCTGGCCCGCCTGTCTTGCACATCCCTAAAGGTAAATTTGACTGTGAGTGGCACCCAATGGAAATAGGCACTGCTTATGAGTATGATCTAAAAGCATTTTCTTATGCACACATAGAGCTGGCATTTTGCTAGATTTAGGGAAGCAGGCAAGACATATTTGTCTGTGGAGGCTTTGCACCTTCGGCAATTATATCTGCAGTCTGGAAAACAACAGCAGCAGGGTTGCAGCGGGGAGGGGGAAAATTCTATCATGTCAGAATAATGAGATCTGTGATTTCGGCACTTACTGGGTCAAAGACACACACAGTGTGTTATCTGTAATGCTTTCTGTCTGACATTTGGGGAAATTGCATTTATGCAGAGGACACAAGGCACTGAAACACAGCACTTCACCAGCACTGTGACAGGAGATGCTGATCCCTAGCTGCGCTAGTCCCCATCATTTCAGCCACTTGCCATTTCTGTGGGTGTGCCGAGGGGTATGGAGGGCCAAGTAGAGGCAATGCAGGGGCATCCCCCAAGCAAACACCATCAAAGTCCCCGAGCCTCAGCCACAAAACTCTCTTAGGAAGATCTTGTGGCCGAGACACTACAATGGGTGTCAGGAGATCAAGGTTCAATTTCTGGCTCTGCCTTGTGTAACCATGGGCAAGTTGCTTACTCTCTCTGTGCCTCAGTTCGCCATCTGTAAAATGGGGACACTAATCCTTTCTTTCTCCCACTGCTAATCTCTTTTATGTATTTGTGTATGTAAGCACTCTGGGGCAAGGGCTGTCTTCTTACTAAATATTTGTATGGCACTTAGCACAGTGGGCTCCCCATCTGAGTTGGGCCTTTGAAGTGATCCTGTAATATATATATAGTAGCAGCAGCTGGACATTACATTATGCATTGTGCCCTTCAGTTTCTGTCTTCTCCTTTGTGCATGTACTCCCGCCCTTGCTGACTCTGTCGACCAGGTATTCTCCAAGAGGAGAGGCGGGTGGGTGGTCTTTTGACCTACAAGCCCAATTTCCTGAAATCAGGTGTTTGGAGCCCTCCTCCCTCTCTCTTGTCCCTCTGCCTCCTTGACCTGCAGTGGCAGTGATGAACTGATTATCCTGCCTGCAAGGTCTCATGTAATTCTAAATTTAATCCTTCCACAAGTGCAGCAGATCACAAGGGGAGAGTAGGGCACAAACAACAACAAGAAAGGCATTCAGGGTGACAAGCCCCAAAATACACAGTCAAACAGCATACAGGAGATGGGTAATGGGCTGATAAGCCCTTCTGACGTGAGTGCCAGTTTGAAGGCTGCCCAGCTTGGTAATGCTGTAGGGGTGGTAGCATCCCACGACTGCTCAGGGGAATGAGTTTCATGTCTGCAGTCCAGTCTCTGGTGAGCAAATTCCCATATGACAAAAGCCACTGGCACTAAGACTATGTCTACACTATATCAGCATAGCTATGGCACTGTAGCTCTAGCGGCTGGCCCCCAGAGTGCAGATGCAGTCTACACCAAGGCGAGAGTTTTTTCCATCACCGGGGGAGCACCATCTCCCCGAGCGACGGTAGCTAGGTCAATGTGTGTCAACCTAGCTGTGCCTACACTAGGGCTTAGGTCAGCAGTGCTCAGGGTGTGGATTTCTCATACTCCTGAATGACACATCTAGGTCAAGCTAGGTTTTGAGGGTAGACCAGGCCTAATTACCCACCACCATAGAGACAGAATGGGCTCTGGAGACTAAACTCCTCTCTTGTCCTTATAGAGGTCTGCCCTCAGGTTTAAGGCACATTGGTGGAAAGTGTATGTGAAGTGCGGATGGAGCACAACTGTGAATTGGGTGTAAAACACCCCCACTCTTATCTGGAAACCTTTTGTACTTTGCACTGGCGTAAATGGCTATGCAAGCTACAGGGCTATGAGAAATCAGACCCAGAGAACTTAACAGAATGAAATCCTCTCTACAGGTATATTTTTAACCATCCTATAGAATTCTAAGCAGAGAGAGAATTCTCTATTCAGTTCCATAGGATGCTTCAAAAAACCTACAGAAAGATGATCAGTTTCACTTAGATTCTTCTTCATAAGGGCTCAAATAGATTTTATAACATCCCCATGTCTGGGTGCTCATCTGAGTCACTGTGCACTTTGAGGTTCTCCTTGTGCTGGCTAGACCATGGGCCAGGGATCCATAGCTGGTTATGTTGCCATCTTTTGTGATTTCCTCATGATATTTGATGTTTTGCTTAAAGTTCCAGTTCCTGGATTCTTCTGATTACATGAGACTCTTAACTTTTTAAAAGGAAAGCTTGTAAAAGTGACCTGAGTGTACCCTAAAGGCTCAGACTCTAAAAGGCAAAGAAAAAGAACCCATGTTTTTTGTTTTTGTTTTTTAAATCAAGATTTTTAAGCCAGGCTCATGACTTTTTGAGAACTGACTCATGATCTCTGGGGTTGCAACACGGCGCTGGTGTAAATCAGCCTATTTTCATTGCATTCAATGGATTTACACCTTCTGAGAACCTGACACAGAGAAAAATATTCCAGTGGGTCCCACTTCTCATGGCTACTTGGTCCTTTCAGCTAAAAGGCAGTCACAGTATTGCCCTGGATTCTTTATCAACTCCCCACCTCCACTGAGCAGATAGTCGTTTCCCCACTGTAGTCAAGACCTGCTCCCTGTGGCTTCTTTTACGATCCTGAAATTGACTAACGGTGATATAAAATGCTCTTGCCTGTCCGGCTGCTGATCTTTTGGGCAATTATTTGGAAGTAATGAAAGTGAATGCATGACATTTAAAAAAAGAAACTCCACTGTCAGCAGGAAAGCTACCACATTCCATGGGCACCTAGGAGAATACACTTAGCTTGAAATAATGTTCATTTTAGCAGAGCTGTAAATTACAAGTATGCTAGGGTCCTGGGGGAATTATTACCATTTGGATAGAGGTTATAGGTTTTGTGCTGTTGCTGCTGGATCTGGTGCATGCTACACAGCAGCTGTATAGCAAAGTTTGGAGGCAAAAGAAAGCCCCTTTTTATCGTTCATCTCTGGTGGCTTGTATTGCTAACGTTTCATTCACACATACACACAAACACTTCAGCAGGGAAGAGGCATGATTTTGAAATCTGCTTTCCCAGTGGCTCTCTGTAATTGATCCAGTCTTGTTAACGAATGAGGACAAAAGCATTATAGGCCCAGCCAAGTGAAATATGTTCTGCCTGACCTTGACCTCCAACCTACCCTTTGGAACTCAACCCTGGACTGCAAGGGCAATGGCTGTTTCATTTGAGTTTTTATCCTTTCTTTATTGCAGGTGTTTCATAAAAAGTAGAATGGGACCTGACAGGAAGTAATAATTTTGAGCTTCCTCCACATGAACCAAAGGGAATTGTTTCTTTGAGGTGTCATTGGAATGATACTCATGTAAGCTTAATACTTTCCAAACCTTGTCCAGTCCGTAATGTTGAAGGGTCACCTTTAGTCCTTGTTGGTAGCGATTCATTAAGCCTTAGTGTTTATTTGCTCCATTCCTTTCAATGAGAAATTCTATACAAATTACACTTTTTTTATTCTTTCTTCTCCAACCCTTCTCTGTAGTGTTGCCTGGTGCTTATCCAGTAAGACTCATTTGAGAAACTGAGAGGAGGAGATAGCAGTATCCAATGGGAGAGCCTGTTTGGCAGGAATGCTAGGAATCAGGCAGGTACTCCACAACCCAGTTGCAAGAATTCTCTGATCCTGCACATCCCATGGAGATTTCATTGGAGAGACTCATGATCCAAAGCCCATTGAAGTCAATGGAAAATTTCCCATGGATTGCACTGGATACTGTATCAGGCCCACAAGGAATGCTTTGGGAACCTGCTTGATAGTAGAGTCAGTGGTTAGAGCAGGTTAATCTCTTGGGTTTATTTCCCAGCTCTATTACTGGCTTTGCCATGTGATCTTAAATTGCAACTCACTAAAGCACCCTGCTTCCTCTGTATGTCTGGGGATAACAATATTTCCTTATGTGGTGTTTCACTCCATATCCTTTATGAGAATAGGCTTATGATATGAACATGTCATAACAGATATACTTTATGCAAGATGGTTCTTGTAAGATATCATTGGAAAAGTTGTAATTTACTGAATGTGATTATCCAAGTTGTATGCCTGTATCATTTCTGTAACTGAAGTTAGGAATATTGACTAAGGTTGAAACTTTCCAGAGTGGATCTCTGTCTCTCTGTGCTGCTAGGTGTAGCCCTGCCTGTGTGCTTGGCTGGAAGAGGCTTGTGAGCCTAGCACAGCAAGGCCAGGTAAAGGAGACCCAGGCTGGCAGAATAGGCTGACTCAGTGATACACCCCAGCACATCAGCTGAGTTCCCCAAAGGGCCCAAACCGTCAGACCTTAATTCACAGATTGCTGTGAGGCTGAATTATTGTTTGGAGGTACGTCTAGATCCTTGGAGGAAAAGTGATGGAGCATAGCAAAGTATAATTACTGTGCTCCCAGTAAAATCGGTATCTGGTTCATACAGAAATTTCCAGAGTAGGCTGTTTGTTGCCTGATGGTCTCTGGAGTGTTGCACAAATGCGTATACCTTAGTACTCTTGTCTCCATATGGAACTGTTGTTTCAATAAAAAAGAGCATCAGCCACACCAGCCAACACAAAAGGGGCAACACAGGAGGCTATCAGCAATAAAGCTGTTCAGTTTGCTGGCAGTTCCACAAAGTCCTGAAAACATTTCAGGTTTTTTTCAGGATTTTTCAGTTTAAGTAAAATTAAAGAGAACATCTGAACAGCACATTTCGAATTGAAAAATCTCAAAGTTTCAATGTTGAAACGAAACGTTTTGACTCTGTGAATTTAATATTTTTTGTTTGCTTTTTAAACCAGAACAACTCAGCAAATTTGACATGAATTTGAAAAAAATGTTTCAGTCGACCTGACTGCACTTTTACCCCTCCAGAAAAAAAATATGTTTTGGTTGTAAAATTTCACCCCACTCTGAACAGCAGGCTCGTTGAGCACTGGCAGGATGGCACTGCCATGTTTGGCAGTGGAAAACAGCACCTAGGCTGGATGAGATAGCGGAAGCTGGCATAGCTTGGCATGCACAGGGAACATTGCTCTAAGGGATACCCTTTGCCTTGTGGTTCTGTTCCAGTTCACCAATAGCTGCCCAGTCCAGGGGCATAATTTTCTTGGAGCGTGAGCTCTCTCCCACCTGTTTATCTCTTTGAACCGCATTAATCACATTCAGTGCCTGGATGGCTTATAACACCACATCCATCCTATAAGAGCTGTTATCCTACACCCTGACGATCTGCCAGATAAATAGCCAGGTCGGCTGCAGCTGTTCCAATATCCTGAAGAAATCAGATTTATCATTTTAGATTAAAAAAAACCCAGATTGGTGAGGAAGTTGTGTTCCTTGGCCCTCTGTATGCACTGCTGCGACAGCGTCCCTGTGATAAATGGCCGGGAAGTGCCAGGTTCTGTTGATGTTGAAAACCCCAATATGTAACTTAGGCGTCTCATTGCAAGTCATTAATCTAAATGGGGTCCCGTGCCAGGAGAAGGTCTTTGGACCAGCTCAGCAAGACTCAGCGCCAGAGGGAAGGAGAGAGAGAGACGCCCCTGTCATTTTTCACTAGGGTGACCAGATGTCCCGATTTTATAGGGACAGTCCTGATTTTTGAGTCTCTCTCTTTTATAGGCTCCTATTACCCCCCATTCCCATCCTGATTTTTCACATTTGCTGTCTGGTCACTCCCAAGACTCTCTATGGCGTCACCTTGCCTCACCCTTGCAGAAGGCTTTGAAATCTGACCCGGTTCCCCTCCTGGGGGCAACTCATCTGTCAGCTCCTGAGAAGCCCTAGGTTACCCATCCCCCGGGTTGTGCCCTTGGGGTCCCCTTTGCTCTTATTTTATGGTTCAGTCAGGATGGAAAGGATGCCTGTGTGGCCAGCAGCACAGCTGCTGTGGGGCCTTTTCCTGAAGTGACACAGCCCTCTCACCACACGTGGGTAGGAGGATAAAATTCCTGCTCCGCATCTGTTCTTTGAAAAATATTACAAAGGCTGACTCAAGGCTGCTGGTAGCCGAGGGTAGAGGGAGAGCAGGGGGGTGTTACAAACTGCACTGCTGAGAGCCAGTGCCAGCTGTTAGTTTTCACCCCTGAAAAAAGAAATCCCAACAGTTCATCGTTTCACCAACATGAACACTCCCGGCCCATTGTGACCGAGGAAGAATTTATGCCTATGGTGGGTGGCCTGGAGGTCGAGATTAGAAACTGGCATGTCTCTGCCTTCCCTTGATCAGGGAATTGATCTCAAAATCAGTCTGAGAGGTGGCTGAAGGATCCTTGGAGTTAGAAGATGGGAACTTGGTGACATTTAGTCCACCTCCATTGCTATGGCAGGACATTTTTCTGTACACTATATTTGCTAGTCTTGTGTTAAATGCTGAAACAATGAAGCTTCCATCATTTCCCTTCGGAGACTGCTCCATAGCCCAAGCAGAGCTTGCTCTCGGGAAATGTGCCTGTCTACATTTTGCCTTGCCCTGTCTTGCGATCTCATCTCTTCAACGTTGAAACATAAGGATGGCCCTTCCCCGCTGTGTGACAATATCTTTACTTAGTTATCAGTGTGAGGAGAGGGAATGTTCAGGGCCTGGTTTTCAGAGGAACTGAGCACCTCCATCCCCACCTAATGTTCACAGGAGCAGCAAAGGCCCCATGCCTCTGAAAATCAGGCCCTTGCTGAGCTGCGATTCACAACAAACCCTCCTCTCCTGCACCACCCCTGGTCCACAAGACACCATTCCTGCCACACTCTCTCAGTTTTAACAATGCTGCTCTCCGTGGCCTTCCGAGCTTTCACACCACAGCTTCTCAAGCTTCTTCACCTCTGCTGCCTAGGCTGGGAGTGGCGCCTCTGGGCCTGATTCGTCCCTCGCTCTGGCTTTCACGCTGGTGTGAGTCTGCTGTTACTCTTGATTTACACCCGAGTGAGAGGACAGGCAGCCTTTTGTACGCAGCCACTGCCTGCCCCTTGTCTAATTAATCCTCTAGGAAACACTATTCGTCAAGGACCTGTCGCAATCTGACTAGAGTCAAGGGAAATGCAGGTTAATTGCCCTTGTGTTGTGTCTTCTGTCTGGTCGCCTGTATCCACTGATGCCCTGCTGGAGATCAGCTGTGATCCCAGCGACTTCAGCTTTGCATGGTCATCGAGAACCATCGTGTCCTGGCATGGCACCTCTCTCCTCCCGTTCGCCAGTCACATCCCAAGTCTCACGCCTGGTGCCAAATTGAGTTGTAGACGTGAATTATTTAGAAGCATCCGTGGAATATTGTTGTATCAGTAACACAGAATATCAGTTTGTGGCCTTGGGGCTGCCTCAGTCACACACTCCATCACTATTTTCGCTCATGAATAATGTACAAGCGGAATTACTCTGCATGTGGAGAATTCATACCCTGAGAAAACAAGGTTGCTGCAAAATTAATTTTCCATACTAAAAGAGTGACAGAAAATCAATTAATCGCATATTATTCTGTACAGAGACAGAGTAAGGGAAACAGTGGAAACGGCTGTGGTTATACATCAGCAAATGCCGTCTGGCAGCGTGCTTTGCAGGGGTGTGAGTTACAACCAGCGACAAAAAAGGTAAATATATTCTGCCCAAGAGAGCCCTGGAACTTCAGACTTTGGAGTTCATATCACAGCCAGCTGGACTCGCTCGCTGCTGCAGTGTTGTCTACAACAGCTTGGAGCGAGGCCTTTCCTTTTCACTCTCAGCTGCTTCCTCTCTCCTGCCACTAGTGGGCTCAAACTCTCTTGCCACGATGAGAATCTTTCCAATGAGCGCCCCCAACTCCACTCATAGTCACTGGGAGCTGTAAGGGCTCAGCACCTTTGCAGAGCAGTCCTGATTTGCTTAGCATTTGTCTGGACTCATTGTTCTGGATGCACATTGTATGTTGTAATCCACTCCCCAATATACACTGCACATTGCACACCTTAAAAATGCACACATTGTGCCTTATGCACCAGTGTTAAGAATAGGCTGGTGGATGGAGGGGAATGGATAAGGCCCATTTCATTTTATAGAAAGAGAAATATGCCCCATATAAACAGGGAGGATGGGATGGAGAAGGTGGCTTAACTCTAAGGGAACTCATGTTTTACAGTTCTCCAAATGTGAAGGGAGTTTGGATTAGTGGTTAGGGCAGTGCAACTGGCAGTCAGGACTCCTGTTCCTGGCTCAAGGAGGGTAGTGATGTCTAGTGGTTAGAGCAGTGAGGATGGGAGACAGGTTCTTTTCCTGAATTTGCCATTGTCTAACCATATGCTCTTGGGCGAGTTGTTTCACCTGACAGTGGCTTCATTTCTCAGTCTATAAAATAGAGATAATAATTCCCCATTTCACAGGAAAGTTGTGAGGATTAATTCATGTTTTGAAATTGCTTTGAGAGCCTCTTATCAAAGTAGCTGTATAAAAACAAAGTATCATTATTTATTATAATCTGAGGCTCTCAAAGCGCTCTGTAAAATGGGTGAGTAATAAAATAATGGGGGGGGGGAAACAAATGGACACACAGGGCTCATAAAAATCAGCATAATTCTATTATTGTTAATTGAGCTACACCAGTGGGGATCTGGACCATAGATACGACAGGTCAGATTTTCATTTGCCTTAAGCCCCCAGTACATTGTCAGAGTGGTGTAAAGCTGCATTGGGGTAAATGAGAATCAGACTCTAAAGGTCAGATGCAAAGCGTATTGAAAATGGGAATATTTCCACTGACTTCAGTAGGAAGTGGATTAGGCCCCAAGTAACTTGTCCAAGGTCCTTAGAGTCAGTGATAGAACCCTTATTTCCTGACTACCTGTTCCCAGTTCTCACCAGCAAACCAATACCACCTTCCATCAAACTGTTGTTTAAGAGAATTGTTTGCTTCCAAAGGGTTAATTCAAACAGCTTTTTTCTGTATCACTCAGTCCTTCTCTGCACACGAGGCAAGAAAGATTCTGAAGGGTCCTTTCCCACCTCACAAACAGATCTGGAAATGGAGAGAATCTATGTAAAACCAATGAAACCATTAATAATATTATGACCTGTATCTATTCCATTGTCTAATCAGGTTTGATTCATATGGTCTTTGGTTTAATGCACAGGCTAATAACTTCAGGAATTAGAAATTATGAGGCTGACCTCGAAAGAACTGGTCAAACATCAATATCATCAAGAATACACCCGCCCTCCCACAACAAGTAATCTATAACAAGGACTTCGGCTATTTTTTTATTATGGGTAATTATTTTTCAGAGAGTTCCCAGTTTCATTTGTCATTTCCCAGAACAGATGAGCTTTAATGGTCACTGCAGAATGCAGATTTATTTTTGCCTTGCAATTTACATTGTTTCTACAGCAACAAATAAAGGCAAGTACAAAGCCTTCCCCACACCAAAAAATCACCTGCATCAGCATTTGCAAACTGCGGAATTAGGGCTCATTCCTAGGCACATGCATGTGATATGTGTTTGCATTCCAAGAAGCATACACTATGCACACATTCTAAAAGGCACATGACCTTTTATGTGTTTCGGTTTTAAGGCACACAGATCATGGATACATGGCTTCTAAGTTTCATGCATGTCAGCTGTGTATGCATTCCAAGACACACACACATCATACATGCTTTCAAAGACACATGAGGGTTTTCACGTTGCTTTGATAGTCTTGGAGACTACAGCCACCTATTCATTGACCAGACAGGTAAAGCACAATAACTGTCAGAGCAAACTTCCTTCAAACACGTCCCGTGGCTCTTTCCGTCTGTGGCCTCTATCTCCTGAGTCTGCTGGGGAAAGGGCTAATTAGAGAAGTGTCTTGATGTGAATACAGCTGGCGGGAAAATGTCAGAAACATCCAGAAGTTGATGAAAAATTAGAAAGAATACCTTCTGCACATTTTCTTGCATTTCTCCACCAGCTCGGGATGTGGACAAACATCCACTGTGAGAGTGAGCAGGACACCAACGAACTGCCAGCATCATGGGGTGAAATCTATGGCCCGGGTTATGCAAGAGATCAGACTAGATCAGTGGTTTTCAACCTATTTACCATTGTGGGCCATATATGTAGCTCTCTCTGGCCTGGTCTACACTAGCAGGGAGGGTCAACCTAAGATACGCAACTTCAGCTATGTGAATACCGTAGCTGAAGTCGACGCATGTTAGGTCACCTTACCTGCCGTCCTCATGGCGGCAGCGGTTGACAGCAGGCTCCCCCATCGACTCTGCCTTGCGCCTTTTGGCAAACCGGAGTTCTGGACTCGACGGGAGTGCCTCTGGGGATAGATTTATCATGTCCTGACGAGACGCGATACATCGATTCCCAATAAATCGATCTCTACGAGTCGATCCAGCTGGTAGTGTAGAATACAGCCTCTGTGTTATGTGGGCTGCATCCACACAATATACATACTAATTGTACGGCCGCCCTGAGGATCTCACATAGGCCACAGCTATGTGCTGACTGGATCACAAGTGGCCCACGGGCTGAGAATCTCTAGACAAGATAATGGTCCCTTCTGCCCTTAAACCTATGAAGCTATGAACTCTGGATCCCAGCTGACCCTGACTGGATCCAAACCACATGGAAATGCAGAGTTCTGTTTCCCTTTCCCAGTCCCCTGAGCCTGAGATGTAACTAAAAATAAAGCTATATATTTGGTATTTCAATCAGAAATTTAAAACCAAACAATACACTATCTTCTGGCTTTCCATCCTGCATATTATTATGATTTTTCTCATTTAAAGTTGATCTTCCAAAGCCTGGTGCTTTTAAAGAGATGTGTGTGTGAGAGAGAGACTGTGTATTGTTCAAGGGACACAGAAAAACAGACTGTGTATGTATGTGTGTGTCTGTGTAGGAGAGAGAGACAGAGATCGTGTCAGCGTATCTATATACAAATTACCTAATGACAAGTGAAACAGAGAGTTTGCTGATGCCTCTCAAAGCTCCTTTCATCCTCAGAATCCAATTGCCCTCTGCTCTCAGAGGGAAGAATTTACTTTCTGCAGTATGTGGTAGAAGCAAAAGTTCCCCGGCTTGTGGCCAAGGCAAAATGATGCGAGCATCCAAGTGGGTATGGAAGTGTTTAAGAAGTATCTGCGAGCTCCCCAGCCGAGCAGACATGAAAGGGAAGACGCTGTGAGTGATTTATTGCGTGCTGAGCAACTTGACAGTCATACGGTTTGAAACCAGTGTCCTCTGGCTTCAGCCTGACAGGAGATGGCTCAGATTAATGGTGCAGCAGAGGAAGAGATTAATGGCAGGAGAGAGCCAGCTGCTCCTGCCTCTGCCGCCCATGTCTGTCCTCCCACCCTACCCCCAAATTGCCAGATGTGGAGTAAAATAAGATTCATTCCAGAGGGTGCAGTTGGGACCCTGAGCCCTCTATCTGCAGTTGGATAAATTCAGTCTCTTTAGAGAGGTACACAACTGTGTCTGGCTGCTCCTTTTCTCGGCACGTCTGGCCCCACCTCACTGCAGCCATCCCAGGGTGTTGTGAAGGTCTCTTGCCTTGAGATGATCAGTTATAGCTAACGGGGTAGATGCTCCCTTTATTTTCCTCCCATAAAAGCCTGTGAAGAATGATGAAGGGGGCAACTTGGCCCATCTGCTTTTTGTCTCCGGCTCGTAGCCCAGATTCATTTGTACCAAACCATTCCCCCATAACGAGCACTGATCAAACCAGCATCCAAACACCGGGTGTGCTGGCCGAAGGCTTCCTACACACACCAACATTAGAGGCTTATCTGGATAGGGCGGGTCTCCTGCTGCTGGTCACTCTGTGATTCCACTAGTATAATACTGTGTATCAATTCTCCGTGTTTATGGAGCCCCCTCAATAGGTCAGGGAGATGATGCTAACAGCACAGGCTGCCCCCAAAACAAGGGAGATGTTTGGGTGGGGTGTTATATGCCCAATGACAAGAATTTCCATCTGTCTGGAGGGCAGACTGCATTTACATTCCTTTTTGAAATTCTCTCCTTGTGTCGCGTGCCGCATTCATTCAAAAACCATGAGCCAGGGCCCGGAAAACCAACCTATCAGCTTAAAATCAGGAGATTATTTTTTCAAAAAAAATAAGGAAGGTTCTTTCCATCTTCTTTAAAGGTCACATTTTCAAGCAACCACAGGGGATAGAAACTTCCTTTAGAAAAAATAAAGAAAAGAAAGCCAAGATTCTTGTGCAATTACATGACTCCAGGAGCTGGGATATTAAGGAAACTCAGATTATTGCAAGACGAGTGATAAAATCACCAGAGTTGGCATCATTATGTCTCCCCTAACACAACCTCACTGCTCCAGGAAGCCTTGGGCCTCAGAGATCCACGACAGGCCTCAGTCCATTTGCGGCTTTTCATGAAGCCCCAAGATTCTAGTTTCTCGCTGCTTGAGCCTAAAATATAAATACAACACCTTCAAACTCTAGCTCTCCTGACCCCCAGACTAAATCTGCCAGGCACAACAAATGACACTACTGGGTTTTAAATGTTTCCCCAGCTGACTCTGATCTGAACTGTTTATTATGGTTCCCGTAAGTGAAATCCATTAAGTCTGACAGAAATGCAGCGAATGTTTACATTCAGTATTCGTTTGAGGGTAGCGCTGTGTCTGCATTAGATTTACCCCTTCCCTCCTCCACCCCAACAAAAGCTACATATGATACTTAAATGAATTTTCCATCATCATTTTCCAGAGGAAGAATAAGGCTGAACTTTGCTAGGCCCTACATGATTTGGCAAGTTGTACGGACTGTCTGCTACAAGTCTAACTTTTCCCCCTTCCGGTGTTAGTAGGGGAGTCTTGAAAACTTGAAGAAAGGTGGCACTAGGGATATTATGGTTTCTGAAATCTTTGCAACAAACAAGGGATTTGACTCCTGCAGCCCCCTTTCAAGATTAATATTAATTAAGATCTGTTAGTATTACCACTGGACAAAAAAATCAGAATTTCTGTCCTCTGAGAAATTCCAAGATTTTGACATTTCATTTCATCTCAAATTGGGATGAATAACTTAAATCTCAGAGTGATTTGCAAAATGAAATATTCCACAGTATTTTATTTGGACCTTTCATAGATTCCAAAGCCAGATGGGATCATTGTGATCATCTAGTCTGACCTCCTGGATAACGTAGGCCGGAAGACTTTCCCAAATAATTCCTTGGCATTTTAACCTTTTTATATTAGGTTACATGTTAACGTAAAAGTCTAAATGACAGGAGACTCCTCAGATGTTTCAATAAATTCCTGATGAAAATATTGATGAAATTGATACATCCCAGCAAAAACCTTTAGGTTTCCTTGAATCAGCAGTTTCCAGTGCAAAACTGTCCCATCAGAAAATGTTCAACTTGCTCTAATTATTATTACTCTTTGTCAGCAGTGTATGAATACCTGCAGGTTCATAGGAGTTTTCTAAATCTACTGGACAGTGGTGGAGAGAAAGGGAGTGGCATAGAGAGGGGGGAAGAGCCGAGAGCAGAACGAAAATTCAGAAAGGGCAACGAAATTGAAAGCGGTGAGGAGAAGAATGGGCAGTAGAGATCTGAAGCTATGTCTACACTGCACTTTTGTCAGTTAAACTTTTGCTGGTCAGTGGTGTGAAAAAACATCCCCCTGAGCGACAAAAGTTTTACTGATGAAAAGTGTCAGTCTGAACAGAGCTTTGTCGACAGGAGATGCTTTCCTATCGAAAAGCTACCACCTCTCATTGGGGTTGGTTTTATTTTGTCGGTAGGAGAGAGCTCTCTCCTGCAGACCCATATAGCTTTTGACTAGGCTTTTCTTGGGAAAGGTTTCTCAAGTCCAGGATGGACTCTCTGGTGAAAACTAGAGGGCACCTAACTCCTAAATAGCTATTAGCCCAGTGGTTAGGGCACTCATGTGGGATGCAAGAGACTTGGCTTCGAGGCACTGAGCTAGAGGTAGAATCTCCTACGGAAGCTCTTTCACTTTGTATCAATAATTAAATATTCATTGGGCAAGAGAGAGAAAGACTCAGTAGAGGCTGGTAGTTAGAGCACTCAGCTAGACTGGGGAGAGCCCAGGTTGAAATCACTGCACTAGTGGATTCAGACTTCCGTAACCCGTGGGCAGAATTGATCTCTTTTCTTGAAGCTGTTCCTCTTTGTATAAATAATTAAATATCCATTGATCTGGAGACTGTCTCTATAGCCTGTTGGTTAGGGCACTCATTTGGAACGTGGGAGACCCCTGGTTTAAGTCCCTGCTCAGAAGATCCCACCAGAATATTTTGTCTGACCTCCTGTGTATCACAAGTCACTAGCACCCATACATTAAACCCCAAAAAGGGGTTATTGGCTATTCTTGGGGCATGGGGGAAGGTCCTCACTCTGTCTCTGCTCTTTTATGAAACATTTCAAAAGGTTTTGGTTTTGTCCCATTGTGGAATGAAAACAAATGCCGAAATCTTCTGCAAAACAGAATTCTTGTTTTCGGGTCTACTTAAAATGCCATTGTTTTGCACCCACTTGTCGCACTGATTTGTCAGTCTGAACAATCAAAGGGGCATGTGTCTGATTTACCCTAGGGAGAGTCTACTTAGTGCTGACAGTGGGTGGTATGTGATGTGTTTTGGTTTTAAATTATTTATATGAGCTCAAGGAATGTTTTATTTCAGTAAATTTAATAAGAAAAAATGAATATATGTTTATATGCTGTATTGTGTGTGTGTGTGTGTGTGTGTGTATTTAGCATTCAGATGTGTTTAAAGTGAGATGAATACTGGTGGTTTTGGCAAGCCAGATACCACTGGAATCAGAAATGTAAACTGTTTGGGAAAGGAAACATTTCTGTTTAAATGTAAGGAAAAGACAACTTTGAAAAGTAAACATCCTCCAAGAGAACTAATCGCTTTCGGAACTCATACAGCTCGTTCAGCCGTGTGTGCATGTGAGAAGTGTCACATGCATGTGCCTAAGGGAATGGACAGAGTAACATGTGAGTGTCCCTCTAGTAGTCAGTGTTCGTGTGCATTTATGGGAGGACTATGGTATGCACATGTAAGAGATACAGCATATAGCATTAGATATATCATGCCCCTGGGGGGATCTGGTCGGGGTGAAAGTAACTTAAAGGACTTCCAGAGTCCTGAGCAGGGGGCAGGCCCTCAACTGGAAGAAATGGGGCCTTTAAAACCCTGGGCCCTTTAAATCAGGATTTAAAGGGTCCGGGGCTCCAGCTGCTGCTGGGAGCCCTAGGCCCTTTAGATTGCCACCTGGGGAAGCCAGGCCCAGGTATGCATACTGGCTTACTTGCAGCTCTGGGTCTGGGCACACATGGTTGTTTCTTCATAAGGATGCATGTAGCGAGTGTTCAAAGATCTGTCTGTGGCTGTGTGTAATTTACAGCAGGCTGATTATCAATAGAAACTCTGATTTCAGATGGGACTAGGTTTGTAAACTTTAGTGTAGGGATCTTTTTTTGGTTTTGTTATGTGTCTACACGGCACACAGCTGCAGCATCTATATGCTACTGCTACAAAAACAGCAATAATAATAAACTTGCAGAGTTTTCAATGGGGTACTGATCCAGACTTCCTCAGGGTTCAGAAGGAGTTGGTCTGAACCCCCAGTCTGGAATCATGACATGTATTCCTACCTGTTATACAGAGTAATGCGCTCAACTTAAATGTGTATCGCTTTGCTGCATAATCTGTTTATGTGCAAAGACTCACTCCATTCCTGTGGGGCCCTGTTATATTGCCTGGAGAATTGTGTGTCAGCTAATTGCATAGTTAATCTATTTCTGTTCAGATTGGAAACATCCATGATGAGTTAATGCTCCCGAGAAGTGACTAAACACACATTGCCCACTCATGCATGGCTATGATGCAATAAATAAACAAAATAATACATATGTCCAAATACCCAAGATTTTGTCTGTTCATCACTGAGGCTGGTTTGGAAACAGCTGTTAGCCACATTCCTATGACAATTCCCATCATATGTTTTACTACACAGGCTGTCATGCAAAACCCTTCCTTAGAATGGCAAGTTATTTATATTGTGCATTTGGCTTTAATTTGATGCATACAAGTAGTCAGCCCGCTAAATCCCTAAGATTGAGAAATTGCTCACTCAGTCTGCAAGCCTTTCCCAGGTGGTGCTTTTGTGTCCAGCATGTTGCAGTCCATTTGCATTCAGACTGCAAGTCATAGAATCACAGAACCACAGGGTTAGAAGGGACCGCAAGGACCATCTCGTCCAACCCCCTGCTAAGATGCAAGATCTGTTGTGTCTAAACCATCCAAGACAGATGCCTCCAGCCTCCTTTGAAAAACCTTCAGTGAAAAAGCTTCCAAACCTGAACATTCAGGTCCTAATCCTGTGAGGTACTGAGCAACTCCCATTGTCTATTGATGTCAGTGGGGACTGAGGACATTCGCCACCTCTCATAAGGGACTCAGCGCCTCTCCGAATGAGACCATCAGCAATAAAAGCCACCCTCTTCTCTCCTGCTATGCACTAATCCTACACTACTTCCCACTGACAGGAACCCTTAAAACTTTCCCTGACCCACCCCTGGGAAATGCTCTAGGACATGTAGCATCCCTAGAGAGACCCCACACCCTTTCTGTCCCCAAGGGGATGCCGAATCTTCCAAGCTAAGCATGATGGATATTTCCTGCTCTTCACAGTTTTCTTATCGTGTTACCTAAATATTTAATTATCCATGTCAGACAGTGATGTGATGAGTAGTTAGGCTACAAAAATGGAAAGATGAGCTTGGATACTTTTCTTCACTGCTGTTTTAAAATTCTTTTTAAAAAATCAGTGCAGGCTGCAAGTTGTAGGATTTACAAACCAAAAGGACCCCTTCCCTTCGAGGAAACCGCACAAGTGGTCCGTGAGATAAATAAGGCTGGGCTTGTAAAACAGGGATTGGGGTATTTTTGGGGGGTAGGGGAAGTTCAGCTTTAAAGAATTAGAAAAACAAGAGTTAATTCCTTAGGGAAGAGAGAGCGAGAGCAAGAGAGAGTGAGAAACTGTTGAGTATGCCACAAAAGTTGAGTAGGGTAAAGCCTGCAGCACAGAGTTGAAAACAAATGATTTTAATCAGCTGCTATTCAACCACTGTCAGCTCTGATTTACCGTGCTCAGTCAGTTAAGGTTTCAAGGGGGTCAGAGGTTAAGAGGTGAAAAACAAAATCCTGCCGTGAATGGAAAGGAGCATGTAAGGAAAAGTGAGGATGAGATAGACTCTCTGGGCCCACCCAGAAGGTAAAATGCTGATGCTACATCAGGCTCCTCGGCTACACGCCAATTCAAAGGGGGTTTAGGTAGCTAACAAGGAACTGGTCACTCTCACACTAGCCTTAGATTTGTGTTCAGGGCTGGGTTCATGGCTGAATTATATAAGCATCAGGCTGGTGTAACTCCATCAGAATCAATGGGACAGATCCCCCGCTGGTGTGAACGAGTCTAGCTCCATTAAAACTGACTAGAACACTATTTTATTGCTGACAAATTTCCCCTCCAACTCCTGGGCCAGTCTCTGCTGACATAACTCTACCGAAGCCATTGCATTGGCCAGAAACCATCAACTTCATAGCACTGTTTACTATTTATTTATGGTACCTAGGCACTTCCCAAATTCTCAAGAAGGAAGGTTTCAGAGTAGCAGCTGTGTTAGTCTGTATCCGTAAAAAGAACAGGAATACTTGTGGCACCTTAGAAACTAACAAATTCATTTAACTAACTAAATAAATAAATGTGTAGTCTCTAAGGTGCCACAAGTACTCCTGTTCTTTTTTCAAGAAGGAAGGTCTATGATCCAGGAAGCTGGCAATGTAGGTGTTGACAAAGAGGTGGGCAGAGGTACGGGGAAGAGGAACGACAACAGGTAATCTTTATGCAAGGCAGCTCCACTAGTATAAGCAGCACAGTAGAAGTGGATTCTGTGACAAAGCTCCAAGTGTGTACTCATGGGTCCTGCGCTTCCTGGCAGATTTAGGGGCCTCAGAAACTCATCTAGGCCCCTGAGTGACCTCCCTTTCTCAGTATAATTGGCAAGAGTCACCACCTAGTGAGTTATCTTCATCACTGGCCAGTATGGAAGGTGGAAAGAGCGGGGGGGGGGAGCCCGGGCCCGCCCTCTACTCCGGGCTCCAGCCCAGGGACCCTAATAGTATCAGCTAAGATGGCTGACCTTTTATCCACAAAACACAATACAATTCCCTGGGCTACTTCCCCACAGCAGTCCCTGCTTCTTCAAACTCCACTTCACCCTTACCTCAGGGCCTCCTTCCTTCAGTATGATATGTTGTCCAACACTCAGTCTCACCAACAGCACAACCTCCTTCCACAGCTCCTGACACCCACAGCCCACCTGACTAACTGGGAGGTTTTTATCTGGATTCAGCCAGTCCCTGATTGGCTTCAGGTGTCCCAATTAGGCTAGCTGTTTCTACTCCTTCTAGAAGGTTCTTAATTGGCCCCAGGTGTCTTGATTGGTCTGGAGTAGCCTTTGTTTGGCTATCCAGGGAACAAGGACCTGCACATCCTGAGGCTGATATACCTGCCTTCCAGCACTCTCCTATATCCTTCTGGTCTGACTCCGTCACAATTCTTAAAAGGGATTTGAATGAGGATAATAATAAATAACTAATAATAATCAGATCATTACTTTATTTCCTCCCAGTTTGGAAGCTGGCGAAAGAAGAACATTTCACCAGTTTTCTTGCTCTCCATGGAAACCGTTGGGCATAGCTGTAGTGAATATAACTACTACTGCTTTAAATAGTTGGTGTTTGTCTTTTGGTGAAACACTAAATTGCTGGCTTGCCAACAAAGCAACTGGTGGAATGAAAGGCATACAGGATGATTTGCAAACTGTTTTATTAGGCTTCCCTTTCCTTAGATTTATAGCTTTTGACCCAACCCATCAGCATTTCTCAACCTCTCAGTCTTGTCCAGTTACTCATTGAACTATAAAAAGTTCCAGGCACCATATATTAAAATTACTAAGGAGTTTATTATTTTTAATTTTGTTTTTTCTGGTGCCAAGCTTTCCGAGATCAGCTCTTCCCTTCTTACCAGCCTGCTGCAAATCCAAGATGCCCTTTCCACAGAACACCCAGCTCTGGGGCAGTTACTCAAGGTACTTAATCCTAAGCATGGAGAGGTCCAATGACCTGGCTAGCCCAGGACTCCATCTCAAGCAGTAGTGAATATTTCAAAAGGAGATGAACAGATGCCATAACATAATGAGTGAATAATGCAATAGTACAGCTCATTGGAGGTAATTTTCACCACCTTCCATTGTCACTCCAAATGGTTTGGATCTGTAATACACAGGAGCCAAATTACATCTGCACTCCATCTACAATGGCACCCATTTCATTCGGACTATTAATCCATGGTAAGATGAGTGCAGGAGGTGCACCCTACTTCAAAGTAGTCTCCTTCATATTCCACGCAAATGAACAAGAGTGAAGGGTTCCTGTTTCCCGATCCCTGTCTGATTATGGGACACTCTAGTCATTGGAGCAGGACTCCTGGTTCTGTTTCCAGATGATGCCAATAAGCTGGGCAAATCACCTCACCTTGCCGTTCCTCAGTTTTCCCAATTTACACTTGGGGATAATAACCCTTCCCCAGAGGATGTGTGGTGTGAGGCTCAGGTGATGTTAGTAAAGTGCTTTGAGCTTCTCAGATGGAAGGTGCTAGAGAACAGACAAAGCAGGATGATCTTTATGTAGCTGGCTAACATGTTCTCCTGTAACAGCCAGAGACGAGACAGAAGCGTCATTCCCACCTGGTAAATTTAATCCATTAGGGAAGTGGATTCTAGCACCAGCAAGAGGTGACTGTTCAGTATGGGAGCTGGAGACCTGCTCCTCCTCACATAGTCAGATTAAATGGCATGTGAACTGAGATGTAGTAGGACCCTGGTAAGTGGGAACACATGGCATAGCAGCACCAGGCCTCTGGAAATGGTCTAGCCCAGTGTCAAAGGCACCAGGTGAATACGGTGCTTTTCATGTGGCTGTTAAACAGTGCCCCTTCTCCGGCGCCCTCCCAGACTTCTGGATTACAGAGGACTCACCTTTGGAGCACTCTTTTCCTTTCTCAAAGAGGCTCTAAGAGCCTGTTTCAAAGCCTACTGAAGTAAATGCATTCTAGTGTTGAATGAAGTCCTATATGGGAATCAGTGACCCTCAGACAGGCTCAAGTGCTGGGGAGGGGGTTTGAGGGTTAAAACTGCTGGTCTTTAGCTCCTTGGCAGACAACCAAGGGCATTTCCTTCAGATTCAGTGACAATTAGGAGAAGAATGGAGGAGTGAGAATCCAAATCCTTCCTCAAATCCCTTGTTAAAACTTCCTTTTTCTGCAGTGTCCGCCAGTTGTGAGTTCATAATAGCAACAGCAAGAAATCCCTTTATCCCTCAACAAACCTTTAAGGCCCCAATCCAGCAAAGACACATGTACCTATTTAACTTTATACGCCATGTCTTCTAAAGGGGCTATTCCCAGTGAATGAAGGTAAGCATGTGCATAAATCTCTGTGAGATCAGAGCCACACTAAGCCTCCTCCTCTGTATTTCCCAGGGGCTCCTGCCTTTTCAAAACTCATTGGGATAGAGATGATCTTTAAACTTAGAGTCTTATTCAGCACAAAGCATATTACCCATATGCAATGGAACAAATAATCCCATGTAATAATGAAATAGATAAATAATACAATAAAAATAATAAAATGCTGCTTCCAGTAATAATAATCAGAGAGGGCAAAATGGGCTGGGGTGCATTTGCCCCCTCAGACTCATGCCTAACAGATTAAATGCAAACAAATCTGGAAGGTCCATTGTATACCTTCTCTGTAAGTAATTAGTCCAATTAAGGATCAAGCAAAGATGAAAAAAAAAATGAAAAGTATCCCCCAAAGCAATTAGATATCTGAATATTTGCATAGCTCCCCCGTCAGTGTCAGATAACAATCGGGAGTCTCTGATCCCACAATAACTCATAACTGTTAGTATTGCTAAAAGGTGCTCAGACTTTGGTTTTACAACAATCGTTAGTTTGAATATATGGCATGCAGAATAAATGTTCCCCCATGCCCAGTAGATTATGGTCAGTAGGTTCTGTTTACCCTGAGATCTATAGTTTTGCTCATACCAAATTCTTGTCACCTTGCTGTCTCCGTTCCTCCTATTTAGTACTTTGATTTGTGCAGTTCTACTAAGAATCTCCCTTGCAGCTTGTTGACTTATCATTCATCCCTGTGAGTTCTCATTCTCTCTTCTCCTGACAGCTTTGCCTAATGTACTTATTCATTCAATTTAAATAAATCGAACAAGGGCCTATGACAGCTGATAAGTGAGTCACACAAGAACAAACAGAAAGGAAGCTCTGCAAATAGTCAAATGTCAAGTAGGAATGGAAATCTGTCCCTATAGCTCCAGCGAACCTTAGATGTCTAATATTTATGGCCATTTGATGTCATTAGAAAGTAAATAAGCCCTCTTATGCTGCATTACAAAAGATTAACTGCAAGCAATGGACTTTAAATAGCACAGATAAGTGCAGATGGAAATAAACCTGTTTAAAGCTGGAAATATTTGCTGGACCTCCTTGCTGCTTTTAAGATAATTGATCTCTGTATATCTGTATTGAATCTCACCATAAAAGCTTTGAAACGTCTTCTGGCAAAGCCAACCTTGGTTGGGATTCAACCTTTTTTTATCTCTCTGGAGTGTAGCGGATTTTTTTGTTCCTCAGAATACAGGGTGGGAGAAGTTTTTTACATTAAGAATATTAATTTCAGTGCGTATCCATGTCCCAGGATATTGAGACCTCTATGCAGAGAGTCTGCACCAGATTTATGCAACACTTAAAGCTACTCACACCCTCAAGATATTTAAGTGGTATCTAGGCCTTGTATAGGCCCCTCTGCCCAGGGTGAATTTCACCTTTGCTATGTAATTTGCCCAGCTGCTGAAGAAGATATTAGGAAAATAAACAATCATCCATTATATTATTTAAGTGTTTTTCTTGTGAGGATCTCAAAGCGCTTTAGAAACAGTCCATCAAGGTAGGTATTAATTATCCACATTTTGCTGATAGGGAAAATGATGCAGAGACAGGAGAAGTGTCTCACCCACAAATCCTGTTTTTCAGTCCCTTGCATGGTTTCCATTGTATGTTGGCTGTTCCGAACTGTGCCATCTGCTGGACACTGCTTTATACCAACTTTACAGCCCAACTATCTGTAACTGTTTCAATGTGTACTATGCGTCTAAGGCTGTGTCTACACTTGGAGCAGGGTGGGGTAATTCTTAGCTCCAGAGCTGTCACGCTAAAAATAGAGCATAACTGGCGATGGGAACGGCAGGAGGGTCTCGGTGTATACCTACTCAGGGCAGCTAGTCCCTCCTGCAGCTTGTGTTGGTGTGGCTACTTTCTATCCAGCATGTCTTCTTGATCTGTGAATCATATCCACGGCTCAAAGAGTGAGGGTGAGTTTGGGAGCGTTTGTGTGGGTACATGGTTATTTATATGTGATACCTGATATGTTTGTGTTAGGGAAAGGCTTGGTTGGTGCATGTACAATAAATGGGGAAGTGTGTGTGTAGAATATATGTATACATGAGTATGAATAAGGGCACGGATGTAGAGTGGCCAAGATTTTTCAAATGTGGCTAGTGATTTCGGGTGCTCTGTTTTTGGGTGTCGAACCAGAGAAACCTTAAAGGGGGCTGATTTTCAGTGAGTGTGCGTCTGTGTGTGTGCAGCATATGTTTGTGAGAGCATGTGGATCTGTTTGTGAGAGTGCAGCAGGTGAGTGAGTCTGTCTATACAGTACACAGCTGTGTCTGTCTGTCTATAGCATACATCGGTACAGGGTAAGTGTGCATCTGAGTGTTTTGAGGAGGGGAGGACACGTGGCCAAGATAATAACTGAAACATTGACGACAACTGTGGACCCCACTCCTTGGTCCCCAGTGTCCTTTTTGGCTGACCGCCAGGCACCATCTGTAGGCGGCATCCATGCCAAGTCAGCATTGCGCCACTTTTCCACCGCAGAAACATTTATTTGATCCTCCAATGTTGCTTTCAAGATGATTAATCTTTGCACGGCTGTGTGTTTAGGCTCTCCATAAAGGCAGGTGCATGTGTTCATGTGCTGCTGCTGTCAGGGCTGTTAATGTAAGCGTCTGTTTTACAGCCCAATTGACAGCCGTATTGTTCTGGCAGGGTTACAGCTCTGACATGTGGAATCAATCTTTTTAACTTGTCAATTAATCAGTGGGCAGCTGTCAGCCCAGCTGAAAGGCCTGAAGGACAGTGCCCTTTCAATGGATTATACTGGATGCTTGGTGGAGTAAAATTGAACACTTCAGCTTCAAGAAACTCTTGCTGCATTCAGAGCAATGCTTAACTTTGCTTTTACTGCAGGAAACAGCGCAGGCCCCATGCTGCCCTAACCAAGGTTTAATGCAGCTGGAAAGATGATGACTGGCTGCTTCATTTTGTTTATTAGCTGAAAAGCAGGTCCTTAAAGGAGATCACAGGGCACTGCAGAACAATGACACCCCCATATAAAGAAATTAATAAGTAGATCCCAGGGTTTATCTGTACTGGGCAAATGCTGCGCAGCTAGGGAAGCGAAACTGCCTATTTTCGTTTGGCCTGGGGCAGAGTAGTTCTCCCCTATAACTCTCTAGAACTGTGTTCAGTCTGATTTCAAGTGACCACTGCCACCACATGCTTTGGGAGACTGTTCCGCCAATTATAACGCCCTCATCATCTGCATGTCTCCCATGCTATTCAGTCACATCTTCCACCTTTGCTCAGTTTCCACCCATCACTCTTAGATGTGTCATCTGTAACACAAGCCCCGGGCCTGTTCCTTCAGTGTGAGGCAGACATTCCTTCATCTCCCACTTCAGGGTCTCAGCAGTACTGTTGGGTGAATAACTGATTTTTCTCAGTTTTCTGGGAATTCTGAAAAGTCAGAAGTAATTGAGCGTTAGGGATGACCCAAAACAAAATTATTTTGTTTTCATTCACTCAAAAATTTGGGGAAAAAAAACGTTTCAGGTTGAATGAACCTTTTTTAACTTGGAATATATTTAAATATTTAAAATGGAAGGGAATTTCAAAATGAAAGGTCATTTCAGACGGAAAGATCAAAACATTTCTTTTCAGAAAATGTCAAAACAAAACATTTTGACTTTTTTGGATTTTTCTTTTTTCCACCACTAACAATTTGATGAAGCCGACGTGAATTCACAAAATGTTGCTGTGCTGCCAAATCTGCATTTTTTTTTGCCAAAAATAGTATTAATTGAAATTTTTTCCCCAGCTCTACTTAGCACCTTGCAGGATTGACCTCCCAGCAACAACCTTTGAATCCAGCAGCCTGTTCTATTTGCATCCTGCTTTGTGGCTTCATTCCTCTTATACAAGCTGCACTGCTGCTTGCATGATTGGCGCTGCTGAAACTGCTCCTATTGCCTTGAAATTAGCTTCTTCTTAATTCCTCGACACTGATTGCTAATGGCATCTGGATTCGTTTCCTTGACTGCCTTAGGTCTGGCCCTTGACAGGGACAGAAGGGGGGTAGAAGAGGTCAGAAAGGAGAAGCAAATCATTGTTTTTTCACTATAATTGAAGCAAAATGATCTCTGTGGCACATGATAATCATTTTAATGAGGTTTCTGGGAGCAGGAGTCCTCACCTTGTTCTGGGAACAACATCAACATGCAAACCTCAGATAAGTCAAGGGAACTGACTGTTAAAATTACTACCTTAAAGGCATGTCTGCTATTTTGTCTCTGTGTGTAGGAGGAGGATCGTATTTTACTGACCAGTCTCAGTAATGTCCCTGGCTTTATTAGTCGGTAGGGCAATGCTTTTGGGTTTGTTTTTTTTAATGCTGTGGTCCTTGTTGGTTTGCAGGCCCTGTGATTTAGAGTTTAAATAAAAATTCAGAGCAATAGTCAGCTCAGAGCCTGGTCTCATAATAATGTGAAACAAACCAGTCACATGTGGTTTGGACTGAAACCCATAAATGAACAAGGCTTACCCAAGACAAAGCCCCAGCTCACTTAAAACTCAGAAACCCAGCGGTCAGCCAAATATGACAGAGATTGGTGCCTTCAAAATCCCTGTAGTGCACTGCCAAGCCTAGCGTCCCCAGGTAAAAAGTATGAGAGCCCTCTTGTCAAAGGAAGGAAGATCTTGGGATTATGGTAGTGGCCTGAGATTCTGGAGATTTGAGTTCAATTCTAGGGGCTGCCACAGCTTCCAGGAGTGACCTTGGGGAAATTACTTAGCTGTTTTGGAATAGCTTGTGTGGACATTCTTATTCTGGAATAGACCATCCAGCTGGGGAGCGAGCATGATCAATGTCCTCATACAGCCCCATTTGTAATTTCCTTGAGGTTTCTCGCACACACCCTTTCTTTTTATTTCAAAGCAAATATTTTTGTAATCATGAAAGAGGACTAGCAATGGCCTTTACACCCTCTCTCTCTCTCAGCTGGCAGGGTTTCTTCTCTTCAGATGCCGCAGAAGCTAGAAAACATCCACCCAGAGGGATCTGCTGTTTAAATGACCAAGATCTCCCAGCAGCAAGTAGATCAGGTGGAGAGGAAAAGCGTAACGTTGAAAATAGCAGCATTTCCCTCGTCCCTGAAGTCTAATGTACTGTGGTGCTAGTTGAGCGGCCACTAATTTGATTCATATGAGAGGCTTGACCCTATTCCACCAAGTGTTTTCCAGCCTGAATTTCTCTAACTGCTTGTTTATAGAGAGTATATGGAGCATTTTATGTTTTTTCAGCTGTTTAGGAACTCAGCATTTTTTTAAGGCCATCCCAGGAGATCAGGGTACAAATCACAAAATATTTTTTTTCCTCCTCCCATTATGGCGCCTGATCGGTCACAAGTGGTTTGGAGTTGGGAGAGAATAGAAGGTAATTTGTTTAGTAGCGGTATCATTTATGTGGAGGTGATTCCAAATGCTCTTATCTGTGTTTAGCACAAGCAGAGAGCAGTGAGTGCTTCTGGGGTAACCTCTCTCAGGATCAAAAAGCTATGGGGACAGGAGAAGTCCATCTCAGAGCCTTAATCTCACACCACCACCTTCCTCTCAGCTGGGAATCGGCAGCAACCGGAGTGCCAATATGCCTCTCCATGATTTTAGATGATTGATCTCTCTAAAGTGGTTTTCCCTCCTTTGCCACACAGGCCTAGATAGATTAAGCCATTATGGATTATTTCAGCGTCAGATGGCCTTGGACAATTAGTCATGAGCTAAGGAGTTGCCACGTGGCTTTCCAGAAAGGGAAATCATTATGGTGGGGGGGAATTGGTGGGCCCGGTTGCTAATCAAGCTGCAATAATGCTAAACGTTTAGACAGAGTGATGTTTATATAAAATGCTCCGAGTCACTTCCAGCAAGATGCTGTGGAAATCTACACTGGGGTTTTCCCAGGGTGGGGTTTTCCCAGCGTAAGGCCTTGAGGAAAGGACAATAGCATCTTGAAGGAAAAGCTAGAACCCGAAGAGGCATATTGAGCACTGAGGAGAGTCCTCACCTGGGATGGGAGGGGGGAGATACGCTATATAAGGAGATCAGGAGTCCTGTTCAGGGGGTCCAGTATCAGAGGGGTAGCCGTGTTAGTCTGGATCTGCAAAATTGCCCACAAAAACTTATGCTCCTAAACATCTGTTAGTCTATCAGGTGCTACAAGACTCTTTGTCGCTGTTGCAGGGGAATATTGGCTCTCATACCATGTGCTCTGAGCCCCTTGCAATCATCAGTACATTTATCCGAATATGACCAGGGTGAGGTAGGGAAGTATCATTCACCCCATTTTAGAATAGGGGAATAAGAGCTGTAAGATCATACAGAGTGCCTATAGCAGAGTGAGAAACTGAACTCAAGATTCCAAACTCCAGATCCAGTGGCATAACCCCTCAGTTCAGATTGCCCCACTCCACCAAAGGATGTTATTCAGGAGTGAATGCTTGTAAACACTTGATGATCTTATGATAAAAGGCACTAAAGAAGCTCCAAAGATTAATAATGATAACCTGTAAGTTTATATCCAGGCTTCTCCTGTAAACACTCCTTTCAATTGTGCTTCTACTTCCAAAACATTCTTTTCCCGTCTCAGCCTTATAGTGATTTTTTCCCCCAGAGGTTGGGGGGAAATGCTCATTATAAAGATCTGAGAAGTCAGTTTGCATTCATTCCCTCAACAGAGAGAACCACGACAACTTATTTCACAGAGCAGAGCTGAGCAGTTCTATACCCTAGTCGCCCTCTCCATAGAACAAAAAAGTTCGCTATTTATGTCTCTCCTTTCCCATTGCTCAGTTAACAGCCTGTTAATATGCTCGTGTGCAGAGATCTCAGCTACTTCCCAAGACATTGGAGCTTTTTGCTCTCTTACCACAGTGTTCTTGGGATCCCTTTAAAGATGGAAAAACCTGAGAGATCATCAAATCTACATGAGTAGACAGCTCTACTGATAAAGGACCTTTCAGATATAAAGAATTTATTAAAGCAAATGTTAAAAAAAATAAGTAATACACAAGTTGAGAAAAGAGTGTCTGTACATCTGGGTAGAGTGCTTAGATTATCCACAAATACAGAGTTTGTTTTTAAACAAACTCTGTATTTGTGGATGCATCGAGTACATAATCAGCAACAGCCCAAATTTAGGTGAATGAATTTAACAGTACAGTTTAGATTTTAGAATTTGAATACTTGGGTACATCACTCATGAAGAATTGTATAGAGAATGGAGATTATCCACCAGTAATTGAGAATTCAGGTTGGTTGTCCATTTAGAAAATACAATCTATCAGGGAAGTATTTCAGTTACTTTCCTTACTGCTACTAAACTAAAGAACTGCAATTAAGGGAAACAAGCTGATACTGTAGATTGTACTAACCTTCCCATCACACACCTTTCTGAATTCAAGAAATGGACATTCTAGTGTCAGAGATCTGGTAGCGTCAAGTGCTAGTATTCTAGTTCTGCACCTGTACTATTATTAATTATTATTATTAGTTATGATATGAAATATTGTAGAGCCTAGGAGCCCCCATATGCTAGGTGCTGTACAAGCACAGAACAAAATGATGGTCCCTGCACCAAGAAGCTCATGGTCTAAATATAAGATAAGAGACAACAGATGGGATACAGATGAGGAAAGCACGGGATACTACTGGTGAAAGGCATGCTCGTGCCAGCAGCATAGCATCACAAGGTGAGCATAGGACAAAGAGTCTTGTAGCACCTTATAGACTAACAGATCTTAGGGACCAAAAGCTTTCGTGGGCCATGATCCCTAAGATCTGTTAGTGTATAAGGTGCTACAAGACTCTTTTGTCACTTTTGCAGATCCAGAATAACACGGCTACCCCTCTGATAGGACAAACAGTCCTCCAATCCTATGGGGGTTTCTCAAGACTCTAAAACCCTGAAACTTTATTGATACAAATAAGATGTTTATAATGAAACCATGTTTCTGTGCATTGAGCACAGAGAGCAGAATATCTCTGCATGGGCAGCTTTGCCAGCTGCGCTCTGATATAGTGCCTGCTAAAGTAACTGTAGAACCCAAAGGGGATGCTCAGCCCAGATCTGGGAAAGGTAACGCCCAGAGGAATTCTCTGGGTCTTAACTGCTGCTTCAGAGTTGCTAGAGAGCCAGCAAGACATTGGTAGGGTGAGAGGAGTGAGGTTGGTAACGTATAAAATCATGAGTTAATTTTGCAACTGACTGTGTAGTGACTTCATTGGAGGCTCTGCACAGGTGCAGGGGTCCAGGTGAACAGATCAGTTGCAGGATTGGGGATTTACTTTGTAATTCCTTCTGCCCCCTTACTAAATCCTCTGCTGGAGTAACTCCACTAACTCCAATGGAGTGTGGCCAGCAGAGAAGGTTAGATTAGACTCCAAAGGATCCTCTCTCCTCTATCTGCTCATACCGAAGCATTTTAGGGTTCCATTGGCAGATCAAAGTGAGTTTACAGTGTTCCCTTAAACAATTTTAAAAAAAATACTTTCTCCCTGTGGTGTCTGCAATAAAAGACAATAGATTAGACAGGCACAGAGTGAGTCCATGGCAGTAAATCATTCCCAGGGACTCACTGTCCTGTGTGAGCAGCCTGAGATAGTTTATGGTGTCATCAGAGTCCCAGAGTCCCAGAAGTGAATTACAGCCTGGCTGTCAATGGGTGGCCATCTATTATCTTACATGTAAACAGGTATTCAAATAGCAGCTCCAGTGCCTTTTCAGCATTTAATCATGCCTGTAATCTAACCCCAGTCCTTGCCAAGGTCACTGCTTTGATTGCTTCTTCTCCCACACTCCAGGTTTCAACAGGCAGTAGTGACAGCAGCCTGGCTTGTCAAAGAAGCATGCAGGGCAGGGTGATGGAGAAACAGGCCCAACATACTTCACTTTAGGATCCCAGAATCAGTGGGGTCTGACAGTGCAAGGACAGTGTCACCCCTGTGTGTGGCTCTACAGTGGCATGAACCACTTTTAGGGCAATGCTTGTTGCAAGAGACCCAGCCCATATGGGAACATCTATTCAGATATTTTTCATGCAGTAGCTTGAGATCTGTGAGCCCAAGTTTGTAGACTCCGGCTTTGAGTCTCCCTGCTGTGGGGTATTTTTTTGCAATGTAAATGAACCTATAGAGAGCTGACATGTGCACATATCATACTCTCTAGTAACCCTGATTACTCTTGTATCAGCAAATTCACCCATATCCTTCAGGGGCTTCATGTCATGAGAGAGAAGCAGAGTGTAGAGGTCTGAGCACAGACCTGGGAGTCAGGACTCCTGGGCCTATTCCCAGCTCTGCAAGTGATGCACTGAATGACCTGGGTCAATTCCCTTCCCTTTTCTGTGCCTCAGTTTACCCCTTTGTGTAATGGGGGCTAGGAGTGCTGCTTATGCCCTGTATCTCACAGTGAAGATTATCGGGTTGATATGTCTCAAGAGCCTTCAGATGAGCAGTACTGTGTAAACTTTAATTTACACAGCATCTCACAAGAAAAAGTGCCATAGAACAGGTATCTGGCCAGATCCTGCCAGATGCTGAATTGAAGTCAGTGGGATCTCCAAGTGCTCAGCAACCCCTTGAAAGGATCAGGTCCTTGCTGTGTATTCAATAATCTACTCATCATCCTCCCCACACCCTGTCTTTCTAGAGAGCAGCTGAGAAATTCCTCCATCACCAGCCACCTTATAGGCAGTAAATCTGCAGAATATAAAGATGATTTTCATTACCATTGGGCTACTCTATTTTTCTTTCTAAATATTTCAGAGGAGTTCAATTCATGGCTTCTCTTTTGGCGTTAAAAGAAAATAATAATATTTTTTTTTTATTTAAAAGGGAGAGTGCAAAGCTCCAAGCACAGGGCACCTCTGTATTGTGTTTCAGATGGTTCCAGGCTTCATTACTAGCTCTAAGCAAGTTCCGTATACATCACCCAGTTTAATTCAGCAATATCATCAATGTCAATGGGCATCCAGCGGCTGCTGGCTATTGGTCATCTGGACCTGACACAAACTCAATAAATACTCCATAACCCTTGACAGCCGCTAGCAGATTAGCCTGCAGTGAGCGATTGCACAACCAACACCTGCTGAACCAAATCAGCGCAGTGACTGATGGTCCTGTACTGAGCTCTGACCACAAGAGCGATCAGTGGAGGAATGATTTTATATTTTAAGAAAAGAATTAGAGATGGTGGCTGGACTGAGTGGAAAGCCTGCACTAGGCTTCTTATTCCTTTCGGCACCCCCACCACACCGAAACCATCAGCCCAAAATACCTGTGATTGTATTGGATGCTGGAAGTTGCTGGGTAACTCTGTTACTTTAACAACTATTGTTATTAATTTAATGATTTATGCTCTCATAAATCTCTTTATTTCAGGTATTCATTTATTATTAATTGTTATATATTAGTATTTTGAACATATCAATGGGTCTCTAACAGGTGTTTAAAGATAAGCACATATTCAAGGGCAAAAATTTCAAAATTGCACAAATAACTTAGGAGTAGAAGTGAGCTGAAATCTTTTGACCAAAGCTTTTTTTATTTTTATTTTTATTTTTTGCGGGAGGGGAGTTAAAATAATTCTTGTTGATTTTATCAGATTGTTTTGGTCAAACCTCCCCCTGCACACCCCACAAAACACTTTATTTTTTGTATTATTTGTTTTGTTTATTTTTTAGCTGCTCTAAATAAAACTTGATTCAAAACAAATTTTTGTTTAAAGTTTTCCTTTAATTTTAGCTATTAAAAGTTTAAAACATTAAAAATGCTCTAAACCCAAATAAAACATGTCATGTTGGGTAAAACACAATATTTTTTTCAACCCAAACTTTTTAATTTTTTTTATTTTTTGAAAAAATTTCATTTTCTGTTGGACTCCAAATGATTCCTCCCCTCCCTCTCCCATTTTTTGTTATCAGCAGAAAATTGACAAATCTGTTACTAATCCTCTGCTAAGGAGCCTAGATGTCATTCTCAAAAGTGGCTTAGGTATTTAGGAGCCTAAGTCTCACTGACTTTCAATGAGACGAAGTAAAATGATCAAGAACACCCAAGTCCCATTTTCAGAAGAAACTTAAGAGCCTTAGGGCTTGTCTACACTGGCACTTTATAGTGCTCTAACTTGCTGGCTCGGGGGGTGAAAAATCACCTCCCTGAGCGCAGCAAGTCCGAGCACTTCAAAGCATTACTGTGGACAGGCTCCGAGCACTGGGAGCCGCGCTCCGAGCGCTCGGAGCTAATCCCCTCCTGGAGGTGGACTACCAGGAGTGCTGGGAGAGCTGTCTCCCAGCGCTCATGCATGGCCACACTCGCACTTCAGAGCACTGCCGTGGGAGCGTTCCCACAGCAGCGCTTTGAAATGTCAAGTGTAGCCAAGTCCTAAGTATCATCAAAAGTCAAGATGACTCAGGCTTCTAAATCATTCAGGCTCTTATTTTACATGAAGGGCTTTGTTGACCTGCTGCCCTCTCTTGTTTCTGGGGAGACTGTCCCATTACTTCTTGGGCAGTTTGAGAGGAAGGATGGAAAATCTGCGCTCAACCCACAGCTCAGCTTCAGACTCCCTGTCTGGCTATGAGCCAATTGCTTATGGCCAGATTTTCAAAAAAATTGTAGTTCCCAAAGAAAACTAAGGGACCTTCTTGGTATTTCTGAAAATCTGGTTGCTCAATGGGAGTTGTTGGGCACTGAGCTGTTTTGAAAATTTATCCCTTAATCTTTCTGTGCCTCAGCTTCCCATGAGCTGGCCAGGGAATCTCTTCAAAATGTTCAATTTTCAAAATGTTTTGGGGTTTTGTTGGAAAGATGGAAAATTGTAAATAAAGCAGACATGTTTTTATGAATATTTCATGAAAAAAAAAACATTTTGATGGAAAATTTTGGATCTACTCTGTTCCCTATCTGTAAAATGGATAATCCTTTCTTTTGGTCACCCCTTGTTAATCTTGTTTATTTTGAGCAGGTCTACACTTAAAACGCTGTAGTGCACCTGTAATACTTAAGCGAAGATTCTTCTATGCCCATGGGAGAAATTATCCCATCGACACAGCACTGTTTACACGGGATGTTTGAGGATGGTATAACGACGTCGCTCAGGAATGTGGATTTTTTACACCATTATACTGACATAGGCCTGTATTACAGACCTGGCATTAAACTGTAAACACCTCTGGACTGGGTGTGTCTCTTACTGTGTGTCCTATTAGCACCTGGCTCAATAGGCCCCTAGTCTCAGTTGTGGCCTCCAGTTTCTACTGTCATGCTAATATAAGAATAATAATCTCACTTGTTTTATCATGTTCACTTCTGTCTGCTTAGGATCTGTCATCATTTTTCACTCCCCAGCATATCTGTCACTGCATTTTTGGCTGTAGGATGATGTTTTGATTCCAGGCCTTATCAAGTTTATCTGCAATCCTTCTGCTCATAAAATAAAAAAATAAAACCACCCCTGAAAATGCTTTCAGGAGCCTGTCTGAGTAAATCCCCAAATACCCTGCGTGGGTTTAATGCACTCTGGCTTAATTGATGTCCCCAGTTTTGAAGAGCTGTCTGGATTAGGGATACGCCAAAGTCTTTGAAAGTAATTTGATTTGTTGGAGAGCTGCAGTATCTGCTGGTTTGCAGAAACAACGATGCCAGCTTAAATCAGATACCAGCCTGACCTCAGAAAGCAATGTCTTCCCTTATAAATTTTGGCATCACATTGAGTAACATCACTCGAGCTGCGTTATGTGTTGTTACAGGCAAGAAGTCAGGCAAGTTAATGTGGCATCTGGCTGGACTTAAAGGGGTATATACCAGGGTGTGAAAAATGAGGAACAAACCTTTGCCTTCTGTTAGCTATTGGAGCCCAAAGGGAGAGCTGTAAGAAACTGTTCAACCCACTGACTGCTTTATTCTGCCTCAAAAAAGGCCTGCTGTGTGTTTCTTTGCAGATGGAAGTTCCCATATTTCCATTTGTTTTGATGAAAACTTTCCATCATTCTGAATGGTCTGGGGGAGTTTTTTTGACCAGGAAGATCAACAGTGATCCTTCATGGTCTGAAGGCAGAAGAGTCTGGCAGCTAGAGCTCCATCTGGAGGTACTGTCTGTTGATACTACAAAAGCTTAGAACGAGCGCAAATGAATGCTCCCAAGAAGTGGGTGAGTGATACAGGGATAGAAGGGCTCTCTCACTCTGCCGGAAGCTTGTCAGCTCCTGCTGCAGATCAGATCTGAGTTATATTTATGAGTACTCAAGGATGTAACTTAAGACTGCCTGGTCAATAGAGAGAAGACTATTGCTCTTAGCATGCCACTGCTACACAGCTGCACATGATTTCACAAATAGTGCTTTGAGATACACACAGCCTCAAAAACACAGAGACTCAGACAGACAGGCATACTTGCATGGCATCAGGAAAAAGTCAGACCCATGTACATGTGCATGGAGACAGACGTGCTCAAAAACAGTAACGCAGACAGACAGACACCTACACACATATGCAGTGTCACAAACATACGCATACTCTTAACGACAGAACTGTGGCTAGCCACCGATGAAGAAGGTTACAGCATGAAGAAGGGAGCATGAAAAAGGGACAAGTTTCCACTAAAGCAAAAGAGATTTTCCTGTGCATTGTCTCATTCTCTCATTCCCAGAGGGAAATGTGAAGATTAGAAATTAGCAGCAGGGAGCTCAGAGTTTGAACAAAATTTCAACAAAATTTGAACAATCTTCACCATTGCCCACACTTCTGACCTCTGCAGGAAGAGACTTGGATTCTCTACAGGGAAAGCTTTCTTGGGAAATATGTGCCATGTTACTGCTTCTGGCTGGGCTGATATACCAAAAGTATGAACGACCTTTCTTACCATTATGTCCCCTAAGGATTTTCTGCTCAGTGAAGCCCCAGTGTTAGCTCAAATCCATGCAGGAAGAAGGGTGGAGACTGAAAAATCAGCACTGGGGCACTGAGATGGGCAAAACACATGGTTCACAAGATACAAATACCTGCAATTACATCTGCTATCAGCAAAAATTGAGCTATTGTACTGTTTGTTTAAAACTAGAGAAGAGATGGGGGGGGGGGAACAGACCATAATATTATGAAGTGCTTTGTGAAAACTGCAAATGGATGGGTACGTTTTCCGTCTACGTAGGCT
Organism: Dermatemys mawii; assembly: GCA_007922305.1. Taxonomy (NCBI): domain Eukaryota; kingdom Metazoa; phylum Chordata; order Testudines; family Dermatemydidae; genus Dermatemys; species Dermatemys mawii. The sequence continues at coordinate 2,477,916 of ML677387.1, forward strand.
TTGCCTTGGAAGAGTTTTTCATGATAATTGTAATTTATGTTTTCCTTCGTCCTTGTGAAATGGTTTAGTGGTTTGGAAATGATTTAAAGGAGGAATAAATATGCAAAACCAGAGCAGGTTTCTGTCAAACTGCAACTCCTTTCGGTGCAGACAGAATGCAAGGCACCTTGTGCAGATCAATAGCTTGAGGGAACAAATAATTTTGTGTGGCTTATGTGACATCCTCAAAACATTTCTGATCTAATGCTGACCTAGCCAAAGTCTATTAAATGTCGTGGGTGTTCCTTTTGATCGATTTTGAGAGAGTGCTATTGCAAACAAATTTTGGGGCGGGTGGGATGTCTGTTGACCTCTAGAACAAAGTTGGTTTATTTTTTCCTACACGAGTAAAAAATACTTTCAGTCAGTGGAGACAGCTGATGGGTGAGCACCTCATAAGCATGCATGCATTCATGGGCGTGCACGTGCAGGCACACACACACACACATACACCTTTTGCCAGCTAATCGATTTCAAAGGCTGGCTAAGAAAACTAGGCCAATTGCTGATCAAAAAGAAAGGACACTAACTCTTCAGAGGGTACAGCATGCAAACATGGTCTGCTGAAATCCAGTCTAAAGGGGATAGATGGAGTGGACAATGCCAGGAATCTGTAGCCTGGAAAAATACCCCAAACTGTCCACAAAGCCTCAGATATAGAGACTAGAATGTGCTGGTTTTGATTTTCTTTTTTTGAGGCCAGACTTATAAAAGAACTCAAGACCAGATGATCAAGTGCTCAGCACTCAGAGCTATAGCCAGATGGTAAAAAGAACTCATCTCCCATGTAGACATGTCACTGTGGGCCAGGTTTTCCAAACTGTTCACCACCCAGCAGCTCCCATGGCGACACAAATGGCTGGATTTTCAACAGAGATCAGAGCCTCATGTGTTAAGTTTTTTGGGTGGCTAAATGGGAAAATCTGGCTCTAGCTGTGGTAACTGAGCTCTTCTGAAAATTCCAACCTTATATCTTCAGATATAAAATGGTCATCACTAACACAGCTGCTCTTTGTCGAAGTAGAGAAGACATATTAACAGGTAGGGATAGAAATTATGCATGGGAAAAACGACGCTCATCTGTTGTGAAAATTTCAGCCAGGTCTAAACATCAGTCCCGCGTGTTGATCATTCATGTGTGGAAGGCATGAAAAATAGGAATGAGAACTTTTGTTAAAGGCTGAAATCTCATGCAGGGCATGAACAGGACTTTCTGTGTCTAGTGGTTTCTGTACAATAGCAGACCCTTTATACCTCTACTGCCAAAATACAAAGTCAACCTCACCCAATCCAGTTTTATTTTTGACAGATTTAAGATTACTTTTTAAAAACAATTTCTGATATTCACAGGGACTTCTGCACGTTCTAGTTCAGTTTGGGACCAGAAACAAGGGCCATATGCCATAATAAGACAGTAAATATCATGATTCCTCTATATAAATCCATGGTACGCCCATCCCTTGAATATTGCATGCAGTTCTGGTCACTTCACCTCAAAAAAGACATATCACAACTGGAAAAAGTACAGAGAAAGGCAACAAAAATGATTAGGGGGATGGAACAGCTTCCATACAAGAAGAGATTAAAAAGACGGAGACCGTTTATCTTAGAAAAAAGATAACCCAGGGCGGATCTGATAGAGGTCCATAAAATCATGACTAGCACGGAGAAAATGCATAAAGAAGTGTTGTTTACCCCTTCACATAACACCAGAACTAGAGGTAATCTGATGAAATTAATAGGCAGCGATTTTGAAAAGAACAAACTCAAGTGTTTCTCTATACAGCCAGCCTGTGCCATTTGTTGCCAGGGGATGTTGTGAAGACCAAAAGTATAATTGGGTACAAAAAGGCATTAGATCAAATCCTGGGGGATAGGTCCATCAATGGCTATTAGCCAAGAGAGTCAGGGAGGCAGCCCCATGCTCAGGGTGTTCCTAAACCTGTGACTGGCAGAAGCTGGGATTGGATGACAGGGAATGAATCAGTCGAATTTCCTGTGTTCTGTTCATTCCCTTGGACACAGCTGGCATTGGCCACTGTCAGAAGACAGGATACTGGGTAGATGGATCATTGGTCTAACCCAGTATGGACTTTCTTACTTGCTTTCCTTATATTCCTTTCCTCTGCCCTTTATTGATTTGTGCCTTTTAGACTAGAAAATTGCCTCTTTCCTATGTTTGTGCAGAGTCTGGCAAAATGTGGCCTGCATCCTGATTGTCATCTTTGGTAGCTGCCAGGATTTAAATAACCCATACAAGCCTTAAATGGGCTGGTATGCCCTACCTGAGGGATCACCTCTCTGCGTATGCCACATGCCATAGACTTGGGGTGACTGAGTTGGTACCTCCATGTCCTAGAAGACAGGGGGCCTTGTCTGGGTGGTCTCAGAGACTCTTGAACTTGTGTCCCCTTTGGGTCATAAAAAAACCCAGATTTGGAGCCTTGGGGCTGTTTGACTGGGGGGTTGGGTGGTGCTGAGGGACACTTCCTAAATGCTGAAGTCAGGGGTAGCTGGCTGAGTTCCTGTGGAATTGATGATATTTGTGCTGTTAAGATTTAATTTAATTGTATTTATTGGGTCGTGATGATGCTAAGCACACCTAGAGCTCTGGCTAGGTGTTTTTGTTATTTTAAATCTAAATAAGTAATAAATAATAAACATTGCTCCTGGTTACTTTTGTTACATAGGCAAGGCAATTTTACTAAAATTAATTTGATTGGTTCACTGAAGGCAGGAACAACTCCTGAGACAGTCCCATGGGGTCAGATTTACAGAGTATCTTCCAGAAGTCATGGTGATCAGCATAGTATAAAAACTAGAAAAGAAAAAAACGTTTGTGCCTTTCAGTGCCCCTCGCTGAGTACTCCTTTCACATTTCTTGTGAAAATGATTCTCAAAGATCATAGGAAGTCCTGAGATGTGTTGTTCTTCTTCTTTTTAAAAGTTATTGCTGCAGACTGCTGTGCTGGTGACATTCCTTTCAAACTGGAATAACTAACCTGTCACAGGCTACAAATGCTGACAATACAGGACTGTGTGGGGTTGACTTAATAAACCTCATTTACATTCATTTTGATTCACTCAGGCATTGAAAAACATTTCATGGGGGAAAAAAAGTAACTAGGAACCTCTCCAAGCTGACATGATGTTTGCTGATACAATATGAACAGACTTAATAGCAGCACGTATGAGAACATGTATTCCTTACAATATTTGCAAACGTGCTTCTTTTTATTTATTTCCAAATTATTCTTGCACTGGTGCTATCTGTGCTACCGAAGCCCTGCAGTGAGAGCTTTCCCCACACAATCAGGCTAATATTCCTGAATACTGACCAGGCACTGCAGTTTATAGAGCCTAAGCAATTCTCGCCCCTCTAGGCCAACGAAGACATGACGACAGCCCTGTCGTGTGCATACACATTCACTGGGGAATGGAAGGAGTCCTCTCATGAACTTTACTTTGACCCCCAAACACTGTGTCTGACTGGCTGGAGAAAGCTTGCTGGGAAAGTCTGCAGCATGAACGAAAAACAGGCCAGAAAGTTTATCTCAGACCTAAGGCTGCTTAGGTGGAGCCTGATTTTCCTCTTGCTTATTCTGGCTTCACACTGCCGTTAACTCCATTAGCATTAATTGAGTTACTCCTGATTTACACCAGAGTAAGTGAGATCAAATTAGACCCATGCAGCTCTCTGTCTTGTCTTATGTGCATAGTTTTTTTTTTTTCTCCACAGAATAGGATTATGGGGCAGAACGCATAGGGCTCGTTTTGTTTCTCTTGCCTGATTTGCATCACACAGACAGTTTAATTTCCAGCACCAGCTCAGAGCAATTGACAACAGAAAGACACCAAAGAAGTATTGCAAAGAAGCAAGTCAGGGAGGCGCATACAATCAAAGAACCATCCCCAAGGTGCCAGATCTGGAATAATCAAAGGACAGTTGCAAGGTGTACAGAAGGAAGCTGTATTCAGCTAACAGTGTGCATAACTCAATGCAGTGGAAAACCCTGACCACTGATTTTAGAGCGAATATAAATGCAAAGGACATCCACAAGCCTATCCCCCTTTTAGGCTCTGGGAGCAAGAGATGGGGAGAGATGAGAGGGTGGAGATCGGCTGGCTGGGTACAAGCATTGTCTCATGGATATCTACCTATTAGGCTATGGCTATACTTAAAACACTGCAGTGGCACACCCAGAAGCTCTCTTGTTGTAGTGCTTCAGTGTAGACACTTACTACAGGTTTCATCGCTGTAGTTAATCCACCTTCCCGGGAGGTGGTAGTTAGGTTGATAGAAAAATTCTTCTGTTGACCTACCATTGCCTACACTGGGGTTAAGTTGGCTTCACTATGTTTCTCGGGGCGGGGGTGGATTTTTCACACCCCTGAGAGATGTAGTTATACTGGTGTAACTTTTCAGTGTAGACAAGCCCTTATAAGTAACGGTTAGTGGCTGTGGCTTCCATACATTACTTCTCCTTTTCATATATCATTCTCTGGGTATGAAGTTGCATTATTAGCAGGGGTTTGTCATGCAGGGTTGAAAACACCAAGAAGTTTGCATCATGATGGTACAAGGTTATGATGTCACAGTAGATTCATGGATTTCAGAGATTTCCCTACACTGCACCTGAACTGGGTTGGGTTTTTAATGCTCTGAAGCCTTGTCCTTCCATAGTGATGTGTCTGAGAAGTATGCTGAATAAAGTTTGTGTCTCAGATCAACAGCACACCATCTCTGGGTCAGATTGTACCTGTCTATCCCTGTCTCCGTAGAGTGGATGCTGTATCTCAGCAATGAAAGTGGATGCTCTGAAGCTGATCATTTTCCATCATAACCAGGATCCAACTTTTCATGAACATCCCATTCCCTTTATTGATTTATTCCTCAACAAATGAATAACACAGGTGTCCTTTTTCCTTCCTCCTATACCCCAAAGTTCACTGCCTTTGCACTCAAGAGACAAGACAAGCCCCTGTGGTTTTAGTCTCGGGTGTCTTCCCATGTTGACTTCATGTCCTCGTGGAATGTCAAATGTAGCTCCCACTTTGTTTGGCTTTACAATGCTTAATCTACATCAGACCCTGCTGGACAGGCGATTCCGCATCCCTTTGTCTGGCAAAATCTGCTTGTCAACTCTACCTGGGACACAGATTCTAAAACACACTTTCAGCACATACCTACAATGTCTTACATATCACCCATCCATCCATCACACAGCGATTTTAAGTATGATATAGGCTTTTAACAGACTCCTTTGATGACCCTTTGTGGATCTATACTATGAAAGTAGTGTGTTAGGTGCAGTGAGTTTGTCAGGCATCTTAGGCTTTGTAGGTACAGAATAGCACACCCTTCACCAGCGGGCTTTGAGGGATTCTTAGGGTCACACTTTATGTGAAACCAAAAATACAATTAGAATTAAAGACTTATGAGGAAAAAGTGATTATGCTGCCATCTCGCCTCACCTCCCTCCCCAATCTAGACCCCTGTTGCTTTCCGCTGTCAGTATCTGTCCGACTCCAGCCTGAGGAATTGAATAACAATGGCAAACACTTTGTATCTGCAGAACAGATATTGATTAACATTCAGACCTACGAGTGCTCTCTGGTTCAATGGCTGCAAGCATTTTCTTTAGACCAGGAGAGGGAGGAAGAAAGGAGAAACTCAGGGATGGCTGCAATGCTCAGAGAGTAATGATATTTCAGTGAGACCGTGTCCCGTTGTAACACTGAGGCTCCTGAATGACTTTATGAGCATGAATGAATTAAGAACCACCACTTTACAACATTTAGAATAACTCATGTCCAATAAATCACAGATTTGCACATTTGCACAACGTATCTATCGATTCAAGATTTCTGATCCAGGCAGGATGGCATAATGGCAACCACCAGTGTTGCTGTATTCACAGGAAATGGGGCCTTGCTCTTGAAAATGGGGAAGGCTGAAAACCTCGCTGGTGGGGCAGGATAGCACCATTATCTATTCAGAGAATATACACAGATTTTAGTTCCCAGCTAACCAAAAGGGGGTTGTTCAGTCTCCATGGCCCATTCAACCAGACAGTCAACTTGTGTGATCTCCACCAACCTATTTTGCATGGAAACTCAATCACAAAGCACCAGTGACCTACAGGCCTGTATCCCGTTACCGATCCTTTGAGCTCTCAAAAGCAAGACATAGAATCATAGGCCTGGAAGGGACCTTGAGAGATCATCTAGTCCAGTCTCCTGCACTCATGGCAGGACTAATTATTATCTAGAATAGACCATCTCTGTCAGGTGCTTGTCTAACCTGCTCTTAAAAATCTCCCGTGATGGAGATTCCACAGCTTTCCTAGGCAATTTATTCCAGTGCTTAACCACCCTGACCATTAGGAAGTTTTTCCTAATGTCCAACCTAAACCACCTTTGCTGTAATTTAAGCCCATTGCTCCTTGTCCTATCCTCAGAGATTAAGAACAACAATTTTTCTCCCTCCTCCATGTAACAACCTTTTATGTACTTGAAAACTGTTATGTCCCCCCTCAGTCTTCTCTTTTCCAAACGAAACAAACCCAATTTTTTCAATCTTCGCTCACAGGTCATGTTTTCTAGACCTTTAATCATTTTTGTTGCTCTTCTCTGGACTTTCTCCAATTTGTCCACATTTTCCCCGAAATGTGGTGCCCAAAACTGGACTCAGTATTCCAGTCGAGCTTCACTCAGGGCAGAATAGAGTGGAAGAATTATTCCTCGTTTCTTGCTTACAACACTCCTGCTAATACATCCCAGAATGATGTTTGGGGGTTTTTTGCCAACAGTGTTACACTGTCGACTCATATTTAGCTTGTGATCCAATATTATCCCCAGATCCCCTTCCATAGTAACTCTTTCCTAGGCAATCATTTCCCATTTTGTATGTGTGGTGTGCAACTGATTGTTCCTTCCTAAGTGGAGTACTTTGCATTTGTCCTTAATGAATTGCATCTTATTTACTTCAGACCATTTCTCCAGTTTGCCCAAATCATTTTGAATTTTAATCCTATCCTCCAAAGCACTTGCAATCCCTCCCAGTTTGGTATCGTCCACAAACTTTATAAGTATACTCTCTATGCCATTACCTAAATCACTGATGCTTAGGTTCACACCAGCATGGCTCCTGTTTAGCACCTTATCCCTTTGCTCTTCCCTTTACACAGTCTATTGGGAGTTAGTCTGTGGTTTAATTGCGGCTGGTTGTTTTTTCAGTCTCTGAGATGTTTTCAATCAAACACTTGAATTTAACCCGGCCCTGCTACCATGGTCACAGCCACCTCCAGATAGAGGAGAACTGACAAAGCAGTAGGGTGAGGGGAAAACTGGGACACATTATACATCGTTGGGGACTCTCATTTTGCTGCCTTTATTTGAAAGTGCTCATTTCCTACGTTTTTTGGCTAGAGTTCTCATCGACCGTGACCCCTACACGCCTATGCTGATCAATAGCCCCCAGTATCTTATTGACAAGTCTATTGACAGCTTTCACTGTGCATAGGAATTGGGGGCCTGGAAGCTGACCACAATCCATTAAGGGCTGCTTGAAGACGGGGGAAGACTCCACTCTGATATTAACACTGTAAATGGAGACAGTTTACTTTAGCACTCAGGGAAGATGCATTTGTTAAGGGGACCCATAGATTTCATTACTGTTCGATAGCAGCTGCTGTGTAAAGGAAGGGGACTTTCTTCTATGTAAAAGCAGCATTTACCCTCTCATAATAAATGTATAGAGGTTGTCCAGGGCCTCTGGGTTTCCAGCTCCTGAGCATCCTCAACTCCTGATGAAGCCAATGGGCCAAAAGGCTGTCCCCTGGGATACACCGACCTGATCCTTGGTGATAGCCCTTGCTCAGTGCTCTGCAACATGGGTGGGGAATTCCTTAGTTGTGGGTCGAATCACTATGGTCAGTCATCTAATCCTGTAAATAATCTGCCAAGGACTCTGCCTTCTTCCTGCCTAGAATCACCTTCACCCTGGCCTGCCAGGCTCCATCCCTGTTCCCAGATGGTGATAGCCTTTGGTCCTGCAAGGCCTTGTGCAGTGTGAAAAATCTTTGTGCACCAAAGACTTGACGTGCACCAGTAAGGTTAAGCATTAGGTATGAGGTCAAGCCCTCAGAGGTTTAAATCAGCACAGCTCCACTTCACATCAGATGAGGATTTGGCAGACAGCCTTCCCTGGCTAGAGACACAGCATCTCATGGTCAAGGTACTGGACTGGTTTAAACCCCAGCTCCTCCTCAAGCTTCCAATATGACAGTTGTAAAATGGGGATAATAATCTTTCCTTTATCCCATCCTTTGTCTGATTTGTCTTGTCTGGATTATAAATTCTTCAGGTCAGGGGCTTACTTTGGTTGGGGTTTGTAGGAACCACTGTAATACAATAACAACAATGACATCTGAGCACCTGGCAGGTTTTAGAAAAGAAAAATATTAACAAGTATATTAGAGGGACAAGAGGGGTAAGGCAATAACTTTTATTGAACCAACTTCTGTTGGTGGAAGGAACAAGCTTCTTCAGGTCAGTATGTTAGTGTGCATATACACATATATATTTGTATGCACACACATACACTATATAAATATTATGGAGAGAGACACAGCTATCTAGCTATCTGTAGTGAGCCTATTTCTCTTTCTCTCTTGTGAGCCTATAGCTTTGACTCGATTTGGGCAGAGAGTTCAGGTTTTCTGGTGAAAAATTCCAAGGAAATCAGCCTTTGTTTCTGTAAAAAATTTCAATTAGTTGAAATCCAATTTTCTGTTTTAAAAAGTTGAAGTGGAAAATTTCCACTCAGCCCCAGCTCCATCTCCAGGCACAGGCTCCACAGCTAAGTTCCAGCTGCCAAGGGAAACTCATACGCAAGGGTCTTACCCTGGTAGCTGGACGCTCTGTTGTTCTAGCGGGGTTAGTGAGTCTGAAAGATGCCTATGCTAGAATGATAATGAGCTGCCCTCTTTAGCCGTCCTCCTGCTCTTAGGCAGGAATAATGCTGCGGGTAGACTCTCATTAATGCTGCATCAGGTTCCTCCACTCTCCCCATCCTGCTCTGCATATTCGGCTTTGCTCGTGTGACTTTTCTCTCTTGTACTGCGCACGACTGAGACCCATAAGGAGCAGATGTCAGGTGCAGTGACATCATGGGGAGCAGCAGACCTTGCGTTTGCAGCATTTCTACCAAGCGTGTGCCTCTGCAGCCCCCCTCTAATCCAGCTTGTTCAGGGAGGGAGGAGAGTGCGAAAAAAAAATCATGAAAGAATATTGAACTTCTAATGCACAGTAATTACCAAATGATCCTATCTCAGACGCGATGAGGCCCCATGGGATTTATTGCTGTACTAACAGTGGTTTTCCACTGCATTACTTAATGAATAATGTCTGGGCTAATAGCACACCAAAAAAGCCAACTCCAATGTAATTATTATTTCTCCTAATGCAGCCACTTCTTACATAAATACCCATTTCTCTTTACTAGGCTGTTGTTTAAAAATGGTTTCTATTAAATTGCTATCAAGGATAAGACATATATTATTATTATTATTTTAACTTTTGCTGCATAGTGTAATTTCCCCAGTTCCTGGTGCTTCACCAGAACCAATTTACCTTTCAGATTCCTTCCTACTGCATCCACAATAACCCTCTGCCCTGCTACCTGGTCTCCTGAAAGCTGTAAGGAGCTCAGCTGTACAAACAGCCTAGCCTCTGTTTATTTTGGTAGCCTCACAAAATATTTATGAAAAGTTATTCGAGCAGAAAGGCTGAATGGATATCATTGCAATGTGTCAAATTAAGGAGTGCTTAATGCAGCCTAATCTCCTGGTAATTACTGTTGTGGCAGCGGATGGCATTAGAGCTGGGTAAGAAAGCTAATGCTGGTCAGATAGAAGCCTGGCTGGATGTCAGTGACAGACTTGCTATGGTGTGAGCGCTTTTGTGATCAGATAAGTCCAGGAAATGGCTCTTTTATCACTCTCTATATACCTGAACCTGTTTTCTCATCAGCATCCTAAATTATTAGTGTGCCTTTTTATTTATATTACATCATAATAACAGCCATATTGGGTTATACCAGTGGTCCATCTATTCCTGTGTCCTATCTTCTGACAGTGGTCATTGCCAGATGCTTCAAAGAGAATGAATAGAACAGGATAATTTATGAAGTGATCCATCCTCTGTAATCCAGACATCCTAGCGGTCTGAAATTTAGAGTCACTGCAAGAATGGGGTTGTATCCCTGATCATCTTAGCTTATAGCCATTGATGGACCTATTCTCCATGAATTTATCTAATTCTTTTTTGAACTCAGCTATATTTTTGACCTTCACAACATCCCCTGGCAGTGAGTTCCACAGGTTGACTGTGTACTGTGTGAAGTACCTCCTTCTGTTTGCTTTAAAACTGCAGTCTGTTAATTTAATCAGATGACCTCTAATGCTTGTGTTAAGTGAAGGAGCAAATAAGACTTCTCTAGTCACTTCTTAACACCATTCATGATTTTATCAATCATATCACTTCTTAGTCATCTCTTTTCTAAGATGAAAAGTCCCCAGTTTTTTTAATCTCTCCTAGTGCAAAAACCATTCCATTCCGCTAATCATTTTTGTTGCCCTTCTCTGTACCTTTTCCAATTCTAATATATCTTTTTGGGGATGGGGTGACAATAACTGAATGCAGTATTCAAGGTGTGGGTGTACCATGGACTTACACAGTGCATTTATAGTGGCAGTATTTAGGTGCCCAACTGAGATCAGGTCCCCTTTGTGCGGCGTGCTGCATAACACATAGTAACAGACATCTCCTGCCCCAATGATCTTACAATTTACAAAGACAAGGTAGACAAGGGAAGTTTTATGATCCCCATTGTATAGACTGAGAATTGAGGCACTGACACCCAGTTCATCAGAGAAAATGATATTTGACACAGCTGATACTTATTCGTACTTTTTGGAGTTTGCATCGCACTAATTGCTAGGGCTGTGTCTGCTTAGCTTTGCAATTACTTTGGGATTATTGTGTTTATCTAGGCTGAGCACATAACCCTGGCTTCTGAGTGTTCAGAGGGCTGCCTCTATTTGCCACTCAGGGCAGCTCAATGTCTATGGTCAATTTAGTCTCTGTCTTCCTCCCTGCCTCCCATGAGGCTACCAACAAGGGGAAAAGTTAGAAACAGTTGTTCTGGGGGATTGCTGAAAGGAATTGGTCCCTGCTAGGAGCGGGATGGAGACACTAGCCCATTGCCCCTCACCTGTCCTTTCTGGAGACAGTTTGGATTCTTTCCCTCTCCTGAAGTCCAAATCCTGCCAAACCAATGGTGAGGTCAGAATAAGTAGGTTATGACATCATCTGGGGAATAAACAGCAGCAGCTGATGAAAAACAAAGCCATAAAGATCCCTGTTTCCATGCCAATGTACCTAATAATAGGGATGATCAAAGAGTTTTTCTTGTCCTCTTAGACACGCACAGAGAACCTGAAAGGACAGGATTTCTTGGCAGAAAACAGGATTCAGCATTTTCGCAGTCACCAGCAGCACCACAATGACAGGGTCCAGATGGGCTCAGGAGGCACAATTCAAACTCTTATGATTTATTATTTGTATGATAGTAGGATCTAGAAGCCCTATGGAGTTGAGGGCATGTTTTGCTAGGTGCTTCATGTTCACATAGAGACAGTTCTTCCCTCAAAGGTTTGCAATTTAAATAGACAAGGACAGAGAAGGGGAAACAAAAGAGAGAGAGAAAGGAAGTGACTTGCCCAGGATCGATGCCAGAGCTAGGGATAGAATCCAGGTCTCATGATTCCCTGTCCCTCAGAGCTGAATTTGTAAATTATAAAGCCAGAAAGTACCCCTGGGGTCATCTAGTCTGACCTCCTGTATAAAGCAGGCCAGAGGATTGTCCTGGGTTAATTCCTGTTTGAACTAGATCAGATCTTTTAGAAAAAATATTCAATCCTGATCTAAAAATTGCCCACGGTGGGGAATATACCTCGATCTTTGGTTAACTGTTCCCATGGGCAGTGGGTATAATAGGCCAGGGTAGACTCTGCTTCCCCTGTCTGTAGCCACTGCTGCGAGATGCTTGCCTGCTTTGGCCCCAGGCCGGCCAGCATGGCTGGGATTGCTCTGGCCCTGGGCTGGCTGCTGTGGTTAGGGTTGCTCAGGCCATGGGGGGAGTCTCTGGCAGAGAGGGTGTGTGTGGCTCAAGGTTTCGTCTAGCCCGAGGCTTCTCTGGGTGGGAGAATGTGGGGGACTCAAGGGTCTGGCTGTGGGGGGGCGGGGCCTTGTGCAGTTGGGGCCGGGCCAGTCCCCCCCCCCTGTGTGGGGGGGGGGGGGGGTGGTCAACCTTCCAGGCCTGTTAATTAATGGCTAATTGCCCTCATTGTTAAAAATCTCTGCCTTATTTCAGGTCTGAATGTGTCTAGTTTTAACTTCCAGCCATTGGATCTTGTGTGCTAGACTGAAGAGCCTATTATCAAATTTTTGTTCATCATATAGGTACTTCTGGACTGTGATCAAGTCTCCCCTTCGTCTTCTCTTTGTTAAGCTAAGTAGATCAAACTCCTTGGGTTTATAATGATAAGGCAAGTTTTCCAATCCTTTAATCATTCTCATGACTCTTCTCTGCAACCGCTCCAATTTATCAACATCCTTCTTGAATTGTGGGCACCAAAAATGAACACAGTGTTTTAGCAGCAGTTGCACCAGTGCCAAATACAGAGGTAAAAATAAAGGATCTAAATAACAACTATTCCAGAGTTCAGGGATTTAAGGATCTGGAATCCTCTGGATTGGCCATGCATAGACAACTGGCCAGGTTTGAAATCCAGATCTGGGTTCAAATTCCATCCTTCCCCCCTTCCCATGACAGAAAGATCAGAGATAGTTGGGACTGGATATTTTTGCTGGGCTCATAAAAGATTCATTTATATTGCAGTAGCACCTACTGTCCATTCATGTTTGAGCCCATTATGCTAGGCTCTGTACATACATATAGAAAGCCTCCTCCAATTGCAAAACCACCCAATCCTCTCCTGATGGCTTCTTATCCTCTTGCTGCTAAAAAATTGCTGGAATCCCTATGCTGAGCCATGACATGCATTCACTAGCTTGCCATTGCTTTTCAATCCCTATCACCCACCACCTCGCATTGCCGGCAGGACAGGACTTGGGGAGAAGTCAGGCAGTTAATGGAAGGAGGAGAGTAATATGAGAAAGGGATAGGCCAGGGGAGGGATGAACCGGTCTGTTCCAGTTACCAAGCTCAGCAAGTGAGAGGTTCATCATTAACTGTCAAACAGCAGTTTTAATCAGCCCTGCTTCTCGGTGGAAGATAGATTTAATATCAAGGCACATTTTCAGAGCCATTAGTTTAATTATGACAGGTGTCTGCAAACTAGATAGCTCTGCTTTCAAGCTCTGAATGACAGCGTTTAATTCTCTGGGCCCACGGGGCCACTGGGGTACTTTACAAAAATGAGCTTCCATTAAAGCGTAAGTGTTTCTCTCTCTCTTGCTATTTTTTTTGTGTGTGCTCTTCTCCTTCTCCTGCTTCTCTCCTCTCTGCATGCATCAGAACAGGAGCTGATCAGAAAATTGCCCTTTAGTAGACGGCAAAATAATTTCCCTTTCCCATTAGAACTCATATCGCTGGTGAAGATGGCTGTGTCGCATGTGTGGTGGCCAGGCAAAGGCCTTACAATTTATCATTTAACCTTTCTATTATCCCTTTGGCTGCTGTATTTCCCCAGTAAATAGATACATTAAACAATGGCAGCAACAATGAGGGGCTTTGCATGCCTTTAGGCTGCCATTCAGCCCTATGAAGAGACCAACACCAACCCTAGGCACTGTTCTGAGGGCTTCACACTCTCTCTCTGAATGGAGGTGAGTTGTACCCACAATGCCTTTCAAGTGAAGCTCTCCCAGTGGCTTCTGAACATTAAGCTTCTCCCACCACCCCCAATGTGGTAGGTCAACAGGGGTTGAACCAGACTTTCAGAAGAGCTCAGGGCCAGATTTTCAAGTACTCAGCACCCAGAGGTGGAGCCAGGTTGTCAAAAGAGCCCCAGTCAATTCGCTGAGCTGTTTGGAAAATCTGACCTTTTTTTTTTTTTTTTCAGGTGCCTAAATGGGAGCTGAGCTATTTTGGAAAGAGAACCTCTACCTGTGAATGCCGAACCCTTCTAAAAAGTCTAGCCTTAATATTTAGCACTAACAAGAATACCCGGTTCTTATATACATACACCATACGTTTTCATCAACCGATCTCAAAGTGCTTCACAAAGGAGAGCACTCTCATTATCCTCAATGTACAGAGCATGAAATTGAGGCACAGAGAGGGAAAGGGATTTGCCCTTGGTCACGCAGTGGCAGAGCCAGGCCTAGAACCCAGGTTTCCTAAGTCTAAGTCCAAGTCCCGTGCTCCACTTTGTGTAGATGGTGCTTTATTTTTCTAAAAGAATGTTTTTGAAGTTCTATCCAAACCGTAGGCGTTCTGCCCATTTCAGAGATAGAGACTAGACCTAAAGTTAATATTCCCATTTCCCCGGTCTGGCACTTTGGTCAGATCTTATCTCTATTATAAACTAATTAACAAATCATAATTAACTGTGAACCCTCATAATGCACTCTGTGTGATAGATGTCTGTGGGGGATGGGGGAGAATGATGCTGACCTGACTGATGGGGAAACTGACGCAAGGAGAGGGAATGAGTCAGGGTTATAGCCAGGAATCGTGCACTAGAATCCTTCTGTCCTAGTCTCTTTTCTGGTTATATGGCTGTGACTCTCTGACAGTAGATTAGACCTGTTCCTAATCTACTGCTTTAACCACAGGACCATGCTTCCTCCCCTTCCAGACAGTTTATAAGGCTTAGAGATGATAGCACTTGTCAAATGCACTTTGTGTGATTGGGCACCTAACCCCTCACACAAATGGGTTAACTCTGCCCCTCCCTGATACGCAGCATGCTCTCCTTGCCCTTCGGTGATGGCTGATAATGCCCAGGTTGCCTTTACAGGGTATAGCATGAGGTGTGATCAGAGGAAGAATCTGTGTCCAAGACACACAACTGCACTCAGCTGTATGAACTTAACAGGAAAGGACAGGTGCTGCTAAAGTGCAATGCATGTTTTCCCTGGTGTGGTGAGGTTATCCTGGCTGTACAGTGACCCCTGCTGCAGAGCAAGGTACGAGCAACATCCATGGGAAGGTTTGTAGATCTGAAATTAACGTGGTAAGTATCCAACCAAGATAGCAAAATCCTACCACAGCCTCTCTCCATGAATATACCCCAGTTCCCCTGCGTCCTACGTACATAGCACAATGGAAGCGGTATAAATGCGTCTGAGCAGCCAGACACTTTCTGGTGACACTAATAACTTTTTAAATCAGTTTTTGTGCAGGACTTAGTGCGACGAGGCTCAGCATGGTTGTGGTCTCTAGACACTGCTGCAATAGAGTAGATGATAAATGTTAAATACAAAACCACAAATATTGCTGTTATCCTGGTCTGCTATGCAGCAAGTCTACACACCCTGTTGGGCAACACGGTGCTAGGTGATTAGCCCAGCAGATAGCTGTTCAGCTTATCACCTCTCCTGTATTTTTTTTTTAAAATATATATCCTTAAAATAAAGAGTGTTGAATTGTAATGGTGAGAAGGCTGGATCGGCAGCTGGCAAGCTGTGATCACTGCTTATCATGCAGACCAGACTTGTCTCGTTGTTACCTTATGTTCCTCCTGATCGTTGATTGTATCTGTCTGTTATCTCTAGTCATGTACTTGGTAAGCTCTTTGGGCAAGGGCCATCTGTTTGTTCTATGTTTGTACAGCACCCAGCACAATGGGGTCCTGATTCTCAATTCAGGCCCTAGACATGCCAATAATACGTACATACATACACAAAATGATTACCAGGTCCGCAGCAATAGACTATATTGCAAGCAGGTTCCATGGAACAGCTCTCTCAGACTTAACATTAATCCAGACCTCCAGTCTCAGGCTACCTCAAAAATCTGCCATTGCACCTCAGTCCTGCCCTGCCAGACTCCCTTCTGCTCCAGTCTCAGGCCTCACCGCACAAGTCTGCCAATAAAACCCATCAGAAATGTTCAGACAGAATGCGGTTCCGTTGGAAGTGTCAATGCAGTGAAATTGAAACATTCCATGGGACTGCATCAGAATATCACAAATTTCTCACACAGCTCAGGCACGTTTTGAAATCTGGATGGAGAACCAGGAGCCTGAAAGCCCTGGAACCTTGCCCCCCAAAGCTACCAGCTTCTCAGTTCCGGGTCAGCCAGGCTATTGCGTCCAGGCTCTTGGCTCCTTAGCAGCCCAGAAAATCTGAGAGCTCTGGCTCCCAGGTTCCCTGAGTTGCTCGATTTTCTGCCCACTGAGCTGCTGGGACTCTGGGCAGTTGTGGGAGCCTTGGAAACATTTAGAAAAGGTCACATTGAAACAGAATAAAACTGAAATTTCTAAATTTCCCGCACTCTGGGAATTCTGAAACTGCATTTCAAAAAAGTGGACTAAACATTTCAGATTTGTTTCTGGTATTTCCCATGGAACAGGAATTCTCATATCTGGCCAGCTCTGTCTGCCAGTGTCCCACACTGCCTCCTATTGTCTCATCCCTCATGTGCCCATTAAGCATCTGCCAAGTTCTATGGTGATATTAGAGGCAGCTGAGACCCAGCAAACACATTTCACTTGTGAGCCAAGCCAAGTCTGAACACAGGTTTCAAGAGGTATCAGACTAGTCCATTATCTTCTTGCCCTTTGCCTGTGAGCCAACGTTCTCTGCTAGGAAGAGTTATATGACAGAGAACTTTTAACTACACAGCTAGTGCCTCCTTGTGTGGCCTTAGTGAATGAATGTGCCTGCAATTTCCGTTATCTGCAGCAATGGGGAAAAAGAAGGTTATAGCAGAGGATAATTGAACCAGCATGACAGTCAATAGTTCAGCAATTTTGGTACATATACAACTAAGGACTAGTTCAAAGTGAAAAGCACTTCTACTCTCTGGAAATTCTGACCACCAGACAGGAGTGTGGGTATGATATTGGGGGTATTGGCTTTCTCATTCTGTCTCTACCTATGTTTCCCTTTGTCTGATGCCATTAGAAAAAGGCTGTAAATTTATATACATAATGGGACAGACTGTGGCATCCTTACTCAGCCACAAGTATTTCATGGGGCTGCATGCATATTCATAGATTTTAAGGCCAGAAGGGACCATTGTGATAATGTAAACTGACCTCCTGCAGAACACAGGGCAGAGAACGTCTCTGAATTAATTCCTTATTGAAGTAGAGCAGATCTATTAGAAAAACATCCTATCTTGATTTAAAGCTTACCAATGATGGAGAATCCACCACATTCCTTGGTAAATTGTTCCAGTAGTTAATTACATTCACTGTTAAAAAATGTACACCTTATTTCTAGTCTGGGATTGCCTAGCTTCCACTTCCAGCCACTGAATCTTGTTATACCTTTGTCTGCTAGATTGAAGAGCCTGTTATCAAATCTTTGTTCCCCAGTTAGGTACTTATAGACTGTGATCAAGGTACCCTTTGGGAAGCTAAACAGATTGAACTCCTTGAGTTTACCACGTTTGGCATGTTTTCCGATCCTTAAATCATTCTCCTGTAGAGTCATGTGCAAAGCAAGCACAAGTAAAGGGACTGAAATGTGGCTGATAATAATTTGTATTTATTTTAATTATACTTTACAGGCAACACATGGATTAAAAAAGGCACAGCTATCCGAAGTCATAATGATTTGCATTACTACCATGTATCTCTTCTGTGGATTTCAAAGCACCTTACAAACAATTAAGCTGTGCAATGCACCATTATTTCCTTTTCGAAGATGCAGTAACAGAGACACACAAAAGTTCAGAGATTTGCCCAAGGTCATACAGCAAATCCGTACCAGAGCTGGGAGTAGAACCTGCAAAGGCTCTGCAAGACCCACACTGGATTCCAGCCTGCACTCATGGAAATCAGTGGAAGCTTTCCACTGACTTCCATGGGATCTGAATTGTGCTCGAGGCTTTGGGAATAAATGAAGAGGAGACCTCTCCAAAAGATTCATCAGCCTAGGCCATGATGAGGCAGGACATTGAGAGTCACCAGTAATTAGTACTTTATAGACTGCAACCCATAAATGTGGACATCTTTGATAAAGCTAATTGTTATTTGCCTTATTTATCAATCCTTAGCGCTTTGATTCAGGAAACTCCCATCAACCTGGAACACTACAAAAGGCAGGCCTGATTCCAGTTGCCTACGTTAATCATGAAAAACACAGCACCAGATCTACAGCTGGCATAAATCAGCATAGTTCTATGTTTGTACAGCACTGAAGACAGTGGGAGCCTGGTCAACAACTTGGGCTTCTAGCCTTTACCATAATACACATAATAATACGAGTCCCATTAAAGCCAACCAAGAGGCACAAATTTACCCCTGCTGAGTATCTGCTGCACTGTGATTTGAGGGATGTGCCTTGTGCAGTGACAGTATTTAAATATTTTTTGTTTTTTTCTTGTTATTCTTTTGCATATCTTTCTACAAGTTCATTGTTCGACTGCAAATTACAAGTGAATGAAAAATGGGGATAGGAGACGGCCAGATTGTCACAGGTATTTAGGCACCTGCTGATTATACAGGTGTCTAATGGGATTTGAAAAAGCACCAGGTGAGTTGGCATCTATATCCTATGGACTTTCAGGCTGCTCTGCTTAGAAGTTTGCACAAACCCCACAAGGCACCTGACTGCATCTTTAAATATCTCAATACCTTTGTGAATCTGGCCTGAGGATTTTGAACTTCATTGGGACTTCCTGGGAAAGATGCGCATTTCCAAGGTCTGTGACTAATACTAACAGCAGAGTTGATTCCTTTCCAGCCTGACTCTCCAGTTGCTTAGAAAAATGAGCAATGCAACTGTGTTTCCCAAGGAAAAAACTATGGCACAATACACTTCCCTTTGCATCCTGTGTGGAAGTAGCTTTTCCTTTGCTCTCACACTGGTGGAATCTGAGAGAGCGCAGAAGTTATTTAAGTCCAAACCCATAAAATTATACATATTCAACACAAAGAGCATGAGAACTTGGCAGAAGCTGAGGGTGTCTGTGTTACCAAAGCAGCTATTACTCAGGAGCTGACAAACGATGTCAGTTTCAAATGACTATTTATGCTGGTATTTAATAATAAAATCCACAGTATGCAAACTTCTACATCACATTGTCTTTAGTACCTCCAAGTCAGTGGAAGCTACGAGGAACTGACACCATTGCGGCTTATGAATTTTAATGCCTTTTTTACAGGGCCTTAATGGGGGAAAATACATAATCAGCAGGGGTAGGTTTTTTCCACTAGTTTCTATCATTGTTTCTGAAACTTTGGAGCTTTGAGAGGGATTCAGTGGCTCAAGATGACTGGTAATGACTGAAGAAAGCCCATGAAATCAAAGCTTCCACCTTCAGAAACTTTCATCTCTGGGATAAATCTAGTTTAGTTCTGGCCCATTTGGGATTTTCTCAATATATGATGGCTGTTCAGTAGCCTGTGGACAATAAATTGATGGTGTTTGCCGGTGGACAGAGCATGGAACTGGCATTTGGGAGAACTGTGTTCTATTCCACCATTTAGGTTATTTATTTCATGTCTCTGTGCCTCAGTTTCCCATCTTACAGATGGGGATAATGATACAGATCTTCTTTTGTAAGACATCTTAAAATCTGTGGCTGAAACATCTATAGAAGAGCTGAGATTTACTATAAGCCTGAACTGGGGTGTTTGGATCCAGATTCAAATCCAACCTCCCAGGTTGGATTTGTTTACCCAAGTGGCCATAGGTTCAGCTGCTTGCGGCTCCCACTGGCTGCGGTTCACCATTCCTGGCCAATGAGAGCTGTAGGAAGCAGTAGACTGGCCCGCGCTACTTCCTACAGCTCCCATTGGCTGGGAATGATGAACTGCAGCCAGTGGGAGCTGCAAGCGGCTGAACCTACAGCCGCTTGGGTAAACAAAACCTCTTGTGGCCAACCAGGAGCTTACCCTGGCCAAGCCACGGAACAAGTTTGGGAACTCTTGGTGTAAACTATTGTGCATCTATACACAGCAGAGTGGGCCCAGCTTAGCGCAGGGAACCTGACACTAGGATCACTGTGCTTTCGTAGGCTGATGTCTAACTCCATATTTTCAGTGAGTGTTTTTGCATTTTATTTTAAATTTAATCTAAAACTACAGGGTAGCATATTTCTGTGATACTGACGACCGCAGGAATTACTAATTACCGTTGGAATTTTCCTCTTGGTGGAATGTGTTGCCAAAAAAAGAGAAAAAATTGCAAGGATGGATTAAACCCACCGCTACCTACCTAAGAATGGAACCGATTGTTTTAAACATGTAATAATGGGGAATAGGATTTTTATGGCTCTCCCTGACCTTTAAGTGGAAGCTCAGAAAGCAGTTGGACAAAGCAAACTCAGCCAGGGTTCCTGGGAGAAAAGAGAAGGGATCTGAGGCCTTTCCAATGAGAGAGATTTTCTAAACACAGATAAGAGTCTCCCCTGTCCATTGCAGATGGAATGTTTCAAATAGGGAGTCCTTCGGGCTAGGTCATTTAAAAAATAAAAGTATTTATTGGTTGTTAAAGGGCTCAGGCTTACAGCCCAAGGACTGGAGGGTTCTGTTTATCTACAAAGCAAATGCACAATGGACAGAGGCAGAACCGATTTGCATTGACTCTTTCCAGGAGAGATTAATTGTGAGGTTCAGACTCCATGTCCTGTTCTATGCTTCACCTATGGGAGAGCATGTCTATTCATGCTGATTCTGATAGTGATTTTTGAGAGATGGACATGTGGACAGGTAGAAAAACTTCCTCTGCTACGTACAACCTCACCCACCCACTCATTTTTACAGGGACCAACAAATAGCCATGCTCAGTCAGAAACATCCTGGGCCACATTCAGATCAGTCAAGATGATGCTGAATGGCCAGGTTTGCAGAAATGTTCAGCTCCCATTTTGGCACCTAAGAACGGGTCAGATTTTCAGAATTCCCAGCACCTGGCATCTCCCATTGTTCACACTTTTGTAAACCTGGACAATTTATTTAGGTAACTAAATGGGAGCTGAGTTCTTATGGAAATTTGATCCTAAGGGCTCTATAGCCCTTTAAACACATGCTTAACTTCAAGTCATATTGACTTCAGTTGGACATAAGCCTTTGCTTAAACTTAAGCATAGGCTTAAGGGCTTTGCTGAAATGTGACCTCTATTACCAATTTCTTTAAGCCACCTGATCCTTCAGCAAAATCTCCCTGTCACAGCTCCCATGATAAATGATGAGATTGTTAATTTATACCCCTCCCTATGAGGTGCTGGCAGCAGACAAACATACCACATCCATTAAAAATGACCTGGCATGAAAAGTTTGAATTGAGTGCCTCCATCTGGGAAATGTATCCACTTTGGAGTGACCTGCCTTTCTGCTTGAAATTAGACAGCTGATTTAAAGATTCCAGCTTTGCACCAAAGAATGCCCTGACTGTGTCAGGATCCTCTGGGCCCAGCCCTGCTTTGGGGACTCCAAGAAACACAATCTGTTCCTCTCTGAAAGGTGCAGCAGCAACTGCTGACATTTATGACTGCCCTCCATTTCAATAACAGCACGTTGAAGCCCTTCCAGAACTCAGAACAACTGTCCAGTGCAAAAACAAATGGATTGCTTTAGAAAATGAAGCAGGGGGAAAGTCTAGCCCACTGGGCATGTAATGGAGGCACATGAATGGCATTCAGAGCTTACTCTGAATCAGCAACTCAGCAAACTTTCTGGCTCCAGCAGCGAGAGGAAAAGAAAGTGGATCCAAGATCCCAGGTTTCGGCTCAGCACAAACATTACCTATTTAAGATTAGCAGCTGTGTTAGTCTGTATCCATAAAGAAAACAAAGAATACTTGTGGCACCTTAGAGACTAACCAGTTTATTTTGGCATAAGCTTTCATGGGCTATAGCCCACTTCATCAGATGCACAGAATGCATAGATTCTGTGCATCTGATGAAGTGGGCTATTGCCCACGAAAGATTATGCTGAAATAAACTGGTTAGTCTCTAAGGTGCCACAAGTATTCCTCATTTTCATTACCTATTTAGTTTCCTCCAGCCCCGAATAAAATATCCACAGTGATTGAAAGGCATCCGAAGCATTAGAACACATGGACTGGATAGCATAGGGGATTTGGAACAGTTGCAGAGCTTCCCTCCCTGCTTTCAATGTGTAATGCATACACATGTAAAAGATACCCAGGGTGAAATCATGATCCCTCTGAGGTCACCCAGAGTTTTGCCATTGATTTTAATCCATTCTGGTAACCAAGGTTGAAACTTACCCCTGTGTAGACAGCACATAAACAATATGCGGCACTATTTTGACAACTCAAGCAAGACGTAGGTGCCGTCACACTGATGAACAATTAATTCACGTTCAGCTCCTCAACTAGTTGCATTAGTTAGCATGAGGCCCATGCACCCCTTGAGTGCCACTTAAGCCTCTGCTGAGCAAAACACACAATGCATGGGCCTTGTGCTGGCCCGTTGCACAGGGATGTAAGTCCAGCTGGAGTGGGGATAAAGTAGTGTAGAGACTTTGTGCTGTTCTCTGCACAGGTGTGAATTTCACTCAGGCTGCCTCAAGGTTCATTCCTCAGGATGGCCACCTAGCGCTTGCCACTGCAACACAGTTAAATCAAACAAAAAGCCCGGTTACCCACATTACAAAACAATGTTAATCATCCAGAGTGGAAACTACTAAATGCCATCTTGGCAAGCCATGGGAAGAGCCTAGGTCAGGGGAGATTTTGTTTTGCCCTCCCTGAAAAACTGCGGAGACTCAACTGATGAAGAAAACAACCGGCTCCCAGACAAAAATGTATTCCTTTCTAAAACGTATCATTAAATCGAGAACAAGCAAGCCAGCAGCACTGGCATCCATGCATTGTCACCAAGGAGAGATGAAATATGTTTGCTCCCAGGTCCTGGGAGATGCCCATAGTGTGATTATAATTTTGGCTGGGACAGCTGCTTAGCCAACAAAACCAAACCAAATGTTAATGATGTATCTGAACATTTGAGAGTCATTTTTTCTAAGACACCAGCCTTCCTCTCCCCCGTCCCCAGAACAGAAACACTTAGCAAAACTAAATAAATAATCAGTTGAGCTCGAGAGGGTGTGGGGGGGAGCTCTCTCAGGATAATGCAGGGATTATTGCAGGCGCAAAGAAAAGCCACAGAGCTGGAGTAATAAAAAGTAAAGAGACCGGGAAGGACGGGGAGTTGGTGTTGATATGATGCAGCTCACTGTGCAGAGGGCCTCAAGCACCATACAAGGTGTAAATGGGGCATACATTTTGCCCATAGCTGTATAGGCAAATGGCAGAAGACACAAGTTGGTCCTAGTGCAGACAGGGTAAACTACTGTAAGCCATGGGTTGCACTCATGTGGCTCTCCCTAATTTTGAAGGGGGGTAAACTGCCAGGGGTTGAAGGGGGTGATTTGCCAGTGCAAACAGTGGCTAGGTGGGTCTACACTATGTGGCTGCCCCGTGCAGCTCCTTGGGGGAAAATCCCCATTTTATAAGGGTTACATACACGGTAATGATCTTACGCTGTTCTTTGCTATTCAGCTGCATGAGCGCAGCCCCCCTTTGTGCATTTTCCTAAGACACTTTCAGCTGTCCCACAGACCTTGCTTGGGAAGAAGAGATGAGCCACTTAAAAAAGGGGAAAAGGGAGAATGAAACAATCCCATAATCTCTTGCCATCGCTCATGATTTCATCACAAGGCTCATGATATCTGGCTTTTTTTTCAAACTCTGGCTCCCGGAGTCACGTTATTACATGAGAGTCTCAGATTTTATGAATAAAATAAGTAAGTTTCTAGCTCCAAAACCAGAAGGCCGATCAAAAGAAATCTGTATTTATTAGTTGTAAAGTGTCTCAGGAATATTAAGCCAAAACTTGTGATTTTGGGGGAGGGAGACCGTGACTTACGATTTTTAAATGTTTGGGGCTGGCAATACGACATGTACAGGGAGTGCTTTTCAGATGCACTGAGTATCAGCATTCAGTTGAGCTGGGGGCTTTCAATACCTACAAACGGTCACTTTTCTCCTCTGCAAAGCTGTTTGCATCCTTAAAAAAAACGGGGAATTTTTATGATTGGGATAAATCCACAACAATTCCTGATTCCAAGTAGCAAATGGGGGTTGGGGATCGAATTTTGCTACATCCAGACATGTCCACTTGGAGAAATTGACAAGATTTTCCTGAAGGTCAAGTCAATGTCTTGACAAGCGAAGATACCTGTTTTTGCAGTTTAGCACCCAATCCCCTTGTTGCTATTGAATGCGACAGAGACTTGTTCATTTGTCTTTCACTGTAGTTAACTCCCCTTCCCCACTCCCTCAACAACAACAACAACATCTACTTTGCAGAAAGAAAGCTACACTATATAGGTTACAGTTTCCTTCTAAAACAAACCCCCTCACAGCATGGTTTCATAGGCCATGCTAATTATTTTTTAGGGCAAGCATAATAAAACCCAGGTGATTTGCCTTTAGCAATTTCTTCTTATCTTCACACAGCTCTGGATCATTTACCCACATGGCAAGCAATTACAATGAGCCCTGCAGTTCTTACCAGGCATCTTTTGTCGAAAGCCTGCAAGAGTACACAAAGGTTAATATGCTTTTGCGCTACAAAAATCTGGGCATTGTCTTGTGTATTGTAAGACGTGCTTGTGACATGCTGAATTCAGCTGATTTACAAGATCAGCAAAACAGAAGGTTTTCCCACTGGGAGCCTTTGTCTAACTATTTCCTCATCAGAATGTTGGCTTGTGAGAGCCTGTGATTTGCCATGCTTCTGCTAGAAACAGAGATCAGCAATTCTAGCCAGGCATTTCTCTCTCTTTCCTTCACTCATGGCCCTCCTCACAACCATCTCAGCACTCCAGCCTGGATTCCAGCCAGGTTGCCATTTGCCTTGCTTGATTTGCAGAGTTAGATTTGTAAGTCGGTGGTAATGATAACACACAAAACCAAAATCTCCCCAGACTGCTGCCCTTTGTTCTGCACTTTCAGTGCATACTGAGCGATGTACAAGCCCGCTTGAGATACATTGGACCTGACCCTTTCCATTCTGGGATAACTCCATTGACTCTGGTGGATTTGATTCTTGATTTACAGCAATGTGGGTGGGAGAAGAATCAGGCTGGTTGAACTGCTGGGAACCCACGTCGGAGCTGTCCAAGTAGGGCTGGACCAAGATGGAACTTCTAAAATGCCTGTTGCCTTGCTTTAAACAAGGGAGAGGCCAAAACCTTGAATTTCCCAGCCCACTCCTTTCTGAGGAGCAAGGAGGCGTCCAATTCAAATTCCCAGATACCAGCCCACCCCTGTGATTTTGTTTCCGGGCTTGAGGCAAAAACCAGGAAGATGGCATGATGGATCCATCTGTAACAGTGCTATCCCCAGGGGAGCTGAACCAGCAGTAGCAAAAATTGGAAATCTTTTTGGAAAACAATTAGTGTAGAGAAGACCTATTGGAATTTAACATACACCGTCATTCTCACTACCTCTGATTTTGGCCCTTTCATTAAAAATAACAATCACTCAGGTTGAAAGTTTTCACATCAGTTGGATCAAAAGAAAAGAAACAAACCAACTTCTTTTTAGACTTGTTCACCACCCTCAGGATGTTACTGTTCATGTGAATTTAGTGCTCATGAAAGTTACAGAAAGGAGACAGGAGTCCTCTGCGGGTCCATGGAACATGCTTACATGAGCAAGTGACCCTCATGTACTGCCTCCCAAGGACAAAACTCTGACTTTGGGGGTTGACAACAGAGTTCCTCCTTGTCCTTGGTTTCTCTGCAGAGGCTGTCAAGAATCGGTGTTAATTGTGATAGTGGATTTTGCGACATGAGCACTTGTACAAGAACTGCAGTGAAACCCATCATATTCAGTCCCCATACGTCACCAAGTATTATGCAGATGTCAATGGCTCTTACCCACTCCTTCCCTTGATGTGGTTTGAGCCAGCAGTGTAGAGGTGAAAGGCTCCATCAGAATCCTGACAGGTCAGTTTTTATAAATGATCTGTTCACTCTTCCTGCAGGATGAGAGTCTTGCGGTGCCCAATCCAGTGACCACCAAAGGCAATGGAAAGACTCCCATGGACTATGAAGGGCACTGGATGAGACCCATTAAGTCTTGCAGGATTAAAAACCAATGCCCCCCCCCCTCCAATGATCTATGACAGAATGACAGTCACAGCAAGGCCACAGGACCAAGGTCAAGCTGAGATCATCAGAGGAGCTAGAGTTGAAGACCAGTTGGTATAAACAAGAAGGGCTGCTGGTTCATCATACTCTGTGAGTTCCCTACTGCTCCCCACCTTTGGTCCAAAATGCCCTGAATTGGATGTGACCATCAGTGCATTTTGCAAAATTCATCTGGCGTCTCACTCATTTGTTAATGGGATGGAGGGAATTGTAAGTGGGGGAGAAGCTGGAGGAGGAGGAAGATCTGAGTTTGTAAGTTGCCTGGTTCATTGGCGATGGGCTATATTCAATTGTACGGCTGCCTCTAAAGTATTCATTGTGATGTATTTTTAAGTTATTTCAAAGGTGCTTAGAGAATATGGAGAGGTGCTCTTTGCTCAGCATTTCATTAAATCTAAATACATAAGTTTTTTTATTGATAAAATATCAGCTGGTAAGCATCCAATGGAAAATCACCCTCAGTGTAATAAACTCTGCAGTGAATTCAGATCTGCTAGCACTACCCCTCCAGCATTTAATTAAGGTTTCCCACTTGAGAAAACTAACCCAGATTTATACGGGTGGCAGATATTCACTGGAGCTCTAAGATCCCGCAGTGTAGCCGGCATTCAGCATCTTTGTACTCCTGAACAAGCCATTTACAGGAGAAGCCTGTCGCATGGCATAAAAATAATTTAAAAAATCTTCAGAAAGGCTGCAACATAAAAATATCTGGCTCTGTCGTCTCTCAGTTTCTGCAAGCAGCAAAAGATCCATAATTCTCACACTTAATGTAATTCTAAGGCATCTAAAGTGATTTACAGTCAGTTTACTCAATACTTTCAGCTTTATTTAATGTAACAGTTATGGCACATAAAAAGTTTATTGAAAACCCTTTGGGAGTATGATTGAGTAAGAAACAGTCATTGCTAATACTATTACAAGAGCTGAAGAGAAGAATCCTGGCATGTTCTCTCTGTGACCTCTATGGCTCCTTGATCAAGGGTTACACTGGGACATATTCCCCCTCCTTCCTATAACAGAACTGCACCGCTTTGACAGGGAAACTCGCCTTTGCATCCTTCTCTCCTGGAGAGCACACAGCTTGGAAGGCATTGAGATTCGCAGCAGGGTCTCTGCATTTTATACAGTTTCCTGAGCAAGATGGAGAATGAACAGGAAGTGCTAGGAATCTGTTGGTACCACCCACCCTCGCTGCCAAATTCTCCGATCTATTCCTTTATTGTCATACATGTAGTCTCTAAGCAGAGTTACAATCTTTTCTCAGGATGAGAGGGAGCTCCCTGAGTGTGTGGGCTGGAATGAGAGGGTGTTGCAATACAGCCAAATATCACCAAGCTTCCAGTCTTGACTTTATTTAGTGCAAATAATTCTTTCAGCACCGTCTATCTATTGAGCTTTCCTCAGATGGGAATTCCTGGCTTTGAACGTCCTAGTAAAGGAAACAGAAAACTTTTCTTCTTATTATTTATAATACTAACAATAATGATCATATATCATAATTAATTCTTGTCCTACAGTTCTGTGTTACTATCAATCTGCCAAGTGCTTAATTTAAAAAGTGCATATCTATCAAAAATAGGAAAATAATAATGATTAATAAACAATTTAGGTTATATTTTCAGCATTAACTAGGAATCCCATTCAAGGACCAGGATTCTATTGCTCAAAACCTTACAGTCTAAGTAAACAGCACTCCCTATATATGCATCTCTCTCTTTTCTCTCTCTCTCTTGTGTGTACACACACACACACACACACACACACACACACAGTAGTTTGGGATAATTTTGCACCACCTCATCGGTTAAGATGTTGCCAAATGACTTCTCTTCAGGAAGTGTTCATGGACAATCCATGTTGTTCAGTGCTAAGATAAGATGGATGTGGCCTAAGAACACAAAAAGAAAACAATGAATTTAGTAAAAAATTAAACATTCATTGAATAAACTGGAATAACTGACACATTAAGATAAAACATGCTCTGCTTGTGAATATTCTTAAAGACAAAAGAGGTCTAAATCTGTCAGATAAATGAACTGTTGTAAATGATTTGCTCAACTGGACTCATTAGTCAAGTGCCAGATTTGCAAAACCAAAACCGAAGTGCTTCAGAGGTGGATTCCAGTTTCTCCAAACTATCACGGTTCATTGAGGATAAGGGTAAATAAAAGGTTTCTGTTTACTTTAAAGCTGCATATACTATTAGCATTTAGGTACCTAGAATATAGCATATCATCATAGATCAGTAGGTAGCTTTTGACAAATAAGCTGGAGACATTCTTTCAAGATTTTTTATCAAGAGATCATCTGCTAATGCCAAGAATTCAGGAAGGAGTCAAGTCCAACGGCAGCAATTTCCCATTGAAGTTCAATTAGGGATGGTCCCAAACCAAAATCTGGGGCAAACGGGAAAGTACAAATCCTGATTTAGTTCCAGAGCTGAACTCTGTGCTGTGAACGCACCCTTCATTAAAGTGAAGCTGAGATGTGTGTGCCACAAGAGAAATGAACACCTGCCTTTGTACCCAGAAGCACCGTTACAGGTGCCAGAGTGTTAATGCTGAACAGATGGATGGGAGAGAAGCAGTGTCTCATGCTATAGCTGGCAGAGCATATTTCAACAAGCCCGCTATTGTTAGACAGAAATGCTTAGGAACAGATGCAGCGAATTCAGCGGTTCAGAGCTAGTACTGGGGTTTTGGGGTCTGCTGGGAGATGACTGTGTAGCTTATGGATTAATGTACTATTATTACATTACACTTCAGGCTTCAAAGGTCTTCCAGGAAACCTAGGCTTACTATCTATTGAATGACATTTTAAGAACAAATAATACATTAATATATTTAATTTGAGAATAAACACATACATTATAGAAGGGGATTTTGTCTATGCTGATAAGGCAGTGCCTGACCTTTCCATTGCAATCCCAGTGTGCTAAGCCATAAAGGGATCTCTTCCAAGAACCTTTTGTACTGGCTGCAAAGCAAGAGCTGTAATGCAGGTTTTGCCTGCTCTAAACTGCAGCTGACACACTGTTTGGAAATAGGAGCTTAGCCATAATTATCCCTTCGACACTAATCTACAGCTACACTGAATCTTGTTGCCTCAAATCAGTTAATCAATTAAGTGTCAAACCACAAAATGTTAATGATTTTGGCCCACGTTTATTATCTTGGCAGATGCTTCCTTCTGCCTCCTCTTTCTTTTCCTTGCTCTGGCTTCCTCCTCTTGAAAATGTGGGGCCATAGTTTCTCTTATCTTGTTTACAAAGGGTTAATGACACACTTCCCACCCCTGGTGAAGCACCCCAAAGGCAGCCTTTGTCACCTGAGTGTTACTCCCTGGCTCACTTGACTGCTTGGTAACGCTTATGGCTGCTGTTGTTTCTATGGCAATGATATCTGGCTAGATAACCTGGAAGGCACTGAACTTGGTGAGCATGAATGGGGATAGTCTCTATGCACTGGAGAAAGGCAGGTAATGGAGTTGGTAGCTATCCCAAAATGACCTACACACTCCGCCACCACCTTTCAGTCTTCACCAACAGTGCCTCTTCTTTTCCAGTTCTCACCCCATTCCAGCCAGCTCTTCTTTGCCAGTGCTTTTCAATAGGCCTAGATCAATGCCTGCTCTTTGGGCTTTGGGTCAAAGAGACTGCTAGCCATGCCACACTGGCTGGTGATTTTGTGCGGTGGAGGAAAGTCCATTTGATACTAGGCCAAGGCCATAAGACTCATTTTCACTAGTGTCATAAATCAGAATTTGAGGAAGCCACAGATCCAGAAGTGAAAGGCGAGTGAATTGAAAGGAAACTGGGCTAGTATTATGGAGACTGGGCAGTGGGGGAATACAACTCCGTGTGTTAAATACAACCTGGAAACTACACAAAGGCAAAAGATACATGAAGTTCCCTTAATGAATGAACCAAGCCCTGCTAGCCATTCTCTCAGTCTGAAATTATATACTCTTCTAGCCACTCAAACCCAGTCCAGCAAATCCCTTCAGCAAGTAACATTGACCAACTCAGAACTTTGTCCCTTATGTAACTGAAACAGCTTGTCCCTATTAGAGCAGTTCAAAAGATGGTAACATTGTCAACATGTTATGTGAATGAAAAACTGAAACTGAAAAATATTTTTTGTTCAAAAATTGTTTTCAGTAAATATTTTCAGCTTTTGAAAAACATTGGTTGAAAAACAAACAGTTTTTTTAAAAACTGTTTCCTTAAGAATTTCCAGTATTTGAAAAACATTCTTGATAAAATATACATAATTTTTGGTAAAACAGAAAATTTCACCAAAAAATAATGTTTTTCTCAGAAAATTCAGTGAAATTTCCTTTCCCCTGGAAAAAAAAATCAATCAGTACTAGTCCGTATAGCTGCTGCCTCCAAACACCATTGGGGGTGGGAATTTTCTGCCCTCCACTTACGATTCACACTGCAGGAGCGGAGCAAAGGGAAAAGAAGAGTATTCCTTTCTCTGGGTTACCATGCGAAATGACTGATGCCTAGACTGTGATTGCCACACTGGGAGCAAATGAAAGCATTTAGCTCCTCGACACTGTCATTGCCCCGCTCCTCATGATCAGTTAAAAATGTAAATAAAAAGACTAGACTTTGGGAAAGCTAGCGCAGGAGGGTGGATGGGAAAAATTGCAAAAGCGAGGTTTATTGATCCCCAGTCGAGATTGATGGCACAATAAGAGCAGGAGGCGAAGAGTGATTTTGCTTTTGAAAACGTTGATGAATAAGCACTCAGGGGCAACAAATAGCTGGACTCACCGAATGATGGACGGCAGTGGGTGAACAAGATGCATTTTTATAAATGGGTGAAAGGAGAGGAGGACTTATTAAAAAAAATGAATGACCACATGTGGCAGGGATATGCCACTAGGGAGAAGCAAGCCATTGATTTATGCGCACTACTGGCATTTGAAAATTCAATAATAACATTGACAAATGAGAGGCAAAGCTGGCCAGAGGACAGCACAGAACTTGGAGTGGAGAAAGAAAATGCCAAGGTCAGAATGAAGGAACACAAAAACATGCTTATGTTGGAAGGGCTTTGAGTTAACTCGTCTATATAAAGACATTAAGAAAAATCAATCTGGGATCAGAGCTCAGCATCTTGACTTGGCGGCATGCACTGGGGCATAGTGAATGGGGGAACAGCAGCTGCCATGGGGTCTCTCTTTGGGACGCCATCTCCTTACTGGAATGGAAAGCTACTGATTATCCTTTAATATTCCCCTCCCTCTTTGGATCGGGCAGGCGCATAGAACTCACTGGCACCTCTGTTACTAAATGCTTCTGAATTCCTAAAAAGCAGGGTAAAATCACCCCCGTGCTCAAACATCAAAGGCACTGCTCACTCGGCAGAGATCAATGCCTGGTCCTAAGTGTTTGCAGGATTAGGCCCACATGTTTTTAATTAGTATTATTATTACAGGTGCACAAATAGGATCAGAGCCCAATTGTGCTGGGCACTGTATAGACACAAAATAAGACAGTCTCTGCCCCAGTATGCTCTCAGTCTAGGGTAATGCTAAGGCACAAAAGGTGGAAGAAACAGGATAATGGAGTAGGATGACCGAGATGGAGGATACCATAATGGTGCAAAGACCGCATTATGCATAATAACAGTTCCAGTTTGCCACCGGCCTAACTACTGTCAGATGGCAGTGATTGGTGGGCATCATTTCATGCAGGAAGAGCATCTTTCACAACAACAGTATTCCAAAACTTTTTGCCGAGACAATTAAGAATGTCACAGACTGCAAGAATAAATAGCAGCAGAGAGGCAGAGGAATACAGTCACGGGGGAAAATGTGTTTTTACCTGAAATCAGAGGTTGAATGAGCTCCAGGGATTCAGAAAGGCTGTACCAGATGGCCAAAGCTGCAGTGGAGAGGGCTCCTGTCCCCAAGGTAAAGAGATCTTGTGAAAAGACAGAGAAAAGGAGTTGCTACCTGTTGTCCAATGGGGCAGTTCAGATAGGTGACCAGACAGGAAGAAGACTGAAAAATCTGGACGGGGGTGGGGGGTAATAGGACTCTTTATAAGAAAAAGACCCCAAAATAGGGACTGTCCCTATAAAATTGGTACATTTGGTCACCCTAAGTTCATACCTAGAGCCAGGATGTGGAACGTGCTGCTTTTTCCTTCCAGTTCACTAGGAAAAGGCTGTTGTAACAAAGCCCTGCTTGAACCTTTGATACCTGTTACCTATATAGGTCCAGGAAAAGTGGTAATAACGAAGCCCCGCAAAAACAGCTCCAGCTACCAACTAAATAACACTTCTCCACAACCAGCTCGAAGAAGGGACCCTGGTCTGAAAGTTACTTTAACATTTAATCTATTTAATAATCCCCGTCCCCCGCCCCCGGCCTTTTTTGCCTTGTTGTCCCCTGACTCTGCTGTTAATGGCAGTAAAAGACTGTGATAGGCAGGAAATAACAGGGGGAGAATGCTAGTTGCCTGGTGAGAAGTTGTATAAATGTACTTTGCTCTTTCCCACTGTTCCTGCTCTCCCTCTGGGCCTGTACTCAGCTATGAAAACGCCTTTTCTAAATGCTGGGAGGTCAAAGGTGCAGAGGGAACATAATTCTGTAGATTGGTGCACTGGGTTCATCTAGTGAGCAATTATTTAGACACAGCTGCAAGGACTGTTTTAAGCCCTCATCCAAAGCTCATTGAACTCAATGAAAATACACACATTGATTTCAGTAGCCTTTATAGTCAAGCACACACCGGAGTCCTAGAGTGGAGGGTTCTATTCCCAGCTTGAAGGCCACTGTAAGGAAACTGACAAAGAGTCCTGTGGCACCTTAAAGACTAACTAAAGTATTAGAGCATAAGCTTTCATGGGCTAATACCCACTTCGTCGGATGACTGCATGCATGCTCTAATACTTTAGTTAGTCTTTAAGGTGCCACAGAACTCTTTGTCACTTCTGCAATTCCAGACTACACAGCTAGCCCTCTGATTCTTGTAAGGAAAGTGTGAGCCCACCCCCTGTGACAGAGAGGCTATTAATCGAATCACTGAGCAATTTACTATTTTGGGATGGAATTCAGCCCTGTGCATAGGGGCTCATGCAAGGCCTGTGAGCCACTAAAGTCCTCAAAATAGGGCTTAGGTGGGATTTAAGTGGTGCCTAGACCTTTTTCTGGACTCTTTGTATAGGGGTGAATTTCATCCTCAGAGAGGCAGCAGTATTGTGAGGCTTTATTGCTTCATTTTCCAGCTTGGTAAACTCACTGTCACAGCTGGCTTTAGTTTTAAATACCAGCTAATATCATGTCATTGAATAACCAAGATATAGCACTCGCCTGCATGTTTTGGGACATGTCCCTAAACAAGTTCCAAGCCAGCTAGTCCTTGGATACCAGTGAAAGTCATTTCCTGAATCTGCTCTCTGTAGTCCAGGGCAAACTTTGACCAAGTGACTTTGGGGAGAGTCCAATCAAAGTATAAACCAGGAGCTGAAACACTGTGTACTATGTGAGTTGAACATAGAACGAACACAGTTCCTTTGTGCCACTGCAGCATTAGTGTCAATAAAAGGATTGCACATAATTTTATTAAAATGTACTTTGCTGAGAATGGGGTTTTCCTTTCTCTTATAGATGTCCTATTTTTCGCATTCCACTCTTATGTTGTTTCTCATTTTCCGCACGTTCAGATTTATGACCCCAATACATTATCTAATCTATTCTTTTATCATTAATAATAATTTGATAAACAGAGATTAGTTTGCTCAATATATCTGTTCATAATGTATTGAAAATTAATAATTTCACAGTGCAGTTATATAATCTGAGGATCTCGAACCACGTAACAAATATGTGCAATTATCATTATCTATATGCAACATCTGTTGAAAGAGAAGCACAAAGAGTACGACTTACCCAAAGTTGTACAGAAAGACAGAAGAACCGAACCCTGCACCACTACAGAGAGGTGGATCGAACACTAATCAGCTACTGGCAGAAGGACGAACAGAGTACTGCCACGCTGTGCATAACTACCCTCTTCCCTTAGCTGAAATGCCCATGGTAGAGTGTTATGCAAACAATTAAGGCTGGGACTGGGCATCTAATTCTCTGAGGTTCCTTTGGAAATCCCGCCTAAACATACATTACAGTTCAGATAATCACAGAAGGACAAAAAGATGAAAAGCAGATAAAAATATTTAAAAATCACACCTATTTATCTGCCTTGTTTAATAGTATGTTGATATTGCTGTGCAGACCAGAAACACTGCAGCTGATGACAGCATGAAATTAATATTTAGAGCCGTTACTGCAGAAAACTGCAGAACCAGATCTGCGGCAGGCATACATTTGGGGCAGCCCCATTGTAGCTGGCTGATTCGCACTTGCTGAGCATGTGGTCTGCAATATCTTTTTTTTTTTTCTTCCTTCTAAAGGTTGGTGAAGCCCTGAGAATTGCACTGAGGCCCATTAAAACAAAAGTAAGATACCTCCAATCATTATTACTCATTTTTATTGCTGCGTTGTTCACAAATGACTGAATTTAGCTGTCAAATGTATAGAAAAGACAAATACAATCGAAGCATCGGCCATCTGCGCCCCAGAAAATGTTTATATTTTCATCAGTTGTTTATGGTGAGAAGGTCCCAGCTCCTTTGTTCCACATCAGCTTAGTTGCAGCATGGGAAAATGAGTGCTTTTCACTTCTCCATTTATAAGGCTCGTTCACTCTCTCTCCCTCTATGTATTTTTTAGTCCATATTTCTTGGGGTGATGCATGGAAATGGGTTTGTTTTACAGGTTCCGTCTCTAATAGTTTTTCATTGCAAAGGGGACCCAATACTTGTTATTTACTCTGTTTTCTTTCAGTGCCATTATTGCAAGCGCTCAGTTCAATCAATCCAATTGCCTCATGGTTATAAGGCTGCCTGAGACGTGACCTATTTGAGTGTGAAGGAAGCAGGAGCAGGAGCAGGGCGGGCTTTGAAATTCTGCCTGTGTTTATATCATATCATTATGGAGGGCTGATTGTTGGGAAGCACGCAAACTTATTTATGTTGTGGCTCAGTTCTTGGTGGATGTAAATTGGCCTTGCTTAGTGTTTCTCCAACTTTTGTACTGGTGACCCCTTTCACAAAACAAGCCTTGGAGTGTGACCCCCCCTTGTAAATTAAAAAAAACAACTTTTAAAATATATTTAACACATTATAAATGCTGGAGGCAAAGCAGGGTTGGGGGTAGAGGCTGACACCTTGTGACCTCCCCTTCCCCCCATAATAACCTCACAACCCCCTGGGGGATGCTGACCCCCAGTTTGAGAACTCCTAGCCTAACTCTATTGATGCTCAATGATGTTAACTGTCTCTTCTTCCTTGATGTCTACAGAGCTGCACCAGTTTAGAGCAGTTGATGATCAGCTTGTATATTAATGTGTGTTTCGGACAAAGGCCAAGATTTTGCAACAAAGGTTTAGTGCTTTGAGGTGGATCAGTTTTTTTTGCAGACGTGACAAAGGTTTTTTTGGTAGCCTAACTTCAGAGAGTGCTGAGTGCCCGTGCTCTGAAAATCAGACTCTTTTACAGTGTCTCCAGTTGGGCACCCAAAAGTCATGAGCCACTTTTGAAAATCTTGTTTAAATGGGAAAGTGGATGAGACAGGTGAATGGTTCTCATTGAAATGCATTTGTTTTTGTTGCAGTACTTTGGCTTTTGAACATGAACCCCCAAAATGTTCAAAAAGAAAAGAAAAGAAAATTAGACAAACTCTAGAACTGGCAGGGTTTTGGGTTTTTTTCCCATGAAAAATTTCCACAAAATTAAAACTTTCTCATTTCTAATAACAGACATCTTCCCCAAGGCTGTTCTATGTAAAAAACGAAGATCTTGGATGTTCATCGGCTCAGTTGAGCAAGCAACTGAAAATTGGCAATGAAAGTTCCAATCCTGAAATTCTTCTATGAGTGAGTAAGGGCTGCAGGATCTGGTCTGAAATAAGCACCATCTTGGCGAATTAGGAAAAACACTCAGAAACCCACAAGGGGGAAAAAAATTATCCTCAATGTATCACTGGGTAGTCAAAGGGGGCTAGAGAAAACACAATTCAAAGCCTTCCGATAAGCAATGTCTACCTGCTGTTAGAAACAAGTTTAGACAGGGTTAAATCCAGGCCTCTGTAAACAGGCTAGCAGAGCTGGTTGAAAATTTCAACCAACAATTTTTCATTAAGATTTTCATGTTAAATTTCACATAAAACATTTGACACTTCTTTAATCTTAGATTTTTGTTCTGCCAGGTTGTAAAGCTGGTACAAAATATTCAAACCTAAATTTTGGATCAATTTTTCACCCTTTTTCAGGTAGTCACCCCACTTGTGCTGGTAAACCTCTCTTCCTAGCATAGTTTAATTAACAAGACTACTCTCTCACAGTGGGTAACTTAGGCAGACTAGGGTCATCACACCTTGCAGTGCCTAGCTGGCTGCTATTGCTTTCTCCCCTATAATCCCTAAATTCTGATTAAAGCTCTTTGTTCTCAAGGGAACCTGGAAACCCTTGACAAAGCTCAACAAAACTGATACAAAATACCAATGAGACCTGTGCAATGCAACACCCTACAACCTGATCTCTCCAGCAAAATTGCACAGACCCATCAGAGGGACACAGTAAGGCCAAGCTTTACCCTACCGGGATTATGACAGCTGTGCCTAAGGAAATAATAAATTGTTTGTCACAAAAGCAAAGCCAGAAATGGGTGATGTCATTGGAACGTGAGAATGGTGTTGCAAGTGATACCAAGAAGATAGGAAGAGATGGCCCCAGGACTCTGTCTTTAGGGTGATCAGACAGCAAGTGTGAAAAATCGGGACAGTGTGGGGGGGGGTGGAGGGGGAAATAGGAGCCTATACAAGAAAAAGATCCAAAAATCAGGACTGTTCCTATAAAATCAGGACATCTGGTCACCCTATCTGTCATATACAGCACCACAGGCTTCATGCAGCTGCCTGCATTCAGTTTCAATCTGCAATAATATTGAATGAAAAATTCCAAGGAGAGAAAGTCTGGGGACATGAATTCCAGGCAAGCCACTTTGTTGGGCAGGGGGAAGAGGGTGGAATAAAGTCTCTGTCTTTTCAAGGCAGCTGGGCTTATTTTAATGGGCAAGGTCAGCAGCAAAATGACCAGGAAGAGAAATCGCTGCCATTACAAATCA
The DNA here is from genome assembly GCA_007922305.1 of Dermatemys mawii. NCBI lineage: Eukaryota > Metazoa > Chordata > Testudines > Dermatemydidae > Dermatemys > Dermatemys mawii. The sequence continues at coordinate 2,515,558 of ML677387.1, forward strand.
GTCGTGATCTTGTATCAATTATTTCCTATGCAGTTCCCTTGCCTTGGGCTGAAGCAAACACGGCCTAATCAGTTTTATATCTACGTTTAATTTTATTGGAAAGAGGAGCCGGCAATGCATCATGGGGCCATGGCATGACATGAAAGGTGACCCCTGCCAACTTAATGACACAATACATAACCCTTAATGAAGTCACTATCTTGTCCTTTTTTGCTGTCTCAGCCCCATGATTTATGATGGCATCATTTTGCTTTGCCCTCTTTTCATTTCAGCTTGACAAAGTAGATGAAACAATTATCTTCGTTATCGGCCAGAGCAGTAGAAATGTGATAGTTGAAGATTTCTGCAGGTGGAGTGCCTTGGCTATGGATCAAAACCAATGGTGAAATGTGCTTAGGAATTGGGTTTTTTTTCTCTCTCTCTCTTTCCCAGTGACTGTGGGCTTGCGAAGATGGATTGTGTATCCCAACAAGCCCTACAAGTCCTATATCACTGTGGCAAGAAGTAATTTCAGGAGAAAGAAATCTCTGAAGCTATAGAGAGAAGGAAGCTGGGGATTTTTCAGTTCTTTTTTTCTACATATAATGTACACCGGCTGGTATTACAAATACTCATATACGCATACTACACTGTGTATTATGCATGTGTATATTTCTAGTTATCTATATGTGGAATCAATGATTGTGTGTTTGTATATATACTCTGTGTGTGTATATGTGTATTTGTAGTTGATATAAGATTATACAAGATTCAATTCTCTGAGGGGAAATTCACGTATAAATGGGCACAGAGCCTAGATGATGCAAGTACACTGCACTTCCATGAAATATAAAACTGTTGTTATTATTTGTTTGACAGTAATATCTCAAAGGTGCAACCATGCTTAGGGTCCAGTTACGCTAGGGGCTGTAGGCACACAAAATAAGATGGAGACCTCGCTCCCAAAAGCTCAAACTCTAATAAGACAAGAGAGAATGGCAGGGTTAGTGTTCCCATTTTACATACGGGAAACTGAAGCACCAAGAGATTAAACAACTTGGCCAGGGGCAGTGTATGGCAGAACTGGGAATTGAGCCCAGCTCTCCTGAAACCATTCTACATTGTATTTAGCCCGGCACTGATGTGGAAGGGGTAGGGCAAGACTGCTTCTCTGAGTTTCCCCTCTACAGAGTTTAGGTGCAGTCCTGTTGCGTGTGGGGTGAATGGGCGTATGTCATTCTACTCTCATCTTCTAAAAGAGCTGGCTTAGTATGGAGGATCAGAGCCTCCTGCACCTGTTCAAAGGATGGCAAAAATACTGCTCCGACATGCACATCCCTTGCCCTGCTGTCAGAATTCTAGATAAATCAGCCAGAATTCCTCCAGGGGAACTTCTGGCAGCATGGTCTCATTCTAAATCATACAAGCCATGGCTTCACTATATTATCAGCATTGCCAAGCCCAAGCAATGAAAACTCCTGAATTAAGCCTCCACCACCCAACCCACATAATAAGATTTGGTTTAAAAGTCATGAGATTTTTAAAAAAGAATACATTTATGAGTTCCTTTTGATTCGCCTTTTGGTTGCTGACTCTTTAGGGTGCAGTAGGGTTATGTTTTCACACTTTTCTCCGCACCCATGAAGTTAGAAATGTATTTTTTTAAAAAAATGAAAGCTGAGATTCCCTTGTAAGCAAAGGACACAAGGAACTGAGGCATGCAGAAAAAGAAATGAAATATGAGACTCATGATAAAATCATGGGAGCTGGCCACACTAGGAACATAAGAATGGCCACCCTAGGCCAGACCAATGTTCCATATAGCCCGGTATCTTGTTTTCCAACAATGGCTTGTGCCAGATGATTCAGAGCAAATGAAAAGAATAGGGCAATTATTAAGTGATCCATCCCCTGTTGTCCAGTCCCAGCTTCTGGCGGTTACAGACTTAGGGACACCCAGAGTATAGGGTTGTGTCCCTGGTCATAGAATCATAGTACCATAGGGTTAGAAGGGAGTGCAAGGGTTATCTAATCTAACTCCCTGCCAAGATGCAGCATTTGTTGGGTATAAACCATCCAAGACAGACGGCTCCAGCCTGTTGGCTAATAGTCATTTATGGGCCTCTCCTCCATGAATTTATCTAATTCTTTTTTGAACTCAGCTGTACTTCTGGCCTTCTCTGCATCCCCAGGCAACAAGTTCCACAGGTTGACTGTACGTTGTGTAAAGAAGCACTTCCTTGTTTGTTTTAAACCTGCTGCTTATTAATTTAAGTGGGTGACCCCTGGTTCCTGTGTTATGTGAAGGGGTAAATAATACCTCTTATTAACTTTCTCCACACCATTCATGATTTTTCTAATGGTTCTTAACCTTCTGTCAGCTTTTTTGACTGCCCCTGCTTATTGAGTAGATCATTTCAGAGAACTATTCACGATGACTCCAAGATCTCTTTCTTGAGTGGCAACAGCTAATTTAGATCCCCATCATTTTGTATGTATAATTGGGATTATGTTTTCCAATTTGCATTAGTTTGCATTCAACACTGAATTCCTTCGTTCATTTGTTGTCGAGTCACTCGGTTCTGTGAGACTGCTTTGTACCTCTTTGTGGTCTTAACTGTCTTGAATAATTTTGAATTGTCTGCAAACTTTCCCGCCTCACTGTTTACCCACTTTTTAGATCATTTATGAATATGTTGAACAGTTCTGGTTCCAGTACAGATCCATGGGGGCTCTGCCATTTACCTCTTTCCACTGTGAAAACTGACGATTTATTCCTACTCTTTATTTCTTATCTTTTAACCAGCACCTGATTCAGAAGAGGATATTTCCCCTTACTCTGTGACTGCTTACTTCTTTGCTGAAGAGTCTTTGGTGAGGGACCTTGTCAGAGGTTGTCTGAGAGGTTTTGGAACACTAACATTGAACTCTGAAACATCATCAGTTAAAGAACACAAAAGGCGCATTTCCCCCGCCCCCCCAAAAAAATCACGGGTCTCCTGTGCAGCAGAGAGGTGTCAGACTGCATAAAAAGATCCAATCTTCTCATGATGTCACTGCTCCTTCTAGCAAGCCCAGGAGAATGTGAGTGAGAGAGAGAGGAGTAGGAGGAGTATAGGAAGATGCAGGAAGGAGGACGGGGAAAGAATGATTTTTGGAGACAGGAGAGGCAGATAACCATCAAGGTGCATAATAAACTGAATGCAGGCTGATTTGGTGAAGGCGGTAGAATTTATCCTTTGTGGTAAAATAGTTCATTTAGCTCCCAGATATGATTTCTTTCTCTGCATTTAGGATGGGGAAGTCTTAAGTTCTGGGTGTGTTAATGAAGGCTGTTTAGTCTGTCTTGCTGCCATCAGCTACTGGCCATTGTGGAGCAAGTGACTGTCGTTTCATGCATAAGTCCAAGGAGTAGGTCTCAGCAGAGAGGATGTACTGTGAGTACATTGTGCTGCGAGATGGCCGAATACCTTTGGGAGAAGGGGAGGGAGTTATTTTAGGCCAGAGAATTGGCACATGACTGAACTCTTAGTGTCTGGGAAGCTGGAGCAGTTTCCCCCTTGATATTTACAGAGGCTGCATAATAGAATCCGTCTTCCATTGACAGAGATGCAGATGGAAACTGCCTGCACCGTAGCCCTGCATTGATGACAAAATGTCCAAGCTAGCCGTATGCTTGATGGCACTTAGAAGTACTGCAGCAATATTTTTGGCTGCTGCTTCTCAGGGTTAAATGCATCTGATGCTGTTTCCTTAGTCTCCACTGTATGCGGAAATAATTCAGGAGGACTGTGAACAGACCTTAACAGGAAGACTGAGGCACATAGATTGTTGTGAACACAACAATTAATCATGGAATTTAGATGTGGAAAAGATCTATTAGACTATCCAGTCCATCTCCTGGCCTGGGTTGCTCCCTCCAGTGAATTTTCAAGTTTAAAACATCCCAAGTACTAGGTCTTGTACCTCTTCCCTTATTCCACAAGTTGATGTAACAACATTTCTGGCTACATCTCACCTGCAAGATTTGAACCCTGGGCCTTCTGTTCCACAATATAGACTTTGAGTACAAGAGTAACTCCATTAGCAGACTGCTCCAATAGCAGGTCCATACAGAGAATAACAGACAATTGGAGCAAATTTCACAATTTCAAGGGGGGTTGAGTAACGCATCTCACTGTATGGAAATTAGTCCTGCTATTCAGCCTAAGTATTATTGCCTCTAGAAACCTTGTTAGTCACTAAATTGCTGGAGACCACTTAGATGGCAGTGTTGGGATTAGAATTTAGCAGTTCCTAGCCTCAAACCTTGTACTCAATCAACTATCTGCTCACTCCCTATTCCTGCCATACAGACACCAGCACTGAGCATGTAAGTGGTCTCTGTATTTAGACACATTCTTTCTTTATTTTTAAATAGGACTAACAAACCTTGGATGGTTCTACACCCATATTTTCCAGACTTCTAGTGCTCCTATATACTCACTGCAGGTCAAGATCCCCTGTACAATGAGTCAGTCTGAGTGCCCCTAATTAAGTTATTCTGGCTCATTCCTGAGTAATATAAAACATGTCTATAAACCAAAATTCTCCATCAGGGCCCTTGATATGCCTAATGTTCTATCTGCTTCACAAGGCGGGCTTTCTCTTTGCTCTGTGGCCTGAGCAGGAGTTGTTTAGGGAGCGGGGGCGGCATGGGGATGAAAAGAGAAGATAAATGTAGTTTGGCAGGACATTAAGGAAAACCACAATATTGCCTTGTAATGCAGCTCCTATCTGATCAGCGGAGTCAAATGTGGTGCCGTCGTTATGTCTCATAGGAAGTGGAACCAGCCGGCCCTGTCAGAGTGATTGCCTAGATCTTCCCTGAGATACTCCTTCTGCCTGTCAGAGATACCAGCTGCTGAGGAATTCCTGCCATGTGCAGGAAACGGCCCTGACTGAACCAACATAGGGGGGCCTGCTCCTAGAATTCCCTCCCAGGAGGAACAATCACCCCATGGAGGAGGGAGGGGCAGGACCTTGGCACCCATCTCTGTGCAAGGATTTTGTTCCACTACTGGCCTGAGCAAACCTGGTCTGGTTGGTATTGAGGGTGGAGGCGTGGCTGGGAGTGGGGAGTTACTATTAGGATTTTTTTCCCCCATGCAGATAAAGAAAGAACAAAGGCTTTTGTATTGCTCCTTTAATTTCAAAAGCTTAATCCCATCTCCACTCTCAGAAACTACTTTCTGTTCCTGTGGGAACTCATTCATGTTAAAGGTGGGGAATATGATCACTTGATAAATATCATATGAATATGATAAATAAATGACAGTTATGCTTAGTATTTTTGCAGCATTTTGCAAACATGGAACTAATTAATCTTCACAGCCATCCTGTAAATATCAACCCCATTTTACAGAGGTGGAAAGTGAGGATCAGCAAGGTGAAGTGACTTGGCCAAGGCCACAGAAGGTGGAAGTGTCAGAGCCCAGAGTAGAACTCAGGTATTCCAGTCCTGTTGTTTGAATAAGTCTAGTCTCTCAGAGGGAGAATATGAGCCACTTTACACTGCAGACAGATGGGTTACAGAGATAGATATTTCTGTTTGGGGTCAAACGCATCCCATCACTGGTGAGTATTGGAGTTTTATCCCAATAGAATATTCTTCAATGTTCTGTTTGGCCCCGCATTATCTCCAGAAGTGGGTCTTGCACACTTCCCTTGGGGCGACTATTGGCTATGTCCACCCAGTGAGTGGAAGCTTGTGGCAAGCAGTCTCAAAGCCAGGGTGAACAACTCAGGCTCATGGGACTCTGGCTACCACATTCAAAACAGCTGTGTGGACGCGATGGCTTGGGTCTGAGCTCCAGCCCAAGTCACATCATCTACACTGCTGTTTTTAGCCCAAGCCTCATGACCCCGAGTCTGTCGATGATGGCTCTGGGACTCGCTGCCGCAGGCTGTGTAAACATACCCTTAATGGTTCTATAGAGACTTGTTCCCGACTGAGTTTTAGTGGCAGGTCAGAGCAGGGCTCATTAGGGATTAGAGCTGGTTGAAAATTTGGGACAATTTGTCCTGAAAAAAATTCAAAAATTTCAGTGACATTTTTGTCAGAGTTTTAAAAAATTTCAAACTGCTCCAGTGGGAGATTCCTTAATCTGTCTATCAAATTCCAGTACTGCAACCCTCAAGTGACAGTGACGTGCCCAGTCAAGTCTGCCTGGGCCTGATGTTGGTGAATTGGTGGGTGAGGTTCTCTGACCTGTGTTATGCAGGTGGTCAGATCAGCTGATCACAATGGCCTTAAAATCTATGAATCTTACTCTTAATTAAAGTATCTTGTGGACACCTGTTGTCTACCTGTGATTCAATGTTGCGGATGGACACTGCAAACAGACCTTTTCAAAAACTAGAAAACTGCTTTAAAATAAACTAGGTTATTTTTCAGCAGGGTAGCCCTCGGCAAGCATTTGCTCTATCAGTGTGGGGGCCCGTCGGCCCTAATCAGATCTATCTGTCCAAAGCCTGGGAATTAACTCCAGTTTCAGCTATCAGTGCATCCGCACTACTTCACACCCCTTTCGTGTGAAATTCCACCCTATTGAATTAAATGAGCGTTTTAACATTAACTCCAGTGGAGCCAGGATTTCACCCCTAGTGTGGGCAAGGAAAGGTGCAATGGAGCTTAGACCATTTCAAGAGGTTTCAGGGTGTTTATATGGTGCTCACAGCCATGGTATTTGAGGGACCCATTGCTACCATGTGATGCAGAGATGTCAGTCTTATTAATAAATAGCAATGAACCCTTTTGCAGGGAGAGGGGGCTTGCGGTGAGTGCATGAAGGGCAAGATACTCAAGGCTTAACAAATCAGGCTGCTGTACCTGATTTCTGCCCCACTTACCCATTGGTTGCTCTTCCTCAGAGCATGGGAGAGGAGATCTGTAATCTCCCAGCTACAGATTTGGGGAACTTTGACATCCCCTAATGAAGTAAACACAATACTGTCATGTACAAACAAACAGCAACAAATTAGCAGCAGACACATGAGCAAGACACAGCAGAAGAGCACGCTGCGCTCTTTGCAGTCAATTAATGCTGACTGCACTGGGTCCTCCTGCTTCCTTCAGGTCTCTTTCTGAGCCAGGTGTCCCTGTGCCTTGGCCTAAGGTACAGTGTTAATCCACCTGGTGCCATTTGGGTTGGTATAGGTTCATTACTGTCTCTCCTATTGGAAGTCCCTGTCTGAGGAAGGCATGTGTTCTGAATACCCACAAGGGAAGGACTTCACTGATGTAGCCGAGCTGGGAGGAATATTTCCATGGATCTTCAAATCTGGGGGTGTCTGTGCTATTGGTAGACCTGGGAGGAATATTTGCATTTTTCTACGCACTATTTTTTTTTACAAAACTAAAAATGTCTCAGTTCTTCAAATTTTGAGGGGCTGTGATAGGAAAAAAACCCATTTTTTAATTAAAAAAATAAGTTTCAATGAATTTTTGGTAACTGCTCTAATCTGAACTGATCTGCAACCCCCAATTTGTTTTAAATTATAAAATAGGCCTCCTCCTGGCAGAGAACAAGCATGAGGAAATTAATTTTGGAGAAAGTGACGAGGCTCTGAAAAAAGCCACTTAGGATGAAATGTTGCTCCAGCCATAATCACAACATCCCCCATGCAATGCTATAAGAGAGGCCAATATATTAATAACCCTCTGGCTCCTTCCAGCTGGGGATCTCAGCAGGCTTTACAAACACTAATTAAGCTTCCTGCCCATTCTGTGAGATAGGGTGTATCATTGCTATTTTATGGGTGAGGATAAGGCCCCTGTCCGGAAAACAGAAGTGATTTGTGTAAGGTCACATAGTGCAGTACAATTGGAAATGTGACTACATCATGTGTAGACATGCCCCACCAAGCTTTGATCTTGCTAGCTTGAATAACAATAGCAGTGAAGCTGCAGCCCAGATCCTCCTTGGTGTGCACTTGGATGGCCAGCTTGTCCCGTCACCAGGGCTGCTGCAATGTCACTGCTATTGAAGTGTTCTAGCACAAGTAGGCCTACAAGAGCTACTCTCACACTTTCAACTTCAGTCCAGATGTACCCTCAGAGACACCCCACCAACAGAATCCTGGGCTGAGGTTCACTGCGACAGCCTCTAGATCACACTGCCCAGGAGTCCTGTCGTCCAGTCCCACGCTGTAGTCACTAGCCCGCCCAGAAAGAATGCCCAGCACTGTGGCCAAGAGTGACCACAGCAGGGGGCATTTAATGTCAACGGTAACCAGGCATCTTTGTATTAAGTGAGAGCCCAGGCAGCGGGTGCATAGTCAAGCGGAGCGTTGGGGGCTTTCTTCTGATTATTGCTTTGCAGCGCTGCGAGCCAGAGGGTCGGACTCTGCATCAGCCATCACTCAAAATAATAATGAAAAAAGATAAATAAATAAAAGCAAGGTTCAGCCAAAAAGGAGCTCACATTATCAGCCAATAAACCAATAATCCATTAGTGACCAAGGTTGCTGAATAATATAGTACTTTCACAGTGCCATAATTTATGCTGCAGACTAGAGAATAGACACGATTATTAGAGTGAGGGCTACTGGATGACACATGATGCATGACCGCGCGGCATTGATCTTCACACAACAGGAAGGTGTCTAGACTGGGAGATGTATGGCCGTGCGATTCAGAGCAGGGCATATTTCATGCGGGGCCTAATGGAGTAGTGGAGCCTGTGATGAATGGTTTGCCTAGTTTCAGTAGCAGTGCAGTTATAGCAGTGCTAATGCCTGACCTCTCCCGGCTCCTCATGTCCTTCATTCAGTCAGGGTGACCTCATTTAAAGGGATGGAAGATGAGAGGCTGAGAGTGTCTGTGTACGTGTGTGTGTGTGTGTTGGAGGGGGCAGAGGGGAGCGCGAATATGAAAAATAAAAGATAAGGGGAGGCAGTGACTCAAATGAACTGTTGTCTGTCATGAGCCATCCCCTCCCTTCGCTTTACTGGGGTCTGGTTTGCCCTGGTGAGGGCAAACCCGCTCTCACAAAGTCCCAATTCTCATGTCATTCATATGAGGTTACTCCTGATTTACACCAGTGTAAGTGAGGGCAGAACTGAACATCCCAGCTGTGCTAAGCAGGCACAGGGCTGGTTCTCAGGGTCCTCTTTGCCTCCCTAGTGAGAGAACACATTTGCTGCAGTCCACAGGGGGAAATAAAACAACCTGGGAAGCAGCTCAAAGCATCGGTTCTGGCACTATGGGTGCGGGGTATGAGGGGGGAAGGAGGAGAGGTGCTGCAACAATAGTGTGCCCTTGTTGCCGAGAAGGCTAACGGCATTTTGGGTTGTATAAGTAGGGGCACTGCAAGCAGATCAAGGGATGTGATCATTCCCCTTTATTTGGCATTGGTGGGGCCTCATCTGGGGTGCTGTGTCCAGTTTTGGGCCCCGGACTACAAGAAGGATGTGGATAAACTGGAAAAAGTCCAGTGGAGGACAACAAAAATTATTAAGGGGCTGGGACACATGACTTATGAGGAGAGGCTGAGGGAACTGGGATTGTTTAGTCTACAAAAGAGAAGAATGAGGGGGGATTTGATAGCTGCTTTCAACTATCTGAAGGGGGGTTACAAAGAGGATGGATCTAGACTGTTCTCAGTGGTACCAGATGACAGAACAAGGAGTAATGGTCTCAAGTTACAAGTGGGGAGGTTTAGGTTGGATATTAGGAAAAACTTTTCCCCTAGGAGGGTGGTGAAGCACTGGAATGGGTTCTCTAGGGAGATGGTGGAATCTCCTTCCTTAGAGGTTTTTAAGGTCAGGTTTGACAAAGCCCTGACTGGGATGATAGAATCATAGACTATCAGGGTTGGAAGGGACCTAAGGAGATCATCTAGTCCAACCCCCTGCTCAAAGCAGGATCAACCCCAATTATCAGACAGAGAAGCATTTGAACTTGGAACAAACATAGCTAATTTTTCATAATGGGATGAGTGAAGGCAAGGATGAACTCCTGGAACCCAGACACGAGTTGTTCATTGCAACCCTCCTCTTCCCCTGCCTTGACCCATCCGTTCTCCCCTCACTATACCATCTACCCCCATCACGTTTTTGGGTTGGAGAGGGACTCTGAACTTAACAAGAACACACACCAACATTTGCTTCAAATGTAAAATCAAAAAGTAACAGAACTAAAATAAAACACAACAGACAACAATCCTCAAACAAACAAACAAACGAAGTAACTCCACAATGAATTAAAAATGAACCAATTATTTAACTTTTTTAAAATGGAAGTGCAGCATGAAAGCTGAATCACAGTGGCCTGGGCCTGATACTGTCATATCATGCGACCATCTGCAGTCCGTACGTCCCTTGTTAAGGCAGCAAGCTAACGCCTGTGATCTATTTCAGCTCTTATAGTGCTGTTTCTTTTAAACTATATGGATTACACATTAGGTTTTCTTATGACACTTGGAGAAAGAGTTTTCACCCAGCAAAGGCCCTGGCATGGAGAGCAGATGCGATTTCTTTGTGCCAAGTGCTAAGGCAAACCAACGGCTTCACGATCCTCTACCAGTATTCTGTGGATGAGACATCCTGAATCAGGGTCTTACCTCCCAGAGATCCAGGGACACAGAGGTGTCACAGGAACTCAGCCAACCTCTCAAGAACCTTTGAAAGCAGGAGCATTTGGCTGTTCTGTGTGGAAGGTGGATATTTTTGCATCACTCTGCCACCACTGAGGGATGGGAAGAATGCAACTCCTTGGGTAGAGTTGAAACAGCACTGTGCTGTCTCTGGGTGGAAGCAGGAAAGATGGTTGCTTTGCTGGTTTGGAGCCTCTATCTTTTTGTAAGGTAATTGCTTTAGTTAGTGCCTAAACATAGCAGTGCATCCATGGTGGCATGGGCAGTCTCTTGGGTTAGCCGCCCCATGTACAGTCCTGTCAAACACCACCGGTATGTACTCGGGTGGCTAGTCCCAGATAATGCCATGGGCCACGCCAGCTGCCGCCCTTGTGGTCACAGACACAGAGCAAGTTTTAGTGCTAGCTCAAGCAGAGCCAGTGTAGGTAGCTCTATGCAAGCTGGGAATCACGCCGCCCTGCTCCAGTGAAGATGTACCTGTCATCTCACTCATTCCAGTTGTAACTTGAACACTTGCAGTTTGCTCGATGGTGAATAGCTCATGATCTAGTAGTGATTCCCACAGGGTTCCTAAAGGTTACATAAAAGCATCTGGCATGATTGAAAAGTGAATTTAAAAGAAAGTGCATTTCTTTTCCCCTTAACATTATGACTCTTCTTTCTTTATCTTTTGTTAGTTTATTATTATGGCTTTGTGCTAGACAGCGTACATATGTGACCAGAGTAAGAGACAGTCCTTGCCCCACAGAGTATGCAACCTAAATAGACAAGACAGACAAAGAGAAGGCAATATTATTATCTCCATTTTACAGCTGGAAAATTCAGGCACAGAGGGAGAAAATCACTTGCCCAAGGTCACATGGGGTGGCTATGACAGAGCCAGGAACTGAATCCAGACCTTTTAGTCCATTGCCTCAACCCAAAGACATCCTTCCTCTCTGACTACAGTGCTTAAACTAGGATGCACAGGACAGCTGGGAAAATACTGCCCTCTGCATATGCTCAGTCTCTAATATCCAGCTTTTCAGAGGCCCTCTTCCTGTGTCTGTCCTCTGCCAAGACTTCCATAAATTGGAGTTGTCAGCACATCCCAGAGCTTGGGTTTATTGCAAACCTTTAACCAGTCTCCAATGCCCACTCCAGCTAGTTAGCTGTCCATTACACCTACAATGATTCCCTCTCCCCAAACACACACCTCTATCCCTCTACCCGGCTCTCATGTGTGTCTGGAGAAAAGAGTGCACAGTTACTTCGTTCTTCCTTTCGCCATCTGGGCTTATTAAAAAAAACGAGCGGCAAATTAAAAATAGGTGGGTACAGAGAAAGGAGGATGACATAAAGGGCCATAGAAAATTCTCTGTGTACTTTTAAAAGCCTGAATTGCCATATGGACTGGCAGAGAGTCCTGTTTTACATTTCCACTGGTACATGACTGACATCATTTACCATTAAGTTCTATTTGAATAAAATGGTAGTAGACATTTAGGTAATATTACAGGCCAATAAATGTTTTAAGCAGCCTTGGGGAGATGCTCTTGAAACATGGTCCAGGCCAGGATTCTAAAAATACATCTTATTGCTGTATATATTAACCTCTTTTAGACTTCTAGCTCTCAAACAAATAACGAAGCCCCCACCCCTTTTACAGGCGGAATTGTTTAAGGGTCCCCAGCTATGTTTTTTTCCTCTTTTTCCTTTTTAGCTGCACTGGGCAGAGCCATGAGGGAATGTAGTTAAAATTCAAAAAGGTTCCCCTTTATCATTACCATGAATCAACACAATAAATGAGCCCCTTCAGAGCACGGTAATAAGAATTTGATAAATCATCAGCCAAAAATTAACTAGATGTCAAAACAATCTTTGGGAAGTGTGATGGATTAGGGGTGATAGCAGCAATTAATCTCCCAGCATGAGTTCACAGGAGAGACTGAAGGCTGGGAGATGGATACAGGGGGAGACCAAGGCCTCGCAAGGTCAGGACACTGCAGAAAGGAAAAAGAGAGAATGAAAGAGAGAGACAGAGAGAGAAAGAAAAAAAATTCCACTGAGTCGGCAGTACCTAGGCATCCAGCAGCTGAGCTAGAGGTCAGCTGCATGCCTTTGAAAACCCTTCTGCCTCCAGCTGCTCTCTGTGCTGAGACAAGCACTTTTCCGCTCATGCTAATAAGTGCCACAAGCCAGCTCGTGGGGTACAACACATGGCTGGAATGCACAGGAAGCCCAAAGAGGGTTTCTTTTGGAGAGGTCGTATCCCTTTGTAAACAATGCCAGGGAAGGCTGGGGGTGAAAGGATAGTGGAGGAAGAGAGAGCCTTCTCTCATGTGTGAATTCAGCCGGAGAAGGCCTGTCAGCCTGTGTGTGTGGATTGACTAATTCCAACCGAAGGCAGGAAGAGAGTGCGGGAGGGGAAGGGCCTTTGCGGTCATAAATCCCTATCGAGCTGCAAAACCACTTCCTCGGTCTTCCCTTTGCGAGCCGGTTTTCAGTGATGTAGAAAGTGGTGAGCAAGGGAAGGGCTGCTGTCTGTGCTCCTGGCCCTGGCTAGATCACATCTTGTGCCATTGCTGCAGGGCCCTGCGATACACGAGTCACCTCCCAGCATGCCACTGAGACCCTAGTGAGCATGACTGTGGCACAAGGATCACAAAGAGAGCTGGAGAGGACTGGAGTGCTGGATAGCAGAAGTCAGAAGGCAGAAGCCTTGTTCTTTTCTGACTGTAGGTGCTTAGATACTATGGGGATAGATAGATAGGGTGTATGGGGATGGATAGATAGATAGATAGATAGATAGATAGACAGACAGACAGACAGACAGACAGATGGGGCTATGATGGTGGAGTTGAAAAACACAGCCAATTACCACTTTATTCTGCTACCCAGATAAATACATACTCCAGGCCAGGTCCTCAATTGGTGTAAATCAGCATAATCCCAGTCACATCCATGGAGCTCTGATCATTTACACCAGCTGCGGGTCTGATTATGTATTATTATTTATTACACAAAATACTATTATTCATTACAGAACCCGGATGCCATTAGAGATTTTAAATCCGGGTTACCAACAAGAGGACTCCTGGGCTTTGTCTGGCTAGAGGGCAGAGGGGGTGAATGTGATGCCCACACAGTCTAGGAGATGGATAGGCACTGTCACAATATGTGAATTCTGTGCTGCCGATGGCTAGCAACATGCCACTGTGATGGGTTGGCCCCCATTCTAGGATGTCACCTGATGTACTGGGATTTCAGTGAACCTCCCCTGCTGCATCAGCCTCGGTTCCCTCTCCCTGCTTTGCTGAATTGGGTTCTCTGGCCTCTTGCAGGTAAGGCCACACCCCACTGCAGACACAGACTGAAGTCAGCTCTGTGTGACGCAGACAAAAACTCTGTCTGTGATGCAGACACAGCTCTGTGTGAAGCAAACACAAACTCAGCACAGTTGCTATGGACTCTGAAGGGAGTGTGTGACACAGAGGCACATTGTGGTTCACTACTCTGTATCAGCAACTGCTATCAGGCCTGGCACACTTACCACATTTAACACATTGATATCATAATATTTATCTGTAAAGAAGGTCATGTTGTCCCTGGTTGGGTTGTAGGATGAGCTCTTCATTGGCATCTGTGATGTTGCAATTGTAAATGCATTGGCTACTCCTCTGTGTTGAAGCAAAGCATTCACTGGAGCCCCTTGTCTGTACATAGCCAATTCAACATAATTTCTACTATGACCTCTGAGTAATTTATTTACTGGAGAAAGCTGAGCTCAGGGCTCCAGATATTCTTACCTGATTTTGATTCTGCACTAACTGAGCCACAAAGGGACTGAATGATTTGCAGAGTGTTATGCAGTGTGTGAATAACTAAGGAGGCTTAAAATCCGCTGCCTGCCAGTAGCTTTGCTCTAGTACCTTCTGCATTGTTTAGGAAGCAGCTCTAAGGTTATGGCTTCTTTCCTGTTCTCAGAGTTTGTTCAACCAGGGGCCTAAGCAAACAGGATTTTGTATAAGAGATAAATAGCTGGCAATTATTATGACACCACGTGATGCTTAGTGCATATTAATGTCAGAAAGATTTCTGGGCAAAAAGAAACCTGCCAAGTTGGACCCCTATCCCAGAATGCCTGTCTTCCCTCAAGATGAGATGAGACTTGGACAGGACAGCTATTTCCACCGAAAAGCAGGTGGGGAGATACTTTCCCAGGGATGAAATGTAGTGGGATTTATTATTAACCAACAATCCCTATATGACAGTTTTGCTTGACCATCTGGAAACTTAGGCGGGGTGGACAGCCCTATTATCCAGGAGGTGGCAGGAAATAGTCAACTGTGGATTGACTCGATTGATTGCTTATTATTACAACCAGAAATTGACCTAGAGCAGCTGGGAGAGCTACATGTACGAGAGAAAGAGATTGAACAAAGGGGCCAAATTTTAGGGTCTGCCCCAGTGACACAAAGGAGCTTTAATTCTAGCTTGACAGGCATCCTTCAGACTCCAAGGCAAAATCTGACAGTTGTATTGTCATGAGCATGGCTGGGCAAATGGAGAAAAATTGCACCATGTGACTAAGTCGACCAGTGGAAATTGGCAGTTGAAATAAAAAAGTCCCCCAAGCCAAAATTGAAAACCAACTTAAAATGATCAACCAAAACAATAGGGGAAAAGTTCAATGGGGAAAAATTGCATGTTTTGCAGAAAAATTTAATTTCCAGCAAATGTCAAAATTTTAAAAAAATGGAAAAAAAAATTAATGGGAAAAAAAGACAAACAGAGGTTATTAATAAGATTTGTTAATGCTTGTTTGGAAAGTTTATACATATTAACAATCAAAAAATAAAAAGTTTCAAAACACCAAGAACAAAATATTTAAAGCCTCTCCAGGCCCCAATTCAGCAAGATGCTTAAGAACATTCTGTTATGTTCCTGGCATATACACAGAGAAGTTAGAGAACATTAACACTCTTGCTGGAGGATAGCAATCTCCCACTACTTTATTTCTTAGAATTCAGAATGATAATGCTCAAGACCACAAAAACAGAGGGAGACAAGGCAGGCTGCTCCCCAAAAACAGAAAGGCACAACTCACCCTACCTTATTGTAGACTGTCTGCAAACTGGCTGCAAAAGCATCCAGCTTGCAAGTGTTCCTATAGAGCTCTGTACCTGGAAAGCAGGATCATGAACCCTCCCTGAAATATAAAGTGACAGCTTACAATTTTAAACGTAGTTTTTTTCCCCAATAGCCACATGTTCCTCACTGCAACTAAATGCTTCGTCCCACTTAAGTTATTGGGACAAGTCACAGGCTCATACTTTGGCAGGTGCTTATGTATCTTGATGAATTGGGACCTTGATCCAGATCCAGTAAATGTTTTTGTATCTAGTGATATTGTTCCCTATAGAATTTATTTATGGCCATTAAAACAAAACAACCACCCAGGCCTAACTCCTCTTCATAAAAGGTGAGACACCCTCCTCTCTGCTTTCCTCTTGTAGGCAATGCTGCCTGAAGGCACATTGGCCTTTTCAGTACCTTGTGGGAAAAGACTGACTCCCTGACATGCATACACTTTTGCTGTGGTTAACTCACAACTTGAGAGCTCATAAAACATCTGTTTACATTTGCAGAGCAATATTAACGTTGTCAGACCATGGCAAATCTGCATAATGTTAATGGACATGTGTATAATACACAAGCCAAAATACACTTAGAATGGGACATGTTGGAAAATAAACAGCTATTAACTAATGAAATTTAAAGGAAGTTGGGGGGTGGGGGGGAAGAGAGAGAGAGAGACTCACTGTCAAAATTCTATAATCCTCCTCACCCTCCCTTTGCAAACCCACTGCTCACAGTTATGGCCTCAGACTGATGTGCTAGAACTTTGTTTCAGAAAAATGCACCTTTTAAATGCATTGAGATAACATGGAAAGGAGCATAGTATAAAAACTAATGCCCTGTCTGCATTCATGATATCAGCGATATTGATGTAATGCTAATGTACTAGATCTGGTCAAATAATATCAATTTTTTTTTGCAGGATTCTTTTTTTGTTGGGGGCAGGGGAAATAGTTTTGAAGGCCAAGCCCACCATAATGCCTGTGGAGCGCCTATACTTCAAAACCCGCAGAACACGAGTATATGTGTCTGTGTGTCTGTGTGTGTGAGAGAGAGAGTTGAAAGGCTTGATTCTCATTTACATCAGCAGAGTACAGCATCCTTAAGATGATTTAAGGCTCCTTTACACTGCCAGAATGATTGGCAGGGAGGGCTTCTTTGTAGGAGACTCAGGCCCAAATCATGCAAAGGCTTTACACACACAAATAGTCCCACTGAGGTCCTTTTGTGCAATGTTATTCACTCGCTTAAATCTTTGCAAGACCATATGTGAAAGGATGAACTGACTCAGATGCAAGCATGCCAGGAACCATTTTAACCAGGAAATACGCCCCTCTATGGTATATATATAAATGGCCTCTATTTCCATAGCACTGGAGCATCTCACAATCTTTAATGTATTCATCTTCAAGCCTGTGAGGTAGGGAAATGTTACCACCTCCATTTAATAGATGGCGAATGGAGGCACAAAAATACTAAGGCCCAAATCCTCAAAGGCATTTAGACACCTTACTCCAGTTGATTTCTAGTACTTACGCAAGGTCACAGAAAGTCTGTGGCACAGTAGGGAACTGAGCCTTGGTCTCCCAAGTCCCAGAGTTAACACTGGATCATCCTTCCTCCTACAAATCCCTACTTCTTCTCTGTTCTTTCACCTCTTCCTGAAAAGTTATGTGTTTCAGCTTCCCGGAACATAAAAACTCCCATTTTTACTTAGAATCTTTCACAGAAAAAGTTTCCTCGTGTCTAGAAAGTTTTTTTTTCTTCAACTCCCTGTTAAAGTGACTGTAACATTCCATTCCCCTAAATTCATTGCATCCTCCTCACCTCCATAGACATATTTGTAGAAATTAAACCCAGCTGGCCTATTTCCACCTCTACACCTTCCATTAATATATTTTTTATAATGGATAAAGCGTGAAAAAACAAATGCTTGGAGGTGAGCCGAAGTGCCCTATAATTGAGTGGAATAATATCACCAAGGGGCTTTTCCAATGAGGCACAGATTTCTTCCGACATACATTTTTAAGAGTCCAAGTAGATATAATGAAGTCCAGAACATTTCAGGTTTTCCCCTTAATATATCCATCATGTCCAGGTCCATTATTGACACGCTGACTTTCTTGTTTCTGATTTAAACTGCCAGACTCAGTAAAATTGCCCTGACAGCTTTAGCGTTTGTGGCAGAACACTGACATGATGTTACTTACAGCTAATTAAAGCTGAGCGCATAATAAACAATCTTGGGAGCCTAGCAACCTAATTTCCTCTGGCGTTGAGTTTGCTGGATCTTGACCTGAACACTTTAAAAAGCTGCAGACTCCTTGGAACCTGTATGTTAGTCTTAGAGCTCACTGGAGCTTCAAAGTGTGGGGCCTAATGTCCCAGCTGGAAAGACCCAGGGAACATGAGAATTGGGCATGTTATTGCTCGTGGGGTTTGGCAACCTGCAGGCAAGAGTTAAGTAGGAATCTGTGAAACTAGGAAAGTGGGTTTTTAGCGCTATTTTGATGAGGAAGAGGAATTATGTAGAGGGAGCCAAGGGGTTACAGCTGATGAGTAATGGGAAGAAAATGAGCAAAGGAAAATTTAAACTGATTACCAGGAAATATTTCCTACTGGTGAGCTCGGTTAGATGGCAAAACTGCCTCTGAAGGAAGTGGTGGAAACCCCATTGTCTGAGTCATTGTAAAACAAGCTAAAATGGTGATGACATTAGCTATAAGCAGAGCAAGCAATTTCTTGGGACCCCAAGCAGCTCAAGTTCTCCCCCCCACAAATTTAGTATTAGCTTCAAAATACGGTTCATCTTATTTAACACAGACTTTTTAAATAAGTGTATCCGTATGTTTTTGTGTTGGTATTTTTTTTAGTTTGTGAAAATAACACAATTAGAATATTTAGGCAGTGGATTAAATACCAAATACTGCTGCTTAGATCCCTCAGTGGGCTCACACCACCTCTTGGCTGGACAAAGCACTGGAAAATATAGTGCAGAGAACAAACAAGCATTAGTGGGGGTGAGGGAGTGAGTGTGGACAGGATGACCTAATAGAAACAGATTTTCTACAGTGTCTTCATAAATTCTGGAAAGTTTTTGACTGCATCTGCTCACTTTTCCTTTGCCTCCCTCCTTTCATTTCAACACCCAGCTTGTTTTACAGAGAGCTGCACAAATCTATCACTTGTCTGAGAAACTACATATTCAAAAAACAGAGATTTTTTTTCCCCAGTAGAGCTCATGATCCCACCCTTGTACAAAATATCACCACTTCCTCAGAGGAGCATGTTTTGGGTTTCATAATACAACTGAAGTTGACAAAGACATCTCAGATTCTCAACCAGAGACCTCAGCATTTTTGTCAGGGATGAACCAAAGATCCCCACCCAGTTTTGTAGAATAAATTGAGATTTGAAGTGAAGTAAATGCAAAATAAAATGCAAAGTAAATGCTGTTCACACAAGGGTCTAACATGCTTTCTATTTGCCAATATCTCAAGCACTATGGGGCCTGATCTTCCCTACTGCCTTATATCACATATCTTCAGTCACACCTGTACAAAGGAGGTGGAAAATGCTACCAAGCCAAATGGCAGCACGTTGCCCAGACCTAAACAGCTTCTAAGGCTGTAAGGTAGGGTGAATCAGGCCTTGTGGTCATTTTCTCCACTCTCCTACACCAGTTTCACACATTTGTGTAACTCCAATGTCTTCAGCAGAATTGCTCCTGATTTACATTCAATTAAGAGCTTGTCTGCTAGCAGAGTTACACTATTTTGTCTAGTCCATGCCCTGAACTGCAGCTGGATAATATTGCGAGGTCTTTTCTAGCCCTACAGTTCTATGAGTCTATGGTTTAACTTAAGGGCGATTTTAAATTGATTTGGTTAATCAGCACAGAATGCTATGCAAGCAATCTTATTTCATTTTAAGCTAGGCTCATTTAACCGTATATTAAATGGATTGGGAATGGACTAGTGCTGAACTGAAACAACTCATTCTGAACCTGTTTGTCCAGGCAGGGGTTTGTGACAATTTCATTATATTTATTTTAAAAGTGATTGTAGTTAAACCAAGGCAACTCCTGCATGTTGATGAGGTCTTAGGGAGAGAAGTTTCAGGATCTGCAAATATTTTCACAAAAGAAGGAGCTGAGCTGAAGCCAGAGTGGAGTGTTCTGCTCTCAGTCACGTTGGTGCACATAGGGAGTCACTCCACTGAATCCATCTGTTCCTATCAGAGTCAGTGGCGTGGCTCTATGCTTGCACTGGTGTAACAGAGCAGGATTTTGCCCTCACAGAGGATCCAAACAGCCCTGAATTCTGGAACCAGCTCTGGTGCTGAATTTTGCAGCTCAGCACCCTCTCTGTTTCCTACTCCACCTATCTCCTCCCAAGACCTGGGTTTGTGTGCCAAGCGTTTCCCTACTCTGATGTCTGGCCTGCCAGGTCAGCAGCAGTTTAGCAGAACCCAATTTCCTGGTGTGACATTTTTGGATTGTGATTGTTCCAGGTGTGAACCTGCTTTACTTGAAGGAACCAACCACGTGGGTTGCAAGAAAAGCAAATAACCCCATCCCCATCCCCGAATCATATTTGCTAGTGATGAGCCTACACACAGTACTGCAGGTGGGCTTCTGGGCAGAGCCTTGCATGGGAAGAAAATTGCTAATAATTATTGACCAAGAAAAATGAAAAACTGGGGAGGTTAATACGTTCCAAGGAAGAACATCTCTCTGGGCCTCTCATAAAGTCTGATGACATCACACCCTGAGTGGTAACACGCTTGCTTGTTACTTCATTGCTGGAGGATTTTAATAACATGGAGCTGGACGTCCTGCTGCCTTCTGAAGGGTGCAGGCGTGAGTGGGGGATGGGAGTTTAATTATGTGAGAAACTTGGCTTTAAGCAGCCGCGCTCTGCTGATGAAAATAATGCTGGGAAGCTTTTTGAAAAGGCACCAGCAGGGCCTGGAAAGGAAAGATGCCAGGGAAAGAATTCTTCCCTCCTGCGAGAGAACAATTTTGGTTCAAAATTCACTCCCAGCATGGGTAGGCCTGTGAGTCTGAGCTGTGATCAGAGGCAAGGCTGAGATGTGGCCACAATTGCCCATAATATTCCATTCCTTTAAAGTTCACTGAGAAATCCATTCCCCAGCTTAGCCTGATCTGTAGCACCCTGTCTCCTTAATGCTGCAAACAGTTTGATTTAATTTGCTTTGGCTGCCTGGGAGAGGTGACACACACAGCCCTTTTTCCGAAGGCAGGGAGGGAGGGACTGGATGGTATATAAGGTAGAAAAGAGCCCAAGTTTCCTGATGCCCAATCCTGTGCCCCCTGAACAGCACAAGGACTAAAAGGACCTCAGTCACCAGCGCCATTAATCTGGGAACTATGCTAAAGTCATGCGGGGTGGAGAGAGAGGAAACAAGGACCAACCCTTGGATTAAGGACTCCTGAAAAATCAACATTTCCCCCCTTTTGGCTCAGCTGAGTTTGTTTTCTGTTCCTGACTGTTCAGCCTGTTTATTTGTCACTTTCAGACTCGTGTTCATTTCCAGCTGGGTTGTGTGTGTACGTCAGGGATCCAGTGGGAAAGGTGGTGCTTAGTGACCCCCAGTCATTAATCACACTGCCTGAGCCAGGGTCTCTTCATAGCCAGAGCCTGATTATTGGCTCTTGGGAGCTGTGTAATAAAATGACAAGAGGGAGCGAGTCTATTTCCTATCACTGAACTGCTGACATTTATTCACAGTTGGTGGGGGAGAAGAGTGTGGGTGGGTGGGTGGGTGGGTGTAAACATGAAGGGGTTTATGACTGTGCATCTTTATCTCAATTAGCAAGCATGTGTGTACATACAAATGCATGAGTGTGTCTGCCTGTGTTGCACATGCAAGGGAGTAGAGGATAGCTAATTACATATCTGTGGAGCCAAGTGCAATTGTCTGGATAAAATAACCATAAAGAACTAGAGACAGACCTGGCCGAACCCAGGATCCTACTCCCCTGGAACATCATACACGTCAGCTAGATCAGCTCTGAGAATCAGGCCATGTGCAGAGGCCTTCGGAGACCTCTGGATCTGAATCTAAGTCAATAATATCTAAAAGCTCTTAGCAATTTTGAAAATCAGGCCAATGTCTGAACCATGACCTTAGCTCAGATCACCCCATAGACACTGGGATACTCCAAATCCACATCAGTTCTGAATTCTGCAGCCATAACACTCCTGTTCTAGTGCATTGGTCTATAATGAGAGCTTGCATTTCAAGAGGTGCTCTGGCTGTGGAATGCCCTGATGCCAAATATTGGTCATGCTTCCAGGAGTGATATAGCATAACACTGAGAAAAAGCAAGGTCAACATTGTAGATATTTATAATCAGGGTCCTGGAGGCTTGGGGTCTTGGCTGGGTGGAAAAACTAAGTGATCCCATCCTGACATTCCCATCTCAGGAGAACAAGCTGGATGGCACACACAACTGGTAACAATTTTCTAAAATTGGAGAATTTTTTGTTGTTCTTTGCTTTTCCTTCATTAATGGCTTCTTCATGCCACCTCTGGCCATCTCACTAGTCAGTTTACATCATATGGGAGCTATCAGCACAGAGGGCCAACGTGGGGAGATGGAAAACTTTTGCATTGCCTAATGATTCAAAAAGGACCCTTGATACTTCCCTGCATGTTTAACTGTAGAAGGAAAAGTGCAATAGTGGGAGTCGCAGGCTATATCTGCAAAGCTGCCTCATTGAAGCAGGATTGAAGATGCTAGAAACTCCAAGACACAGCTCCAAGGCTACCAGCTCCATTTACAAGCTACTGGCTCCCCTTCAGCCATCAAGGAACAGATTTATGGCTCCCTGGCAGCCCTGGGTTTCAGAATCAAGCAGCCTCCAGGCACATTGTCCTGGAGCCCAGGTTCCAGTCCCAGCTGAAGTTGGATTTGAAAAAAATTCATGCCTGAGTCCCAGTGTCCATACTGCTGTTTTTGGTGAGCTTTCCCAATTCTGTCTACCCAGGCTGGGGAGCTTGCTCCCAGCGCAGTGTAGACATAGCCTTCCCCTCTCTTTTGCACAAATGCAAAGGGATACACAAGGTGTGGAGAATCAGGCCCAAATACTGCCCTGAAATGCACCACTGATAATTAGAAGCATTTGCCTAATGCACCTTCTGCTGCCCAGGCAGCGTGAGCTTCTGATTTATGCAGAACTCTCCTAAGGAAGAGGGCCAGGTTCCCTGCCATCTCCTTGCTGAGGGGCCGTCTCTCCTTCAAGAGCAGGCCTGGAAGTGGAAGAGATAGAGAAGACAAGATGAGATGATGGCAGTCTAGAGTTCTGAGAAGCAGGGAGCTAGGCCAAAAGGGTCCCAATGCTGGAGCCCCAGGATGAGCTGCTGCCCCCACTCCAGGCCCCTCTTCCCCTTCTTTCCACCAGGCAGATCATGAATTCTGCTCCACCCCCGACCCCCAACATGCTCCTGTGCAGAACCAGAATGTGGTCAATTCCCCCATTTGCCAGCCAGCCAAACCTACAAGAAATCACCTGGTGGACTGATAACAGGCACTGCGGACATCTCCCTTCCTGAGCCCTGCTCTTTCCTTTTCTATCACAAATGAAATAAAACCAGGAAAGGGGAGGGGGAAAAGTCCATTTGAACAAAGTCAGTCCAAAACAGCAGGCCAGATCCTGACTTGTGTAAATTGGTATAGCCTCATTGGCTTCCCCGGGGCTCCTCTGATTCACAACCACAGAGGATTTGGCTCTTTGATCCCCGATGGGGTTTCATGCATGAAAAGGAGTGCAGAATTTAGCCCTAAAGTCTGGTAAAGAAATACACTGATCATCAGCGGCACCTGCAACTCCTAACGGCCAGTGCAGTTAACACTGGCTGACACAGAGAGCAGCCCGTGAATCAAGGTGTGTGAAGGGAACAGTATCATTAGTCCTCATGTGTGCATCTGAGCAAGAAGTGCCTGATTAAAAAAAAAAGAGAGAGAGGCTCATTTGCCGTTGCGACTATATCATACCTTTAACAAAAAGTCACTTTGAGGTCACTGTTTTTGTCCAGTATTTCAATACATTAAATGCAATTACTTCATTGTTGATTTACCTGTCATTAGAGGCATGTGTTTGAACATGATTTATTGAGTGAGTTTTGTGCCAGTTGACTTGCAATAGATTGCACAATATTCAAAAAGGCTCATTTGCTTGGCATTACATTAGAAGCAGGGTGATTGCAACACAAAGCAATGTAAATGAGTTCTGAGAGGCTCCATCATTCATGTTGTCATGTACTGAATCCTATTATTATTTATTACCATAATTGTACTGTGTTTCCTGGGGCGATAAATTAGGACTGATGGGTCCTGCTGACAGCCAAGGACTGGACTCGCTTTATATAGTTTAATAGGGATACTGTTGGGTCTCAGCTTGGAGGAGACTTGAGGAGGAATTTAGGAATGGAACAAAATCTTTTCTCTAAACATCTCTTTTTTTAAAAAGGTAAGATTCTTTCCCCAGCCAGCAGCAATTTAGGTCTTGATAAAAGCTGGAAAGGAAACACGAAAGCTCTGTCTTTCATAATAGGATTGTTAAAACAAATCACTGCCCTGTGTCATAGTCCGTTTTATGCTTCTTGCTGACAGGCAGCCTCAGTAGTGGGTGGGAACAGCAAGAATGGACGGATTAAAGGATTGACAGTGGGTTATGATGGCTCCTTATTTGCCAGTTCCAATCCCGCTCAAGCCAGGAATAACTACAAGTTATTGTTACTAGCTACTGGTCCCTGCCAAACGGCATCTGGTTTGGGAAGGGGATCCTCTCATCCTAGCTGTTGTGCCTAGGTGTAAATGTCACCATAAATGGCCTTGTTAAAAGTCTCCCTTAATGGGACCGGGAATGACTGGACCTTAGTGACTGAATCCCCTTCTCACTTGGGGCCTGCTCCAAATTCCATGGGTGTCTTTCCATTGCCTCTGGATCAGGCCCCAGAAGCTGTCCTCCCTCCGTGTTAGTGGGACCATGTGGACTGCTAGCTATAGTGGAGAGAGAGAGGAGGTCACATGGCTGCAACCTTTACTCCTTATAAAGTGTCTTTTGGCCTGTGCAGCTCAGTGTCAGTGCAAAATGGCAATGGGGGCTTTTGACGCGGTTTGTCCTTTGGGATGCATCATACGCTGGCGCCAGGCATTTTCTAGTCTTACAGGAGGTGGCAGAATTCTCCCCTTCTCAGAAGGGGACGGCAGGCAGCATCCTTGGTTCTCTGCAAACCTTTCAATTAGCAAGGAGGCTGCAGATCTTTTTGATTGTTATTGACGTTCGTTTTATAACAAACTGATGGTGTTTGTGCCACTGTGGAGCACAGACTGAGGACAAAGGCAGCAGGACATCTTAGCAAATCCCAGACCCTGGGGGCAGCATTAAAAATGGAAAAGCAATGGCACACTGACATTTTAGATCCAGTGGTGAATCCAGCGCAAATGCCATCCCATGTAGTGGGAGATCCTGCCTGGAAGTCCATGTCCTTGCAGTCACTAGGGCTAATATTCTGCCTAACCAATAACCCGTATGCTGGTTGTGAATCCTCTCTACTCACCCTGGCGAGGTACTTCTTGCAGGAATAGCTCCATTGACGCCAATACTTGGGAAGTGACGCCTAGCTAATGCTCCTATATGCTCAATAACACCTTTGTCCGACAGATGTCAGTGGGTCTCATCACTGCTCTAGGTGAGTAAGGGGAAGCAGAAGTGAGACTTTCCCAAATAAAAAGAGGTGAAAATTTGCACTAATGGAGGCTTCTTAAGTGAAACCAGGGAACCTGACAGGATGTGAGTTACTGTGCAATAATTCACATTTAAATGTGTTCTCAGGCAGCTTGCTGGGCATTTTCACAGCACATAGGTGTGAATTATTTAGGGCATGGGCAATGATTAATTCAGCCATAAGTCAAGCTATGAAGCGTTGTATTCAAATGACTTCTGCGGGGGAGACAACTAAAGAAGATTAAAAAAAACACAAGCCACTTGGGCTATATTTTTAAATCTGAGACATGAGGGATGCGGTGCTTGAGTGTAGGACTGGGAATGCCTAATCTGTGGCTGCAACTTCCATTGTGACCTCTGGGAAGTCACTGAACCACTCTAGGTCTCAGTTTTTCCCATCTGTAAAATGGTTACTATAACACTCACCTACTTCACAGATTAAAGAGCCAAATGTGAAGGACATTACAGATTTGAAGATGAAAGTACCATTTAGAATAAATATTATTAATGAATACGTATATACCTTTCTGCAGAAGGGAAGGAGGACGGGTTACCGGTTACAGTTCCAGCCTAGAGATCACTTCACTGCTCTGCCACAGTTTCCCTTGGTGACCTTGGATAAGTCACTTAGACTCTTCGTGCCTCAGTTCTCCAACTGTACAATGGGGATAATAGCACTGTCCTACCTCAAAAGGAGGAGGGTAAATACATTAAAGATTGTGTGGATTTAGATTCTAATCTAAATCCACAAGGCATGGATAAATAGAAGAAGAATGGAATTGAATAGAATAAGAAAAAAGCCCTTTAAGAAGTCAAGAAGAATCCTGTCCATTCAAATGAGACTTTATTGACATAGCAAGCTATATATACACAAGTGTTTCCAAAGTGCAAGAAAGTGCCAGGCTGTTCAGGTATCTGTGAGAGATGTGTATGACCTGCACCATCTTAACTGTGAGGCTGACTAGAGACAGGAGGCTTACTCCTGGGTTTATCAGATAGAGCTTGTCCCTGGTTTAGCTTTGTTGACTTAATTCTATGGTGCTATATCAAAGGTGAACTTTGCCCATTATGTTTCTGTATGGAGACCAACTAACACAGCATGAATGCTTCAGCAGCCAGAAGTGGTAACCCCACATTACCTTGGAAATAAAGCAATATATTAATTTCTGTCCCAAAGAATGAGACAAATGCCATTATCAAGGCCTGTGTCTGCAATCAAGAGATCAGCAGCAACCTCGGCTCCCCCTCCTCCTTTGACTGTTGCTCAAGATCACATTCCCCGTGCCCCGCACAGACATATGAAACTTGTCACTCAGACATCAAAGGTCCTTTCCCCTCACCCTGCTGCCACAGTGACACATTTTTGGTCAAGCACATCATATTAATAGAACTCGCCATCAAGCAGGGCGTTCGAACAAAGGAAGGATTGTGCAGCGTGCGGCATGGCTGATGGGCAGATCACCAGGTAACCTGATGCAGGAGCTATAAAATATCACACATATGCAAACAAAAGGTATGGAGACCAATTTCACAAATAAACTTGTGGTTTGTAGAGATTTTTAAAGTATATATTTTGGTACTGACCCTGGCACAGGGTTGTATTGGGTTTCCAGTCCCGCCCTTAGTTTAATGTGTAGATTTCCTTAAATGGTGCAGTATTTCCTTGTTTTCTCCAAAGGCTTCCCTCCCTGCTACATTCTCCTTTAATAGTTCAGAGACAAATTATGGCCCACATTCTGCTGCCCTTAGTGGAGCCAGATTCCCACTGATTTCTGTAGGGATGTGGCAAGTCAAGGCCACTTTGCCGTAACACTTCGCCATTCATTAGCACCTCTCAGCAAAGGATCTCAAAGCGCTTTTCAAACATTAACAAAAGGAAGCTCACAACATCCCCTTCCATTTAATGCTAGTATCCCAATTTCACATGTAGAAACTGAGGCACAAGGAGATTCATAGAGTTTTAAAGCCAGAAGGGACCATTAGATCATCAAGTTTGAGCCCCTGTATAACACAGGCCAGAGAATTTCACCTACTTAACCCTCTATTGAGCCCAGTAATTTGTGTTTGACTACAGCATGTCTTTAAATGATTGGGTCAAATTCACTGGCAGAGCCAGGAATAGAACACAGGAGTCCTGGAGCCCAGTTACTGGCTCTAACCCATGCACCCCAGCCCTTCCTGCTAGGCTGTAGCAAGAGAAAACCCACAGCATGTGCATCTTGCTGCAGGAAGAGCCCTGAGCTAACACAGAAGGGAAATAGCTCCAAGAATTAGAATGGGGCTCTGGACTTTTTAGGTCACTGGTTCAAATGCACCTAGAGTCAGTGGTAACTGCAAGTTAACAGCTGAAGTTGCTTCCAGAAGGTGTCCCATTCCCCAGGGGAGGGTTGGGGGCAGGTGTCAGGTTTTAAACTGGCATCGATTGGCCCTTTTAACACAATCTTGACTAAGAGACTGACTAACAGCTGGAGGATGTTTGAGGCTCCCTCCCACCCTGCACACTCCTCTTAACCTCAGAGGCAGATTTTCCAGCCTAAGACTGAGCCATGGCCTGTGCCATAACTAGCCAAGCCCTTAGAAAGGAACTCCAATTCAGCGTTCTTCCCTGCATTACTTTCATTTAACGATTTAGGTTTCAATGATGCCTTTAAGACAAATGGCAGGAAAGGGCAAGTGAAGAACTGCTTTGTACCAAGGAGAGCACTGGAGGCATTCTACCTTTGTGCCTCCCAGAGCCCACCAATTACAACAGGTGATAGAATAATTTCTCACACACCATCCAGAGAGGCAGCATAATCCTCCCCCCTTTCCCTAGTTGGGCATTAGAGAGGGTGTGGGGAGAAGAGGCAAAGACTCTCTACTTCCTACCCCCATTTCACACTCCCTCTGTCCCCAGCCACTGTTGAGGCTCAGTACCCTCTTTCAGGGGATCACTCCACTGATAGCAAATCCCTACACTCCCCCATAACAGAGGTTGCTATTCCAGGCAGTTTTTTACAGGTTGTAGTGGTTTGGTGAGCGGTTGAATCCACACACAAGGAGAGTATGTCTGCCTCAAAGTGCCTACATTCTAATGAACAGGACAGGAAGAGGGTCAAAGTGACTGAGGCCACTGACTGAACATTAGATGGTAATGATTTTTGTCCCTGAACAACATTGGCTGGATTTGAACCAACTACCTGGAAGTCAAAAGGTGACATATACTATAAGCTCCTTCATAGGGGTATTTTGGGCAGTTTCGGTGGGAGCTCAGAATCTATGCATCCTTCCACACAACCCTGGGAATATTACAATGATGCAAAGTATAAGTGACTAGAAATGAAGATATTAAGCATGTGTCTCTGTCAGTTATGGCCATTATCATTAGTAGACTAGCTACTATTCCCTATATATTCCTTTTAGAATCATTCACAGCTGAAACATTTATAATGGCTCAATGAATATGAATGCAACATTTATAACCATTTATACATATGAGAGTTTGGGACACATACATCTTTTATTGCAGGCACATAACTTCCCATTAACACACTGTCAGACTCACTGATGGGGGTTGGAGGAAAGAAGACCCCAGTTTGTATTGAAAGACTGGGAAATTATTCTTGTCTGAACTTCAGAAATTCCTCTCCTTACCACAACAGCCTTTTCTCCCTAGTCCTGCACCTCTTCAGACTCTTTATTCTTTCATTAACACTGGAAAAATGCAGGCCGTTACATCTGTTAGCAGACATAATTTTAGACAAATACAACTTCTTATCAAATAAGCCTGCAATAAATGTTTCATGAACAGAACCCATCAATAGAACTCCCAACACTAATTTAATGAGAAGTATCAAATGAATTTTTTTATTCTGATATCTCCCCAGAGACAAATGATACTTTGCAGGCCTATTTTTAACAAATGAATTATTGACTTAAACTGGCACAATTAATCACAATATAATGGGATCAGGGGATGTTAGAAGCTCATTCATCACAGCAGATGATGAGTACTGACTCTTCCAAGAAATGAGGCTCTTTAATCACTCCCAGATTAACAGCTACATGCTTTCAAATTTCAATCATAGGGAACTGGCAGCATGGAAAGAGAAGAGCCCACTTCAGCAGGAAGAAAGAAGGCCCAATGATACCTCACCATGGGCCTGAATCATTGTACACAGTCAGAGAGGCATTGGCCTTTCACTGAGAAAAGGAGAGAGTCTAAGTTATACTCAGTTGTTAGGAGCTCACTCTTGCAGTCCTTCCTCAGGTAAGCAGTCCCACTGATTTAATGAGCACTGAGCATATTCCTGTTATACATTCCCATATGGGTGGGTGATGAGCAGAAAGCCCTATAGAAGTGAATAGCAAATCATCTTAATTAATCCTCTCCTTAATAGAATCTCCTTTCTCTAGGTGTTTGCAACTATCCCGCAGGATTTACTATAGAATTCTATCCCTGCTACAGAAAAAGTCAAAGTCTGTAGGGTTTTAAGAGAAGTTTCTTGTAAACTTCATGGACTTTATTTCTATTAAAATCCACAGGATTTTTCTGTAAATGTGCCAGACCTGGGCCTTTAGGCCCCAATCCTGCAACTAAATCCATTCAGGCACTGAAGTCAATGCAGCTCTGAGCAGGAACAGCAGCCTGCCAATGCATTGCAGGATTGACCCTTGAGATTGTGAACCATTCACAGCTGGGGGCAGTCACCTGAACCTGAAAACCCTTACCTGTGGGCCCAGTTCTGCCATTCTCACTCATGCTGAATAGCACTTTACTCTGTAAATTATCCCACTGAATACTGGCCCTTCCCTGGATTTTCACTCTTCCCTAACACCTACATGGTGCCTTTTCATTTCACTTTCTCCCACCATCGAAGCAGAGGACCACCAGACTGCAAGCAGTCCTGCTGCTGACACTGGCCCTTGGACAGTGAGGTGTTATACTATACAGCCTTACAGGAAGGCTGATACACACTGTGAGTAGCACACCACAATACCTCAGGTTCCCCTCTGAGCTTCTTGAGGAATGCACATATAGAGATGTAGTTCCAGTAACATCTCTTGGGGGACAAAGTTGGGAGTGGGGGGGAGACTGGTTTACTAGACTCCACACCATAAATATAAGTGGCTCCTCCCTTAAGCAGCAGAGGTGCACAAATAGCCCATCCCTGATCCCTTTTCAGCTTTAGTCTTCTCTGACCTTTGCTCTCAGGGGCTTCTCCAACACCATAACATACACTTCCCCTGCCTTTGAAGTAGGTGCTCACAGACCCCCTCCGCTCCACACTTTGGTGCAAGTGTCCCTGCAGCCTTCCCACTAGGGATTTCAGTTAATCCTTTGCAGCAACAGCATTGCAGGACCTGATCCCTCCCTCTTTCCCCTGGACACCAGCCCCAAGGCTGTGCTAAGTGAAGCAGCAGGTTCCTTCAGCTCCCAGGTCTGTTCCCTTATCCCCAGTATGCAGCTGCCCTCTTATCCACTGGGAGCTCTTCCCCCCACTCTCTATGAAGCTCACCACTGAGCAATAACCCTTCTTATCCTAGGCATTGCATCACATGACCCTTGGTCACCTGACTCAGGAACAGGTGCAGACTTGGGCTTTACCCCCTAATAGACTGAGTTCTCCTTGTAACAGGGGATAACACTTGCTCCTTTGTAGGAGAGGGACAGGATGAGATCCCCTGTTTCAGAGATTCATAGACTCCAAGGCCAGAAGGGACCCTTGTGATCATCTAGTCTGATCACTGGCACAACGTATACAACACAGAGCTTCCCCAAAATAATTCCTATAGCAGATCTTTTAGAATAATCTCCAATCTTGATTTCAAAGTTGTCAGTGATGGAGACTCCACCAAGATCCTTGGTAAATTGATCCAGTGATCCAGTTAATTACTCTCACCATTAAAAATTTACACCTTGTTTCCAATCTGAATTTGTCTAGCTTCAACTTCCAGCCATTGTATGATGTTATACCTTCTGTGCTAGATTGAAGAGCACATCATTAAATATTTGTTCTCCATGTAGATACTTAGAAACTATAATCGGGTCACCCTTTTACCTTCTCTTTGATAAGCAAAATAGAGTGAGCTCTTCTTGTCTATCACTACAAGGCATGTTTTCTAATCCTTTAATCACCCCCATTGCTCTTCTTGTCTCTGTACTGTACATCACTGAACATAGTCTCATCCCCCTGCAAATACAGCAATGAATTCAGCACCACAAAGGTAACATCGTAGGTCCAGCTTTAGCAAAGCATTTAAAGCCATGGTCAAATCCCAATGAAGTTCCATTGTACTCACTATAAATGCTTTGTTAATCAGGGCGTTGGCTAAGCTTTCTAGGTATTGTGATTGTATCTTAATAAAATGCCTGGAGATAACAGCCAGAGAAACCCTGCCAACCTGGGTCTGAAAGGTAGTCATTTCCCAATTCTGGGGCGTGCAAATCCTGTCCACCCTTCAGACATCATGAGAACCAACTTAGCAGACATTTCAAGTTTTAAACCTTCAATGGCAGAGAAAATTAAATGAACAGCTGTGGCATGAGTGCAGGTTGAAAATACAGAGAAAAAGGCAAATCTTATGCAAAACCAGGTCTTTGTTTTACTTACCTGCCAAGACTTGAGTTCAGGGTTCTGTGTTTTCTTAGAAACAGTTAGTGACATCCCGAACACCTCAAGTAGAGCTATTTCCTGCACTCTCTGCTCTGCTTGAGGTACTCGTGATGTGAGAGATTCTTGCAGGGGAAACACAGTGTACTCAGCTTGGGACTTCACAGGAAAACAATGGATCAACGGATTCTGAGCTATCAGGCTTTAAAAGGAAAATTCATTTTTGTTTGTTGGATTTAGAGTTCTCCCTCCCCTCCTCCCCATTTCTCTCGAAAATGTACGTGGCACATAAAAATTGCCAGACTGGATCAGACCCAAAGTCCATCTAGTCTAGTATTCAGACTCTGACAGGGTCCAGCACCAGACCGTTCAGAGAAAGGTGCAAGAAACCCAAAGTAGGCAGAGGTGGGATAATCTACTTCCCATGAAGGTCTCATGGGGTTGGTTTAAACCATGAAACATGAGGCTTCATCACCCTTCCAGTACTCTATTTGTTATTGTTAGCTAATTGATCCACAAATCCCTAATGCGTCACCAAAGTGGTGAGAAAGGATTTGGCAAGATTCAAAGGGGAGCTGAAGATTTATATGGATGTGAGGAATAACTAACACTGAAAGCAGTGGAATTTTACCATTGACCTCAGCAGGAGCAGAACTAGTCCAGGGTGCTGGTGTGCAAGATATCACATCATTCAGGGCCCAATAGAAGGCCCTTTAAGAAGACTTCTGCACGATTCAAAACTGTGAAGGGCATCATGGCAAATGAACTCCATCCCGCAATGCAAAGGAGCATATGATTAAATGAATGGTTGGCACTTTTAGAACCAATAAAAGGAAATGTTCCAATAAGCCATAAGAAAAGCCTCTTTATTGGGAAGAGAGTAGGGAAGAGGACTGGGAAAGCTCACAGATGTATTGGATTGTGTTAGACTTTTCCAGAAGATGTCATTGTCTGCTAGGCAATAATCAAAAATGGGACTGAACAGACACAACTCATTTGTACTCTTGTGCATGCTACAACTCAAGTCTTGCTCAGAAACCCAGGCCAGTTCCTGGGTCTTTCGTGTTTTTTTGGTAGCCAGAAATGTTCTCTTTAAACAAATAGAGAGAGAGACCTGTCGCAAAGGTAGAATTGATTGGGAGGAGGTCTTTGTTTTATAGATGGTGGGAGGAAATCAACTAATATTAACAGCAACACTGGGCACATTATCATCCAATGGTTCCATTTAACAGCTTCTCACAACACATGCAGTTTCCATTATAGTATCCTGCACATGTAATCTTTGGCTGGGTCTATCCTCCAGAGCTCAGAATTTATGGTCATGCAAATACTCACAGAATTGAGTAACAGGCACGCCAAAGAATGAAAAGGGAAAGCTTTCTTTGTTTCTGCCTCTAGGTCATGTTAACTCCATCCTTGCTGGGTTGCAGAGGGACAAAGGGGACTGGTGATTCCCCCCACTTCTGTATATGGGAGTGGCCACTGCTGGAAAACCATGAACTATGTACAGACTGATTTGGCTTTGATGAGGAACTGGGGCTTGGCCTCTTAGAAAACAGTATGGTTGCAGAAGACCTCTCTCTGGCCATAAGACTATGAGATCCACAGAACAGAACGATAGGCCTCACTCAGAGCTACTCTGGTGAGAGTGAGAGCAATTTATTTCAGTGGGGATACTCCTGGTTTACACTGGTCTATGTGATAGAAGAATCAAGCTGCAAAACTAACATTTTGAGCCAGATTTCAGTCACATTGACACCATTGTAAATCTAGATTGATTTTGCTATTGTCAGTAGAGATACTACCAGAGTAGCATGGATGTAACTGGACTGAGATTCTGGACCTCCAGATCCACAGAATTGAAAAAGATAGACTTGGATCAGATCTATTAGTTCTTTAGCACAGCATCCTTAGCTCAACTATTATATGATTATACAATATCACTTCCATCACTTTCCCAGTATGTGTTAACATATCTCAAGTGATGAGGTATAGATGTTAAACAGTTGTCTATAGTCTCACACTTCTACTACAGACTCCTCAGGGCAAGGACTGTCCCTTTATTATATGTTTATACAGTGCCTAGCACAATGGTCCCTGGCCTCTAGGGGTATGTCTACACTGCAGCTGGGAGCACGCCTCCCTGTCCAGGCACACAGACACATGCTAGCACACAGGGCACCGAAGTGGGAGGTAGAAAGCTTGCATTCTGTTTCTGGATCTGCTACATTTTAACTCTCACCCTTTGTTCATTTAGACTGTAAACTTTGGAGCAGGGACTGTCTCTTACTATGGGTATGTACAATATTTACAGCAATGAGATTCAGGGCCTCTAGGCATGACCATAATATAAACTATAGTAATTGTACCTTCACACACAAAGCACCTGATTTTCAGAGGCGCTGGGTGCCCACAACTTCAATTAACTTTAGCTAAACTTGTCAGTGCTCAGCACCTCTGAAAGTCAGAGCCAAAATTTTACCCACTCCTGTATTAATAGCTCTGTTACATTTCTTCTGCAGTTCCCCAGAATGGGAGGAAATGGTTATGGGGAAACAGCAGATCGTCCCTTTTATATACATATACCTTTGGATTATATGATGTGTGCATACTGAAAGAAATTAGCAATAATGAGCCATGCGTCTCTTTAATAATGGATCTGTTGGGTATAGCACAAGTCTAGAAACTTAACAGGCTGTATTGGATGGAAAGAAAAAAAAATAGAATAAGGGACACCTAAATTGTGCTCTGCTGAAGCCTGCCTGGAGCCAACGGCTGCCTAAATCAGGTTGATAGTACTTTCTTTCCTCTTTAGTACAAGAGGTACAGTGCTCAACGACCACAGATCTTATCTTGATCTAGTGGTCTCCACTGCTGGAGTCAAGATGTAGAACTACATACTGCAATATGTAGTCTCCATGGGCCATACCAATGTTTTCATGTTTTTATCATTATTATTTGTATTATAGCACAGCCTAGAGAGACCTAGGATTGGTGCTTCATTGTGCTAAAGCTGTACAAACACATTGTGTGAGTCAGAGCCTGTCCTGAAGAACTTAGAGTCGAAATAGACAAGACAAAGAAAGGGTTGGAGAAGAAACAGAGGCATAGAAAGGAGAAGTGACTCATTGATGAGGGTCAGGGTCAGTAACAGAATCCAAGTCTCCTGACTCCCAGTTCAGCATCTTATCTGTTGAATCGGGCTGCTGCCACATGGACTATTCAGTAACGCTACATTTAGCC
Organism: Dermatemys mawii; assembly: GCA_007922305.1. Lineage (NCBI taxonomy): Eukaryota > Metazoa > Chordata > Testudines > Dermatemydidae > Dermatemys > Dermatemys mawii. Next base: position 2,550,889 of record ML677387.1, read on the forward strand.
TGTAGTTATACTTTGCCTATTCCCAATACGTAGGATTTGGCTACTAGGTAAAATTGTTTAATCAGAGACACTGATACACATAGCACCAAAGAACACGACACTACTCATGGCATTGTGAAATTGCAGACTTAATAAAAGAAAGAAAAACAAACAAAAAACTTTGTTCAAAGACCTCCATTTCGCATTAGGGCATGAACTATATATATATATATATATATATAGCTATGCAGCAATCTGTCAGCTGTCAGCAAAAGCTTTGCTGGAAATTAATTTTCAAGTGCAATTTCAGTAACCTGTTGATTTAAAGCCCTGGAACAATGGAAATGGAACAGATGTGAAGTGGACCTACACAATCCCGTATTGTATGTTTTCCATAGCAAATTCCAGTCAATCAAGGGGGATGTACCTAACAAATATACCTTTAGAGTTAATGGGTGTAATTTCATATTCTGGTCAAGATTCTCAATTGGTGTAAATGGGCAAGTTCCAGTGACTTCAATGGAACAACATCAGTTTACATCAGCTGAGGATCTGTCCTTCTGATCTGAGGAATAGCCTGTTCTAAAAAAGACAGCAAAAAAATGGGATACACTACATTACCCAAGTCCTACAGAGATTGCCATAAAAAATGGGTTTGGCATTTGTCAACAATAGCCATACTGTGATAGCAGTTCCCTGAACTTTAAGCACATATAAGTACCAGGGATGAAGACGGCAATACTTTAAGCATGTTTAAGTTCTTTGCTGTATCAGGGCCTTAGCCAGAAAGAACTGGGACAACTGCATGGCATCTATTGTCAGTGTTGAACTTTTAATGAGAAACACTGTAGACTACTATGTATTTTTTTTTAGTAAACTTCATAATACAGGTACATTAACGACAGTGCAGTTAACTATTATTACAGTGTAGTTACAGCACAACTCTCATTTTTGTATTACTAATTCATATTACCAGAAGTTGTACTTGATGCCTTAGTGACTTAGTATTGCCATTTTAGTCTCATATTTAATACATGTAATTTTTAGCATCCTGATACACTAACTACATGCTAGTGTAACAATACCATAATTACTATGAAGATATGCTTTTTGACACATAGATTTACTATGCAATTCCACATTGTTTATAGATTACTTTTCAATAGCCTTCCCGCACCCTCTCAAATATGAAGTGTAACTTATTTTTTTAACATTGGCAATCAAAATCTCTCTGCCAGCTAATTTTCCAAGTTGTGGTGTACGACAGATGTAATCAGAGAACAACATTTCAGGCCCAAGTGTGACTACAATTTATTTTTAAAGCAGAGGTAATACTCACATCTACAGAGACCCATAATATTTTAACCAGTATCATTTGGTGTGTTAAAAAACTTAAGTCAATTTATATTTTTTAGGACAAGGACCACATCTTCCTGACAGAGCATGTAAAAAATTAAATCCTCTTTTTGTGAAAAAAATTGAAGTTGTTTTCAATTCAGGAAGTTCGAAAATGACCCAATTTTCTTTTCTTTGATAATTTAAACACATTTTTAAAAAATCAGAAATTTTACCAGAAACCTTATCAAAATGCTCATAGACTTTGGTTTGTTTACCAGAAGCCAATTGCTCTTATACCATTCCGATCATGTTTGTGAAAGATAAAAAATGACAAAATATAACCGTTTTTGTGAAACATGAAAAGTTTCAACAATGTCAACAAAAAAGTTTGTTATTGAGAAAAGGCCATTTGTGTATTAGACAACTTTTAGTTCACAATATTTCAACCAGCTCTACTTCCTGTATATTTGTACAGTGCTTAACACAATGGAACACTGCTGCTAACTGGGGTCTTTGGCAAGGTGGGTAATATAAATATAAATGAATGTATTAATAATTATGATTGGCTAAACTGTTAAGCCAGTCATCTGAATCTGGCTATCTAGGTCAAGTTCCCTGGAACTCATAAGTGATTTTTTAAAAAAAATTTGAAGTGAACTCCAGAGCTCATAGTTTGTATTTTTGCCCTCAGACATGCACATACAACTCAGTTCAATGGGATATATTCACACATGTCTTAATGCGACATTTGAGATGATCTGGGATACCAAAGCTGACAAGCCCTTTAGTTCCATGTCTTGGGTGGGTGCATTGTTTATGTAGGACCTACGCTGTGATTCTGATCACATTTATGACTTCAGTGGAGTTGCTCCTAATTTATGGTGGTGTAAGTGAGATCAGAATTGGGTCTCAAGTCAATTGACCTTCTGGGCATGCTGCAAAGTGCATCTGTTTAGAGGAAAGCGAGTTATCAGGGGAAGGTTGTCCTCTACGAAGATCCTACTCATTAACATTTTTGCCATTATCTGAACATGATTGTTTTTTGTATGGGAGGGTTTATTAAAATATTAATTATGGTTATTATTATTATTTATTATTATTATATCATTTATGGCCCCTAAAAAGATGTTAATAGGTTAATTGTAAAAATAAATCTGACAAATTAATTTAATCAAACCGAATTGTATCTCAGAGCAGAAATGGGTCTGTGAAAACACATCCCAGTCCCTAAAAAGCATCAGAGGAATCAGGACCTTGACATAATTTAGAGGTATAATAGTGATCGATAAAGGCAACAAAAGACAATTGGAAATCATTGTTAAAGTTGCTGCTACATGATTCTGGCAAACAAAGGAAGGTCTCTGCTGTCATCAATGACTGACACTGATGTTGTCCAGTGCCAATCGATATCACCTTGTGTAAATTCTGTTTATTTCAGGAACCAGCTGTCCCTTTAGGGGTGGCTGTCCAGAACCAATGGGAGAGCAAAGGAGAGAGTGGTTCAAGAGTTAGGCAAACAGGATTGAAGTTCATCTGTAAGCAGGTGTTAAGTGAATCCCTAAAAAAAAGAACAAGATTCATTCCTTTGCAGGCTTTGGAATGAATTAGTATGAATTCATAATCCATAAATCCTGATGGCAGCAGAACAGCATCCCTCCTGTTGTTATTTATTTTGAGATTTTCACTGGGGCAATAGCTTTACGTTTGACATTTATATAGGTCACAGTGAGCTAATAGCCATCTGCCATCTGGGGACTTTTATAATGAACATTGCAGAAGACTATGAAACAATCTCTGGCATTTCCGATTTGAACATAAGCTGAAATAGGGTTGATCTTTACAATATGCTCGGCTGTCGCTCTTCAGGTTTGCATTAGTCATTTGCCTGGCCTTGCTACACACACACAAGCTTGCGCATATGGGAAGGGGTGGGCTTCGGCATTTAGTATTATCATTTAATCACCACTTAGATGAAATAACACCACCTTGCATTCCTGCGTAGCACTTTCCTCTTGAGGGGTCTCAAGGCATTTCACAAATATTCATTAATCCTCACAGCACACCTAGAATATAGGTACTACGAGACACAGTTTTAAAATGAGATACATAGATGATCAGAACTTCTAAGTTATGACCTTACAAAAGTAATTCAACCTCTGAGTGAAGTACCGTGGTGATGGACACACCATAAAAACACACACACAGAGACAGGCCTTTGTGGAAGCTACCAGACACAACCACACTGAGCATAGGTATAGTGACACCACACTTCATCTTATGCTTGCTAATGTAGGGCCAAACTAGTCTTTCCAAAGCTCCTTTAACCTGATCACCATGCCTTTCCTTCTCAGTGGCATTTGTTCATGATTTTTCAGTAAGTCAGTGAATTCACTTGGATGCATTTGCAACAGAAATCATCATGTAAACCATCTTTTGCAGGAAGAATGGAGCTGGTTGGAATGTCACTCCCTGAGCTGGACAGCTGACTGGGATACAGAGGATTACACCCTTCCCTTACAAAAAGCTCTAGGTGATTTTTAATTACAATACGTTGTTGGTACTTCACAGTCACAAAGTTGCTGCTCCAGCACACTTCCAGCATTCAGATGTAGTGCTGCAGCAACTTTGCCTCAGTTTCCCCAATGTTTTTGGCCTACTCCGGCCCTTTTAAAGAGTCCAACCCCTTTTGGGATCTCAGAATCTTTTACCAAGATCAAACAAAAACACGAAAACAACCACGCCTTCACCCCAGCTGGCCACCACCTTGTCACATATGTGCCTCAGCTGCTCTAGACTCTCCTCATATCTGACCATAGGCTTCTGTGATGCCCCCAACCCCCATCTGGCACACTTCCCGCATTACTGAAGGGTTCATGCAGGCTATAGCTATTGGTGCCTGGAGAAACCTGTCTGCTTTTTTCCCCCCTTCCTATCCCAACTACTGGGCTGCATCCTTTTTTAAGTCCTGCTCCCAGGCCTGACAGTCAGGACAGATGCACCCCAGGAGGGGTTAATTGAGCCTCTGGCTGCAAGTTATCCCCATTCCAACCAGGACAGGATCGCAACACTGTCTTATTAATTTATATATCTCATTTGCATGACAGCACCACTGTCTACCATGCTGGAACAGGATAGTCAGTATTGCCTTCCTTCCTCTTTATAATGTAACGTATCTAGATAGTTCTGTAGCCTCTTGTATGAGAGCACCACACCCACAAAACCCTTGGGGATGCTGTGCTCCCCACTTTGCTGATGGGGAATTGAAAGATCAAATAACTTGCCCAAGGTCATACATAGAGTCTATGTCAGAGACAGAAAGAGACTTCACGTGTCCTGAGTCCCAGACCAGTGCCTGAGCCACAAAACCACCCCTTCTCCTAGTAAATTTATTTTACAATACAAATGTGCAAAGGCATAAATGTACTCAAACCATCAGGCGTATCCCAATTTGATTAGTCTCTTTCCAAAAAGCCTCCCAGGGGACTAGGCCTCTTTTATGCTGCATGTTCCCTGTGAGTTCCCCAAGCCTCCGCAGGCCTCAGGGTAATAAATTACATTTGTCTCTGCCTCAGCAACAGCAGCCTGACCAAATCCTCCTCTCCACGATTCATCTCATGATGAAATGCCTGTTTCCTGGTGCTGAGATCTGTGAAAATTGGTCTTTTCAGTCTCCCTCCCGAGGGACGTGCCTCAATGAAGCAGCCAAGGGGCGCTTTTGATCCGAGGCACATTCTTCCCCCACCCCTCCAAACTGACTCCTGATCCGAGGGTGCCAGTTGTTTGAATTCTGTCTTCTAAGGATGACTGAGAAGAACATTAGAAACCCAATCCCTCCTCCTAGGGGAGGGAAAGGAGGGCGTGACTGAGCACTGACCGTTTTGACCCAGTCCTGCAGGAACTCAGGTTACAGTGTGTCCTGCGTTGGCTGTGATAAGCATAAATCTTTCATGCTGTAGCGTTCTGTAAAGTTCAGGAGGTGACAGCTTAACTAATTCAACTCTCGGCCGCTGCTCCACTGAGAGTGTGGTGGCTTCAGATTTACCCTGGTCTACATTTTGGTTTTGAGGGGGCCAGAAAAAGGTACAAGTTAGACTTATCCCCTACCTCCTTCCCCACTGTAGAAGCTCAAATAGACACAGAGCCAGGTTATTCTGTTAAATAATGTTAATTCCTTTCAGCATCTCTGGTAATATAACACAGCTAGGCCAGAGAATCGCCTCTGCTATTGTTATTAATATCCATGTCATAACTGCTTCTATAGGATTTCCATTACACCCCGGCTCACAACATGCGGAAGGTGCCAGAAGCTCGGTCTCGGCACATTTTCCCCCCAGCGGGACGAGAGACCCAGCTCTTTCTTTGTATTGCAAAGGGGAGGAGCGAGCAGGCTGCACGTTTCAGATTGTTTCACTTAAGGAATTTTAAAAGAATATTGCAAAAGGCGAGAAAAGAGAAGAGAAGAGAAGAGAAGAGAAGAGAAGAGAAGAGAAGAGAA
>ML677387.1:2556710-2672050 GCA_007922305.1 Dermatemys mawii
AAGAGAAGAGAAGAGAAGAGAAGAGAAGAGAAGAGAAGAGAAGAGAAGGGTAAATTTCCAGGTCTGACCAGACACCTTTTGTACTAGTTACTCCTGTCTGCTATATTCCCCACTGCTCTGCTCCTAGCTTGGCCCTACCCTGTATATGCGTATGCCTGGCCTTCACAGGTGCTCTCTTGTTTTCTCTTCCCCTAACTGTGCTCTACTCTCTACATCTAACTTGCAGCTTTACAGAAGCAACTCCGGTCCTCCACTGCCCGCTCAGCTCTGCCTTGCAGCATTAGAGGGGCTGCCCTGCTTTCCCATTGCCCCTCCCGGCATTGCCCCCGGCTCAGCCCTGTCCTGCATCCCAGGGGCTCCCATTGTGTACTTCCCATGCTCAGCACCGGCTCTCCTGTAACTCAGCATCAATCACAGTTATTCCAACATGCTGCCTTTCTGCATCCATGTTTGTTCCTCTTTAACAATATGCTTCTTTGATCCCTGAAACACAAGCAAAACTAACCTTAAGAAAACAGGCCCCTTGTCTCCCCCTTCTCGTCACACAAACTCCAGCAGCCCTAAGGCTTGTTAAACCAAAGCAACTGCGATACTTAATTTTATTTCCTTTATTTGCAGGCTAGCCATTAGGTGCTGGTTCTGATTAGGGACCTTCTGATCAGGAATAATAATTTTAAATAAAAACACATTTCTCTTCGGGGAAAAAAAAACCCCCAACAACAACCCTTAATGGTTTAGAAGAAAAGTCTTTGTCAATTGAAGCAAGAAGCCCTGACATTATGGAAAAGGCTGTGTTAAGCCAGGTAACTTGGGCGTAAGCTTTCTTTTTAGTCTCATAGCTATGTTTAGCTTTGGAGGAGATCTGCTCTTCATTTGTGAATAAAATTAGTTGGCTGTACAGTATGTACAGAAAGATAGAGGGTGAAATCCTGGTCCCATTGAAGTCAAGAGCAAAACTCCCGTTGACTTCAGTGAGAAAGGATTTCAAATAGTTGTTGGGAAATCCAAACTCATATAAATTCAGAGGTGAGTCTAAATTCATGTAATTTATACCTTCTTCTGACCCCCTCAAAACCAAGTTGTTTTGCTCCTGAGACCAATGTAAATCCAAATCACTTCACTAACTGCAACAGAGTGAACTCTTTACACCAGTATAAATCCAAAGTAACTCCACTGGGCCAGATTCCCAGCTGAAGAAAATCAGGTATAACTTTACTTAGTCAATGGAAGTATGCCAATTTATACCAGCTCTAGATAAGGACCATGCATTGAAGTGGAGTTACTCCAGATTTACACTATGGTAAACAAGAGCAAAATTTGGCCCAGTGACTCTGGAATAATACATATCTAAGTGAGGGTAGAATCAGGCCTTCAATGTGTAAATTAGCACCAATTTATATTTCCTCCAACTTGATTTTGATTAATTTCCATTCCTCAACACATCCACTTACACCTCTGAATTTGTCCCACTGATTCTAACCAAGCTGGTGTAATTGACAAATCCAGGATCTGGAATAAAGAGATGGGAAAATAACTGTCTATGCTCAGAATTGGCTGTGACTTAGGAGTCAACACAGGCATAGCTATATCCTTTGCTGCCCCCCCCCCCCCGTTGCTAAGTGTGGACAAGGACTTGCAGGGGTGTGCAATGATTGACCCCCAGTTAGCTCAGTCAGTGCAAACCATAGCATGTCTTTACCAACACTTACCTTTCAGCACTGGTTGCTGCTCACTGGAACTATTCCTGAGTGCAGACAAGGCCCAACAGCGGTGGTGAGAAAAGACAAGTCTTCTTCCAGACCCTCCAGTGTGTAAGTTACATGCAATCGTATCAGCTTTCACCTATTTACTGTGGTGTAATTTACACCACTTTAAACATCACCTCTGAATTTGCCCCACAGTATAAAAGCGAGGCAAGATCTTGCATCCCATCTTTGCTTTCCCAGAAAACCTTTGACTGTTAGGTTTCCAATGGGAATGTTATGGTTGTAAATGTAAATGCAAATACTAACACAGTGACACATCTACGAAAAGAGGCTGGTGCAACCCTACTGATTTCTGTGAGGTTGAGCTAGTTTAAGCCAGTGGCAAATTCAACCCACATGGGCCAGATCCTCAGCTGGTGTAAACTGGCCTCAGTAGCGCTCTGCCAATGTACACCAACTGAATATCGCTCATACACTTCAAGTGTGTTGCCCATATGAAGCCTGCTAGTTGTGCATATGTACATATTGGACATTATGCAGTGTTTCCTGGTTGAACTTGGGGAAAGGCCCCACTTCAAGGTTTTTGTTAATAGGAATAGAAAGGATTTAATGAAATGGAAAGATTTGGGGGCAAATTCTCTTCCTGGGTAACTCCACTAGGGAATGCCAGTAGAGAATATGGCCCCCTTTTATCATGTCTAGCTTTCATATAATAATAACAAGAAGTATTTATTATTTGGTTTGCTGTAGCACCCAGAAGCCTGAGTCATAGGGCTGTACAAACAAAAACAGAAAAGGCAGTCTCTGCTCCAAAGAACTGACAATCTAAGTAATGTTTCGAAGCACACTGCTATTCCTGCACTCTTGCACAAGCCAAATTCAAAATCAACCTTTGCTTCAAATGTTGCAGTACAGTATAATATGATTTCATCAGGCAGATATAAGAAACCTTAGCCACTTCAACACTCTTAAGAAAGAGCCCATTTTAAAATCTTTTAAGGGTTTCTCCATGGCCTGGTAAGGTCAATGGCAAAACTTCATGGGGCTTTGGATTGAGTTTTTGTACTCATAAACCAATTAATTGATTGATCATTTAATCAACATTTTCAGAAGTTCTATGGAGGAACTTTAATATTGCCCTGCAGCACCCAAACATTCCAGCATGTGAAAATGAATATTATTAGTATTATTTTATTTATTGTGGTAGCACCTAGGAGACTCATTCCTGCCCCAGGACTCCATTGTGGTGGGTGTTGTACAAACCCCCTAACAAAAAGATGGTTCCTGTCCCGAGGAGATAAACAGAAAGTGCGAGTGACAAGTGTAGTTTCATTTTCCAGTAATGCTAAGTGCTAATTTTTATTTTTTTTTTCAAATGGCACAATTGATTAAAAGTATATTAGATACAAAGAACTATGGAAGCCAGTATGCTACAAGAAACACAAGCAGTTGGGTTTTTAAATTTATTTTTAATATAGAGGTTGAGTTTCAGGCGTGATTTTTGGTTATTCTATTTTTGGATGCCCAGCTTGAAGCATATGAAAATGGCCTGGTTTTCAGAGACCACGTGCTCAGTTCTTCCTGAAAAGATCAGCCCCCTTTAACGTGTCTCCACTTGGGCATCCAAAAAATGCAGGCATCCAGAACTGAGTTACTTTTGACAATCTTGGCCTGGCCTTTTATCTCTGGTCGTTGCCCCTTTAATGTTGCTGTGTTTGCCTATCTTCTTGTATTGACACACAGAATTCAGAGATCAGACCAATGAGCTCCAGACAAGAGGAAAACTGGGTACTGCACTATTCCTGGTGTTAGTGTACCTCTCCCAGGAGTCACCACACGAGTATGACAGCAGCAAATGCTGATCAGTGAATAACCTAATCAAGCCATTAAAAGAAACAGAAGCCCTCTGCCCTGTTTGATTTCTTCCCATAATGATGTAAAGTGCAGTTTAATGAAGTCAAAGTGGTCCTGAGCCACTCTTGTTAAAGCCGTTTGACGCAGTGCTATTGAGTCCCACTGTTAACGTTCATTACTTTCCTTCGGTTCCCTCCTCTGCTGCATTGTAGTGCAGACTTTCCAGCATAGTTCTCTGCTGCGGCGGCCCCTTGCCTGCATTTTGTCTACATAAATTAGACCTTGTGAAGCATATTGGCCTGTCAAGGGACTAGGAAGAAACTGTATATTGTTTCTGGCATTCCCGGGCCCTTCTGCCCCTGACATCTGCTATGTTTGTGACAGGGAATACATTCCTGACTCATTATCCTGGCAAGCGGAATCCCACCCTGACAGCACCATTAATCAGAATCAAGCAGTCCGGCAAATAAAAAAAATAATAATAATAAAGAAAGAAAGAAAAGAAAAGAGACACTTTCTAACTTGCACTTTTGTGTCAGTCCAGTGTCTGGACAAGTAGCAATCTATCTTTCTGAGTGACAGCTGTGATGGATGGCATTATTTATGCTTTTGTGTATTAAAAGACAGCTCTGGTACAGGGTTGTCACTCTACCAGAGGTTTGCAAAAAGTTGAAATTTAATTTGGAGAAAAAGAGGGCAGAGATCAGACTATGCTGGCGAGAGCGCGCTACCAGAAAGAGACAGGGATGGCTCTGTGTGTGGATGGACATGATACTTATATGGGTGTCTGTCCTTATGGATTTGGAGATTTATATGTATCATTGTGTACCTGTATGGGTGTCTTGTATCTGAGTAGGAGCAGATATTAAAATATAGGGGAGTGATCTTTGGAGGAATGAATCAGTTTGGGTGTGAACTAATTTATATATGGTGCATGCATGTGTAATTGTATGTCTATCTATAGACACATGTATACACAAAAATATAAAGATTTGTGTGTATTTGTGTACATATATGTATATATGTGTGTGAATGTATACATGTGAATACATATGTCTGATTACATATGCATGTGTATTCATACACATTTGTAAACTAACACATATGTAGATTTGCATTTGCTTTTATACACACAGACCTTAACCGCTACATAAATCTAAAGAATACACACATCCACAATGTCTACTTACATCTACATTTACCCATAAATATGGAGAACTCCAATATGGGCATATGTCCATAGTCTCGCTTTTTCATTTAAAGAAATCTCTTACTTATAATGTGTTAGATTACCAAACGTTGACATAATGCTTTAAATGTAATTTACTTTTCATCATTTATGGCATCTGAAAAAAATAAATGTGTACTTTATTCCACTTGGAAAGTTAAACCAGACTGGTCAGTCTAGTTATATTCAGTTAACACACAGAGACACACACCATGCCAGCAGTGCAGGCTGATGTAAATGAAATCAACTTGATTTCATTAGAACTATGTTGATTTACACCATATATGAATCTAGCCCAATATGTGTGTATACTACATATGCAGTAGTCTGCATATATGTACATGTATATGGAAGATGTTTCTATACAGGTTTTATATATAATGGTGTAGATATGAATATATAGGCCAGATTCACTTCAGAAGTAAAGTGGGTGAAATCCCTTTGAAGATTTTGGATTGTGCTCATTTGTGCCAGCAGTGAATTGGACTCTGATGGTGAAGGGGAATGTGCATATGTAGATGTCTTTGCAGTGCCATAGCACATTAGCGAGAGAGTCTCCCACAACCTGTGTTTCAATGGAGAGCGTGCCAAGTGATGATTCAACTGGTTCTGAAGACCATAGGCTGGGATTTTCAATAGAACATAAGAGAATTAGGCACCCCAAAGCCTTAAACTGAATTTGATTTGGCTTCCTAACTCCCTTAGGCACCATGAAGCACATATACAAGATGGCTGCATTCAAAGTCGAAGTCCAATTCTTCTCTGGTCTCACTCATAAACTGCAATGAGGTAAGGCCATAGATGAATATGGAACTCCTTCTTCATTGTCCTGTGACATACTGGTATCATACCCATGGGAAGTGCCAGAATTCTGAGATGCTGGCTGCAAGGAAAATGTCAGATTCACAAAGGAACTAAGTCAAGCCACCACTGCTGGTCGTACAGTGTTTCAGGCAGGGACTATAAAGTGAGGGACCCACTCAGTTCAAGTTCTGTACAGTGAGGCAGGAGTTGCATGCAAGGTGCTATCTAGAGAGGTTTGTGGCTATGGGGTGTGGGTGGGACTTATACAACTCTTGGTGGGCATTGGTATGAGTTACTGGGTCAGGAGGTACATTGATGAAGACATGTGGCTCTCTGAAGAGTGTACGTTACAGCACAGCATGTTTGTTTGAATGTGACACATCTCACACCATGATCTTTTCCAGCACTGGATGACACATGGCTCTGACCTGGGTAAATATGAAATAACAGTAACATATATTTATTACCCTCATTATTTATAACTTTTTGCTCTTGGCTATTTTTACTAACATTTGCTTCGGAGCTCACCAGCCAACACACAACATTTGCTTGTAATTAATACAAAGTTTCTTCATCTCTGAGTCCTGGATGGATTCCTTTTCCCCCTCCCAGACCACTGGCTCCATCACCTCAGTGACCATAACACCTTTAGCTGCCATGACAACATCCAATCATGTGACTGTAAATCCCAGGGCAGGATCCTAAAACTGCCAAAGTTTGATCATTGTTCCTGCAATAGTGCTGACTCTCGGGCCCAGATGTCTAGTTATCATCTGCCTTCTGATGTCTTTTTCCTTCCAGAAGATAAAACATTTATGGAACATGTACCCTTTCCTTATCTACTGGGATTTTCCAATTTGCCTTTGTTACAATTCTCAGGTGGGACACCATATTTCCAGCTCATCGTGTGAATATTAGAGTGTGACAAACATGTATGAAAGTCATCAGTACTCATGAATGCTTCCTGCTGGCCTTCTGAACTAGGCTGGTCTCATGAGTGCTCCTTGTTGCTGTGAGTTGACCTCATCCAAAGAACTAGCCCTTGTGGGATGACATCACAAAATGTCAGCCAATCAGCAGTCTTCTTGTGCTGGCAGAATGGCTCAGTATGTTTAGAAATTGGAGCTTAAATGTGGGAGTTGGTTGCTCAACTCTTTTAAACTCCTTTGAAAATCCTAGCCTATGTTAGAGAAGTCCAATCTTCCATCCATAACCTCACATGACATGAAGACTCCTGGTTGACAGATGCTTCTGTGATATCTTTCAGGAGAAGTTGGCTGGCATGACAGGCAGGTTGTGGTAGGTGGAATGATGTCTGGAGGGATTCCTTGCCCCTGGTTCTCAGCTGAAGAAACTGGGCTGGTTAATGAATGTTAAACCAGAAATTACAATAATATTTCCAGCTAGAGAGAACAGTCAGAGATGGAACAGAGGTATATTTTGATAAATAGACAAATAACGTTAAAAACATGACATTACACACCATGTCTAATATTTTGCAATGGACATGGCTACATCTACATTGCATAGAGACTGAAGAGGGCAGAGACAGCCTGGGTAGGGACGTGGGGAGAAAGAGAGAGATTAGATTAGATCATGCCAGTGGTCATGGCTGGTAAGGGTTCTACCTCTTAAACTTTAAATTTAACTCTATCAAATCTCACTTTATCTATCTCACGTCACAGTCTCATTATATCTGCCTTCTTTGGACTATCTTCTGCACCAAATATATCTGAGGATGGATCCATAGCTGGTGTAAAATGTCATAGCTTCACAGAAAACAATATACATGGGCTGAGACTCTGCCCTGTGAACTGCAGGGCCTAAGGAAATTGGGCTCTTGCTTTTAAGTATGGTAGTTGGAACATTTAATTCTATTCTGTCCTCCCTCAGAACAGCAGACAGGAATGCATTGGTGTCATATGGAAACCATGGCATGATGATGGACGAAATTAAATCCCTGCATTTGGACATAAACCATGGTAACATAAAATATGCAAAAAAATCAGGCTTGGTTTTCAATACTGAAAGCACAAGGCCCCTTTTGGCAGACTGCAGAGAGGATATTACTCAGATCCAGACATGGTTTTCATTGTTTTAGTGAAGGATAAATACTTATGTGCTGAGATATTCCAGACCCCTGTTAACACTGTTGTGTGTGACTCACACCACAGAATTCTGTGTGGAAAGCAAAGACTTAGCCCTGTTCCCAAAGAAGGGCTGGGGAACTCTAAAGAGTGGGTGTTCACTTCATAGAGACATCAAAATTTATCTGACACTCTCATGTCTGGAAACTAAACTTCACAAGGCATGCATCCGACGAAGTGGGTATTAGCCCACGAAAGCTTATGCTCTAATACTTTAGTTAGAATCAGAGGGGTAGCCGTGTTAGTCTGGAATTGCAGAAATGACAGAGTCCTGTGGCACCTTAAAGACTAAACCTCACAAGGATGAGCTTCCTTGAAAGTGCTGGGATTGGAGCTTAGCACATTACTCCTTTGTGTGTCCTGTGTTTCTTTTTGGTGACTGGTACACATATGAGGATAATAGCCTACTAATGCTTCCAGTTAAAGGAGTTTCTCCTTAAGCTCCAATAGTAGAGGCTTCTGCTTTTTAGTTCTGAAAGTCCCTTGGTTCATTCTATGCTGAGGATCCATCAAGCCAAAGGGGTTGTTACAGAAGTGCTACAGCTTTTCGTGTGGTATATTGATATTTCTTGAACCAGCTGAGGCTGGGAGGTGCATGAAGAATAAAATGTTAACCAAGCTAATTTACACTGCAAACCTCAGAGCAGATTTTGTGTCTGACTCAAATTTTGGAAGGTTTGGGCCAGTTCTTATTGTATCGTTAATAATTCTGAAAGATGCGTTAGAGCTCTGTGGCCCTTACCTAAATATAAGTGGCCTGGTTAGCAGGGATGTTGACTCACAGGTCGTACTGAAATCTATGCAAACTCTAGGTGTTCAGCACCTCTGAAAATGAGGCCACTTATTTAAGGTCTAAGCTAAGTTAAGGCACCTAGGATTGAAAACGTTGGCCTAAGTGATTGGCCCAAAGTGATACCACAGGAGAACCTAGGAGGGGTGCCTGATTGGTACCTTTCAGGGAACATTTATAGTGTCAATAATCTAAACCAGTCATTTGGAAAGAGAGGTTCAAATGCACATTCCCAAGAGCAGTTAGCTGGAATCCTGATCAAGACCTGGACTCACTAGTTGACACAAGCAAGCCAGCTGCAACTGTTAGGGGCAGGGTAGGGCAGGGCTCCGTATGGCACAGAACATCCTGCTTGCACACGGGAAACTCCTTACTAGGCAGGTGGGACATTTGGACATTTCTTTCTTTTCCTAAACTGTTGCAAGGGGTTGTCCACACACCCATCCTGATTGTTATTAAGCAGGGGCTAAGAGTTTGGACTCTCTGTTCGTTTCTTGGAGTTCTTAAGTGTGCACAAAAGTATGAAATATTTGCTGTTCCCTGACTGTCAGCAGGCAGCAGCACTGAGCTGAAAAGCTGAGCAACTGGGAGGGTCCTGAACACTGAACTTTCCAAAAACCCCTTTTATTCTTCAGTTCACTTGCTCTGTCTCCTTCACCTTCCTCCTGTCACGTTAGCCAGGTAAAAATTCACTCACTCTTGCTCTTTGGGGCAACTCAGCAGTGGTGCCAGCAGCAGCTGCATTGTGAAGCCAAAGGAATTGCTCATGCTTATGGCATGAGTGGTGCTGGGAGAAGAGTTAGGGTAAAATAATAAATAAGAATAGAAACTAGTGCTTATATAGCAGTTTTGAGGCACAGAGAGAAATCCATATAGAACTCAGTTTCTCCATTTCTAAAATGAGGATAATGATCCTGACCTCTTTTGTAAAGCACTTTGACGCAAATCACCATGTCAGAGGCAGGGGTTATTAATTATTATTATTGCTTACATAAAGCTTTACAGACTTTGGTTTAAACTCTCTTCTGAGGATAATCCAGGTCTTCCAACCCCACCCCATTCACCAGTGGTTATAACCAGAAACATCTTACACTTACACCATTCTGAAGTAGAATCTTAACTAAGAAGTACAGGGAGCCACATGGCCCCTAGCCCTGGGGGTGGAAGTAACCGAATTCCCATGCTCAGAGATGGCATGCAGTTTGTGCACACTTTAAGTCCTATGCTGATTTCATAGCCTTTTATTTTGCACTTCTGTAAATGACTATTCAGGGCAAAGATTATTTGGGCCCAAAACTCAGATAACCTGTAGCACTGATTCAATCTTCATTATATTCGCCTCCCAGAGACAATAATTATGGTTCTGGATTATTGGAAAATGCTCAGTTTTTCTTGGCTAGCTCACATTAACACTTTTTTAAAAAGGGAATGTCCTGCCTAGATTAAACTGTTTGTTCTAAGTTTTCCCAGCAGAGGTTACAGAAGTCCCAACAACGTTGCTCTAATTTTATTTGGACTAATGAATGGCACACATGTAGTAGCATGTGGTTACAGCACAGAAAGGATAAGGCTATAGCCCCGCCCCACTTCTATTGCACGATTGTTACTCAGATGGTAATGGTGACCGTCTTTTTGTTAAATGTTGGGACAGTGCCTAGCCCTATGGAGCCGTGATCTCAATAGGGGTCACTAAGTGCTACCTTCGTGGCTACATTAATAAACACAATAATGAGCAGGCCAATTTAAAACATGGGCTGTGATTATCTCCAGTTGTACTGACTGAGGTCTGTGCTATTAGCTGTTGGCAATGGGAGAATCAGCAGAGAGCATAAGGTCTGCATATCACATAAGTTGCACTAAAGACCTGATCCAAAGCCCACTGAAGTCAACAGAAAAATTCACATTCAGCAGACTTTGGATCAAGCCATAAGTGGTGCCCAAGGTCTTGTCCTGGGTGTCTGCACAGCAGGAACCCCACCCTGGGGTGCTTATTGTTGGCATGGTCACTCCAAGTGTACCCAACAGAATGAGGCGAGAGTGCATCTAATAATCCAAACAAACTTAATGCAGCCAGAGCCTGCACACAGCAACACTTGTCTCACCTAATATTGGCAGCATATGGCCCCCACGCATCACAGGAACACACTGTTTTAGTCCCCTTCTCCTTGCCCCTTTCTCAATCCACACCCACATGCAGCCTAGCTCAGAGAGGCAGAGAAGCCCAATACAATCTCTTATGCCTTAATCCTGCAAACTGTGATACATGTGTTTTACTTCATGCAGGTGAGTGGTCTCGTTGAAGCCAGGAGGAGTGTTTGTTTATGAAAAATTAGGTGCACGCAGAAACTTTTGCAGGATTGGTGCCAGAGCAATCATTGGTCTCCCTAATCACATTTTTTATAAATGTTCTGTGTTTTAACTCAACATCTGTTGTTGCAAAAGCCCTTCTTCAGGGGGCCCTACTGATGTGCATGTTGCTCTGGCCTCAGCCACGTGCTCCTCTTGAGTACAAATCTCCCCTTTTTTCCATTCCCAATTCCCCCTGCCCATCTCCAGCAGTGATTTACGATCCTTTGCACAGTGTAATCTGCATTTCTATCACCTGCCAGAGCTAATGGAGCGTGCAGAGACCAGAGGAGATTGGCCAGTCTCACTCATTCACTTTTCTTTTTCCTCCTCAGCCTCCTGCTCTGCCAAAAAAGCGAAGGGCTGAAAGCTGAGATTCAGTGATGAGTCTACGACCGGGCTTTTTTTCTTAGTAAAATGTGCTCCCTTCCTTCTAGATTTGGCGTTTGATCTGCACACCCTCCCTGGATGAACATGGCGGTTGCTCTTTAGCGTCCTTCTTGTTGCAATAGTAGCCGCACATGGAAAATAGAACTTGTCAGTAATGTTCTTTCTGGTGCAGGGGGAAGTACATCTTAGTACAGTGAAGTGAGTTTAACACAGACATGGGACCAAGCAGAATAGTGTAGACGCAGCACAGGTATGCATTTGAAATTTCAGTAATACTTGTATCCAGAGATTGGACCATTCTCAGGGACCTGACACTCCCATTCAAACTCATAGAATCATAGAAGATTAGGGTTGTAAGAGATCTCAGGAGGTCATCTAGTCCAATTCCCTCCTCAAAGCAGGACCAACCCCATGTTGACGTTGGGCACAGATCCAGAAAAACACCTAGCAAATGCATAGCTTTAGGCACTTTAATAGGTCCCATTGACTTCTATGGTCTACTCACATTCTTAAAGTTATGCACATGCTTTGCTAGATCGGGATGCTACTATACACGTAGACTGTATTGCAGCTCTTAGACTCTCAAGCATTCAAAAATTATATCAGGTTTCACCTTCCCCTGCAAAAAATCATGAAATAGGCTTAAAAATCATGAGTTGTTTATTTTTTAATACATGTTGATTGCTTTTTACTTTTCTTCTGGGTTTTGAACCTTATGGGCTGATGTTTTCAAGCTTCTCTCTAAAACCCTGAGTGCTAGGAACTTACTTTTTTTTAACTGAAAGCTGAGATTCTCACTGCAGACTGCTGCAACCCATCATCAGCCTGGGCAAAATAATCAGCCACACCCAGTTCAGTTTGTATCCCCTACTTCAGGACTCTGTAGGTGTGTGTGTGTTGACAAAGAATAAACAAAGGGAAACATTGAGCAATAACATAAAACAGTGGTTCTCAACCAAGTGTATGCAGAAGTCTTCCAGGGGGTCCATCAATTCATCTAGGTATTTGCCTTGTTTTACAACAGTCTACATAAAATGCACTAGTGAACTCAGTACAAACTAAGATTCCCTACAGACAATGACTTATTTATACTGCTCTGTATACTACGGACTGAAATATAAGTACAGTATTTATATTCCAATTGATTTATTTCATAATTACATAGTAAACGGGAGAAGAAAGCAGTTTTTCCCCAGTGATAGTGTGCTGGGACACTTCTGTATTTTTATGTCCGATTTTGTAAGCAAGTGAGGTGAAACTTAGGGTAGGCAAGACAAATCAGACTCCTGAAAGGGGTGCAGTTTTGCCTTTGACAATCCACACACACTCCCCCCCCGCAACCAAATTTAGACAGATGATCAAGTTACCCTGATTTGCAGAGTTGTCTTGCCTATTCGAACCCAGCCATAACATCTTATGAGAGATTAAAATTACTAAGCATGATCTTCAGGCAAGGACTGTGCAGCCCAGAAAAGAAAAGCTACAGCATCACCTCACATGCCTTAATCCTCATAATCTGCTTCTTCCCTCTTAAGAGTTCACCCACTATAATAAGATGTCGTGTTTACAGCAGTTATGATCCAAACCAGTGGGCAGTGAACTACAGTCCAGGACCTTGGGGGTTCTTCTGCTAACTTTACAGGGAAAGTCACTTCACTGCTCTCTGCCTCTGTTTCTGTTCCTTCTCTTTGACCTTGTCTACACTTACATTTAGTTCAACCTAGCTACTTCACTCAGGGCTGCAAAACATTTAGCGCCCTGAGTAATGTAGTTAGGTTGACCTAACCTCACTGCAGACGCAGGTATGTTGATGGAATAATTCTTCCATCAACTCAGCTATTGCTTCTTGAAGAGGTGGATAACCTACCTCAGCAGAAAAGCCCTTTCTGTCATGTAGGAAGTGTCTACATTACTGCACCACAGCTGTGTTGCTGTAGCCACTGCAATGGAGACATACCCTTTGTCTCTCTTGTCTATTTATATTAAACTTTTTAGGGCCTGGACTTTCTTTTTTACTGTTTGTTTGTAGTGTCTAGTACAATGAGGTCCCAAGGTGCTATTGGACAAAGAAATAACAATAAAGGGTTTTTGATAAGTTAGCAATAATTAGTATGTTGTAGTGTTCTGAGCCCTTTGGATGAAAGGGTCTATGCAATACCAGGTACTGTGTTATTATTATTGCTATTGACAATGTAAATGGCAGCACTGTAATGGGACAACAGCTCTGGGAGACAGAGGGTGGAGAGACATTAATGCACACAGTCAAGTTACATTTTGTAGTATTAGAGCGTGCTTGTGTGAGTGGTTCTGACATTTAGAACATGAACCAGATGTCCCCTTTCTTATCCCATATGATGTAGACGAAAGATTTGAATTAATTTATGTAGACATGATGGATATTTAGTTATTGCTGAAACTCTGGGTAGCAGGCAGAGTGGCAATAGTTAATGGCAGCCTGTCTTAAAAGATTCTAGAAACAAACCTCCCCATCCCTGTTGCTAACCAACCTTTTTTCTTCTCCTGTCCCACCATCACCACTCTCCAGGAAATATTCTATTGAAATATTTAGTTCTGGAGAGTAACAAGGATGAAAAAAAATGTTATTTTCATTTTCACTTAATTTTTTGCATACGTTTTCAGGTTTTCATTGAGGCTTTGGTTTTTCAAAAACCATCATATTTGGGTTGTCAAAAAACTGATGAATGTTGGGATTTTGTGGGTTTGTTTTTTCAATGAAAATGCAAAAACTTCAGATGAAGACAGATATTGTCTCATGACAATTTCTGTTTGTCAAAACTGGCCATGATCCATCAGAAAAAAAGGTTGATGATTTTTTTTACCAGATCTAAGGATGAAACATTTGATTGGGAGACAATTGGATCTAATACTAGAGCAGTGGATTGAGCGTAAGGACTCCTGGGTTCTATTCTAGACTGTGGCACTGACTCACAGTATGACTTTTCTGCACCTCAATTTCCCTATGTGTAAAATGAGGATAATGACAGTGGAAATAACAGAGGGATATCAAGAAGATTAATTGTGTAAAAGTTCTTTGAGATGGTAGGAAGGAAGATGGGAAAGAATTATTATATCCTTAGCAGTTATAGTAGCACTAAGGGAGAGGGATTTGGGGTTGATAAATGCTCATCATTTTCATGTCATAATTACCCATAATGCTCTCAACACCTGGCTTCTGAGCTCTGGGATACACTCAAGTATGTGTGTTTGGGGTGGGAGAAGCTGGGGATTGTGCTTATGATGGGCCCTTCATGCCTTTTCACCTTGAGCTGAGTGACATTTTTTAACTCTGTGTGTGTCTGTGTGTGTGAGAGAGCGAGGGATGCACATTCAGTGACATCAAAACATTTTGCTAATTTTTGTGGATTTCATGACATTGTTTCATTTAACAAAAACAAAAAAATAAAAACCTAAAAATTGTTTTTATTTCAACATTTCTGAAACTAAATATTTAGATTTGTTGATGTGAGCTGACTTTGCATTTGGAAATTTATTTTTAAAAAAACATTAAAATATGCTTTATTATTTGTATTCCAGTAGAGCCTAGAGACCAGAATAACATGGCTACCAGATTGGGATCTGTGTCCCATTGAGCAAAGTCCTATACTCTACATGTACGCATCATAAAAAACAGTGCCTGCCTCAATCAACCTACAGTCTAGACAGACAATTGGTGTGAGAAAGGAGTATGATCATCTGTTTTATAGATGAGGCGTTCACAACCCGGGCTTGTGGTCAGAGCAGGCATAAGAGATGAGCCACGGGTCAGAGCTGGCATTGGGAGTCAGAGACCAGAGGCAGGGATGAAGAACAAGCCAGGAACCAAGAACAGGTCTAGAAGGCAGGAGTCAGGCAAGAAAGCAGGGTCCAGTATAGCAGTCAGCCAGGGATTCACCTGGTTCTAGAGACAACATCCTGAACCTCCTCTTGTCTTAAATAGTGCAGCTGGGCCGGTGCTCCTCCAGTCTGGACACCCAGCGGCGGTGTCTCTGTGGAGCTGGGGTTCCAATAGCCAGTCGGCCCATTAGTTACTAGCAAGCTGCTTGGTGTCAGCTGGGATGTGACAGTTGCCTGGAGACCCGCAGACCCCAGCACGAGATCTGTGGATCCTCATCTTGAGAGATTGACTTGCCTAGGGTCACAAAGGAAAGGTGTGAAACCAGATCTCCTGAGTCCTACTCCATTGCCTTAGCCACAAGCCCATCCTTCCTCCTTTTGTAGGGATGTAAATGATTTGGGCCCCAGCACAGTGCTTAGATCCCCAAGCTCCTCACTGACCCTGGTGGGAATGGAGGGTGCTCAGCACCTGGTGGCATTGAGCCTCTCCAGGACTGTATATGGAAAGCACAAAAGCCTCTTGCAGTTGGCAGCTCACCCAGGCATTCTTGGCACCACAATCTGGATTGCCTGGGCTCTGAGTACCCACTGCTATCAGCACTTTCTCAATCATACGTTGTCTGAATACGAAGTGATCCACAAGATACCGCCTGCTCTCCGCATTTCACCCATCCCTTCCCCCCACGGCCATTTTTCAGCACCTTCCCCGTGCAGCGTGGCTTCCGCTGAAACATCCATCGCCCGCTGTATCGATTAGCCAACATCATCTTTCAGTGCATTAGCTGCTCTCTGATGGGAGGCGGAGTGGGAGAGGATGGTGCATATGCAGGGAGACTCCTATACAAGGCAATAGTCCCACAAATGCACAAGCATTTTTGTCTGAGCAGGTGGAGCCTGGCTGTGCTGAAGCCTCCCTTTCATCACCCGGTATTAGGCCCAAAGCGCTACCTCTTTGAATATGTACACAGCGCATTCCATAGCCTGTCACCAGGATGACAGATTTGTCAGGCTTCTCAGAGGCCTGGCATCTGGGAGTGCAGAGCAAAGTCGGCTTTTCAGCTAAGAGTGCATAAGGCCCTTCCCCCCCGTCGGGGAGTGTTCTCCTCCCCCTCCTTCTTCCCCACCATTTCCCCTCCCCAACCTGAATGAGCACTTCTTTCAGTAATGGGTTTTTTCCACCTGGTTGACTTGATGAAAGGTTTATGAGTTGACATTATGTGTGAGAAGAACAAAGCGAGCGTGGGGATATGTGTGTGTGTGTGTGTGTGTGCAGGGGTTGGGGGTGGAGGGAGGACTCGACAGAGCTGCTGAAAACTTTATTACAAACCAAGAGACATTAGGAGCAATAAATCAGCCGGGTGCTCACTATTAACCAGCTGGAAATGCTGCTGCAGAATTGGATGGAAAATATGCAGGGCCCTGTTTCAGAGGGTGCTGGACACCAAAAGCTTCCATTGACTTAGTACCTCTGAAGACTGGACCAGTGAGTTAGAAAGAAAGGAGAAACAGCTGAGCACTCATGTCTGAAAAGTGGGCCCCTTTAAAGTGTCTCAGTTTGTACATCCCAAAACTGAGCCATCCAGAACCCCATTCTCTACTCACATTTGAACATTTGAGAGTATATATAAAATAGTGATAGGGGAGACCATCAAAGGCACAAATTGAAATTAAGCACCCAACTCCCACTGACTTTCAATGGGGGTTGGGCATCTATCCGCCCTTTGAAAATCTTCCCATCTCTATCTACAGGAGTTAGGAGCCTATCCTGCGTAGGATATACTTTTTAAAATTGCTGTTAATTTTTATGTCTTTTGCTAGTTGCTCTTCAATTTTCTTTTTTTTTTTTTGGCCTAGCTAATTATACCTTTACACTTCTCTTGGCAGAGTGATGTTCCTTTCTATTTTCCTCAGTAGGATTTGTCTTCCCGTTTTTAAAAGATATCTTTTTGTCTCTAACCGCCTCTTTTACTTTATTGTTTAGCTGGTAACAATTTTTTGTTCCTCTTCCTGTTTTTTTATGGGAGGCCGGGGTATACATTTAGTTTGAGCCTCTGTTGTGGTGTTTTAGAAAGTTTCCATGCAACTTACAGGTATTTCACTCTTGTGACTGTGCCTTTTGATTTCTGTTTAACTAGCCTCTTAATTTTTGTGTAGTTCCCCTTTTTGAAGTTAAATGTTACTGTGTTGGACTTCTGTGGTTCCCCCCCCAAAGGATGTTAAATTTAGTTACATGATGGCTGCAGTTCAGCTATATTAGAGAGAGAGCGAGAGAGAGAAGTTTAGCTATATTCACCTCTTGGACTAGATCCTGGCTCCACTTAGGTCTAAATCAAGAATTCTCTCTCCCCTTGTGGGTTCCAGGACTAGCTGCCCCAAGAAGCACTCATTAATTGCATCTAGAAATTTTATTTCCATCCCATCCTGAGGTGACATGTTCCCACTCGGAATGGGGATAGCTAAAATCCCCCATTATTAATTGGTTAAGAACAAGACCACGTGCAAAGGAAACTACTGCAAGGAAGACATAATTTAATTAGCCCAGGAGAATATGGCTAGTAAACCAGACCTAACAAAATCCATATTGTTACGAAAAGTACCATAAAAGCCCGAGCCACCATGAGTGCCCAAGAGCATGTGATACTTATTGTGATAACCTAAGGCCAGCTCCTCTAAGGAAAGACAGCCTAGAACATCCTCTATAGTGAGAACTTGGAGCTGGCTTGGAGGGTGTTGCCTGTGATACATTTGCATACAAGGGAGGCTCCAGCTTGTAAATATGTGCTGTTATTATTCATTAAGCAGGAAGAATTTGTGGAAGGTTGGTTGTGGGGAGGACCGTGGCAGGCTTCTCGCAACCTCATGCTTGGGTTATTCCGTGACAACTGACCAAGGATGACCTGGCTTTGTGTGATGTTGAAAACTAGAGCCTCAATCCGGTTTTCAACCTCCTGATAGGTCGCAAGCTCAGTAGTTGTGATTAGTGGTTTCGTAAACTCCATAGGCTTGACTCTCATCTCATATAGGTTGCTGCTGTTTAGGACTAACTCTACTGAAGTCAAGGGAGTTGAACTGGTCGGGGAAAGAGGAGCTAAAATGTCCTCTGTCTGTGTCATCTCAATTCCTCAGAGCTTCCTCCTAGTGTGAAAAACAAAGCAGCTCCCATCACCTGTTCCCACAAGCCCCTTTGAACCGTACAACTGCCAAGTGCCAGGCAATTCCAATCCATGCAGTCATTGCTATTTCTCCCTAGCAATCGTTTGCTCTACACAAAGACAAACAAGTTTCTATTTTAAACTCTAATCCAAGGCTACTTTGTGCCTGTTGGAGAGTGGATGTCCTAATAATGTCACTGCAGAGCCCCATGCTCAAGGGATTAGAAGGGTTTCACTATGCAAATGACACTGCACAGTCACAGATGTTTCTCTGGCCGGAACATCAGGTGCTGCTGCCCAGGCTTGACTTGCCGGATTTTGAATTAAAAACAACAAAGACCAGATCCTGAGAGGTGCTGAGACTTTGTGAATTCCATTGACTTTGAGTGGTAGGTGCTAATCCCTCCAAGACTTTGGCCCCAAATAAATAAAGCTACATTCCTCTAGCTCACTCAATAGGCATTTCTGCCTCTAGGCAGCTGAGTTCAAAAGTGCTTTGGATCTCAGGTGAAACTAGGTTTGGTGTTTCCACCCTTGCTGGATGTGGATGTTGGCCTACACGTCAAGACAGCCAAGCAGTTTGACATGGCTGACAATCCTTCTTGGGACGAGGCTCCGACAGAGACCAACCCCAGGATATGGTAGCTCAAAATTAAGAGGTCTTGGCAGAGGTGGGGGTTGAGCCCAGGACTGAGACATCAGAGCTGGACTATGGGGAAGATGCCAGATTGGAGGCCTAAGGGATGTTTCAGGGCATGACTTGGGGTACAGCTACGCTGCAAAAAAATTAATAAAATACCTTTGGCAGCCAATCTCAGCCTGGGTCAATCGACTCAGGCTCGTGGGAGTCACACTATAGGGCTAAAAATGGCTGTGTAGACATTTGGGCTCAGGCTGGAGCCTGGCCTTTGAGATCCACCTCCCTTACTGGGCCTCAGCACACAGACTCCAGCCCATGCCCACAGGTGTACGTGGCTATTTTTAGCCCGTTAGCGTGAGCTCTTTCAGACAAAGTCAGGTGACCTGGGTTCTGGGACTGGAGACTGCGCATTGTAGACATACCCTAAGGTGCGTGGGCAGAGCTGTGGGAAGGGGAAGCTTGTACAGAATCTGCTTGAAATCTATGGCCCTGATTCTCCTTTTGCCCTGCATCTTGTGTTGTCACTGACGCCTGCACGAAGTGGGTGTAAGACACTCCCAAATGCGAATGTCAGCATTTTACTCAAGGATCAATCTTGACACACGCTGCAGATCAGCGGAGAATAAGGCTCCCAGGGCAAGACTGTCAGAGTCACAAGTCATTTTGCATGCCTCTATTTCTGGATGCCTAACTTGAGACAGCTTACGGGGCCTAATTTTCAGATAGCAGGCACTCAGCACTATCTGCAAATGAGACCCCTCTAAGGTGTCTGAAGTTAAGCAGCCTCCCTTAGCCACTA
The DNA here is from genome assembly GCA_007922305.1 of Dermatemys mawii. Taxonomy (NCBI): domain Eukaryota; kingdom Metazoa; phylum Chordata; order Testudines; family Dermatemydidae; genus Dermatemys; species Dermatemys mawii. The sequence continues at coordinate 2,576,422 of ML677387.1, forward strand.
GCCACTTCTGAAAAATCTAAGCCTGTATCTGCAGTGTTCGCAGACATTCACTCTCAAGAGTGAGCCTTGTTCTGGTTGGCACGCAATGGCATGCACCAATCACATAAACTTCTAATTGGGAATATCCTGAGTGTGCGGGGAGAAGAGGGAGGAAAAGTGTTGAGTTGCACTTAAAAAAAATAAAAATCAATAAACAAAACTGCAGCTGAAAGGGGGGCCGCCTGTGTGCTCAGCATTAACCATTTGCTCCTTCCCCATGGCTTACATCTGCTCTGTATTTTGCATCGTGAGGGATTCTGATGCTCTGTGAAGCACAGTAAAGAACTACTGACAAGCCTGAAATTAGAGCTAGCACCATACTAAGCTTCTGGTTACCTAGAGCCTAAGACACACAGAGCAAGTAATTATTCAGGTCATCTAGGAGCTGTGTGGATGTGGGAAGGTGCAATCCCTTACCTAATTATCTGAATTTTCCAAATCATAATTTGAGTAGGGTTGCCACCCTCCAGGATTGTCCTGGACTCTCCAGGAATTAATGATCATTCTTTAATTGAAGATTATGTCATGCAATGAAACTTCTAAGAGTACATCCAACCAAGATTGGCAACCCTAAATTTGAATCAAGCGCCTGGGCCAAACCCTGATACACCAGAGCAACCTCCCTGAAACCAGCAGGGTTGTTTAGGTGGAGACAAGAGCAGAGATTTCTCCCTGTTCTCTGACTTGTGATTACAGCTTTCAAGGGTCATAGGCGACCTCTTCATTTTGTTGTTTCAGCTGGAACTGGATGGAGTAAGATGCCATGAGCATGGCTGTCCCACTGTACTTCTGCTCCAGGTAGGAGAGGTGGTGGGAATCACTCCAGGAAACCTACTCAAATGGCAATTCCAGATGAAAGACTTTCAGATAAGTCTTTGGGAACAAGCAGCCAAAAAATCCCAGATAATTTTTACACTGGGCATGGTGAATCTGAGGCTGGGATTTTGTTAGCAGATATTGATAGAAAGTATATATGATTGGGTAAGTTCAGATATGTACCCCACTGCTACATCTATCTGGAGATGCAACACCATCTAAAGCTAATTAAACAAGGGAGAAGTTACTGAATTGCAGGTAATATCAGGTAATACTAGAGGGGCTGTGGAGAAAGAATCAAAGGGGAGCAAAGAAAAGAATAATGAGATGGAAATAACTCTTGTATTTAGGAGTGGAGTTGGGTGAATGAATGATTTTTTGGTTTCCCAAAAATTGGGGAAAAAAATCTGTTCAGACTGAACCAAATCTAAAATTTTTCAGAATTTTTGGTGAATCAAAAAAGTCCCTGTTTCAGGACAGGGATTCAAACCAAACCTCAGGTAAATACCCTAACCACTGAGTTATAAAGTAGGAGTAAAGGTGGGCATGCCAGCTGTACCCCCACTGCCTCCTCCACTTCCTCCTTTGGCCATTTTGTGAATTTGCGAAGAGTTTGGGGTCAACCAAAATTCCATTTTTCGTCAAGTAAATGTTGTCCAAAACATGTTGCCTAGCTCTGATTATGAATCTGATGAGGTGAAAAATCCAGTTTATCCTGCTGTCTTGCTCATGTCAGTCATGATACAACCACAAGATAAGGATATGAATCTCTTGGGGCTTATCCAAAGTCATCTAAACCTATGAAACCCACCAGCAGCTCCTGCAATTTAAATCTCTCCATGGTGAACATTCACCATGGCTACCTGTTGATCTTCTCTGTTGGGTGATCAAGCACAGGCACATGGGTGTTGCCATATTTGACAAGACCAGCAGTTCCTGTAGTCTTGTTTTCCTGCCTCTTGTCCAATGATTGCTCCTCAAGTCCCGATTCCTGCCCCCTCCATGCTAATCAGACCAGATGTCTCTTTAGTCTGGGATCACAAACTGGGTCAGGCCGATGTCCATCTAGTACAGTTTCTCAATACTTGTTTTTCCAGACCAAATGATCTGCCCAACAGTTTGTTATCCTGCTTCTGGCCTTCACTCACGTCCCAAAAAGTGACATTAACCTCACAGTATACTGACAGATTCCTGACTCTAAATTTCTGATTTCACAGCCTTAAACCTGCATTTCCCTTTCTCTTGATAAGGCACCTAAGCCTTGTGTTTGCTGACTAATGCTAACAAATGAGGCCAATTGTTGCTTACTGGAATCACCTTTCAATGAGGAGTTGACAGCAAGAACAATGTGTTTGTTTTCAGCCTGTGGAGACCGTGGAGAACATCTGTCATCAGAAGAACTACATGTCATAAGGGGTTTCAGGCTCTGAGTGATTCTCAGACTAGGAAGAAGGAGAGAGGCATGTACAGACCTGTAACTGGACTCCTGACATGTCTTTGATGGAGCTTTCATCTTCCCCGTCTCTTTGTTTCCACAGAAGACTTTTTTCTATAAGATGTGGCTTTTAATTATGAGATCTGTATGTGGTTTACCTGAAGGGAAATTTGAACCATATAAATAAGCATCTTTTTGCTATAAACCCACAGAGGCTGGAAGAATTCTCTTTTGATATTTTCCATGGTGAAAAAGGACATGGATATGTTAGAAGATTCAATCCAGCTAGATAAGGTTTTACTGGAGGAAGGAGTTTAGCAGATCTAAGTGCCACTGGCAGTATCATAACTGGTTAGGTGGGAGAGAGAGTCAACTAGCAACCACAATATAGGCAAAAGAGGTGACATAAAAGAGAATTCCACTAGGCCCTTTAGCGGTTAGTAAACCGTTTACGTACAAAACACTAAAAGAAGTGTAATAATATCTTCCTATTATATGGGGCCATGCTGAGGGATCATAAAGCACTGTGCAAACTGTAGATGTAAACACTAGGACCTCTCTCTGGATCCCTCACCCCCCTGCAATTTAATAAACTCTTCATAATTTTGAAATTCTTGTCATCTCGCAGGATCACAAACAGACCCCATGTTTGACATTTATTGCAAAATCAGTGTTGAGCAAATGAAAAATTTCAACCACAGTATTGAGAAAATTTTTGATTAAAATAATGTTGCAAAAATGTTCTGAAAATGGAACATTTTGAAAAAGTCCAGGTTTTTTCTTTCATTTTGGGAAAAAGGTCTATTTTTCAAAGAAAAAATAATTTCATTTGAAAAATTTAAACCAGCTATAGTAAACGTCTAGGGTGACAATAGTAATGCCCAGTAAAACTGATGAGGAGAAAGGGATGATGGAGATATGAAGCAGTATTATTTTAAAGTAACCAGCTAGTATAGAAGCTATTTAAATGCCTGTAAGAATAGTTTGGAGCAGAGACATAACCAGTGTCTCAGTGTAAACTCAGGGCCAGAGCTGCAGCTGGTGAAAATCAATCACTGTTGTTCCGTGGACTCCACTGGAGCTATGCTGATTTACACCATCTGAAAATCAGGCCCCCGGGTTCTGTTCTGTTTCTGGAAACATCTGCAGGTCCCTGTGTCCTTGTGAATTATGCACATCCGCCAGGGGCATGTCTGTTAATCAGCCTTTCCTGTCCATTTTGGGGTTATTTTTCTCCTCACAGGGGTTGGTTTTTAGAAGGGGCTGGGAAGCCACAAACCCCACCGAACTCAATCAGAGCTGAGGGTGCTCAGCACTTGGAAAAGCCAAGCCAGGGAAGCAGAGGGAAAAAAATAAAAATTAAAAAGGCTGCCTGAGAATGAAAAATAAAATCCTCTGCGTTATCTAAATCATTCCCTTAGGTGATGGGGCTCCACTGGGAGGTAATTGATCCTGATGCAGGAGTGGATCTGGAGCCAGCCTCATCCGTCTCCTGGCAGAGCCCTGTTTTGTGTGTGGGGGTGGGGATGGGGGTGGGGGTGGATAAGGTGTGAGGGGAGGCATTGCTTCATTAGAAACCAACTGAGTGTTTTAAGTTCATCTCTGTCTTCTGTTGGGAAGAAACGTCGTTAAGCGCCCAGAACTGACCAAGGCTGCGGACATTCAAATTGCAATTCTTGTTATTAAAACTATAAACTGTGAGACCATTAAAACAAGGAAGGGGGCTGGTGGTTAGGAGATTTAGTAACAATTTGCTCTTCTAATCTCGTCTCGATGTCCCTGCAGGGATTTCAGATCGTGTAATCCGTCAGAATGACCCAGTCGGGTGGCTAGTTTCCTCCCTTTTGCAGACAGGCCAATAAATAATATATGTCTCTCCATATATACAATTCTTCTCAGTGTAAATTCTGTTCTCTTTGCTATCCCAGTCTCACAACATTGGAGACTCCTTTATGTGCACAATGAGCATCTGCCTTGTGCTAGAAAGAGAACCCCAAAAAGTGGTTTGGAGCAATACTCGTAGGGACAGCCCTGTACCTTGGTCTAACGTTGTTCAATGACCATATTGCTAGAAAACGTTGCAATCTGCAAATGTTTTAATTACTACTATTGTGTTTGTTGGTTTGTGTTATGGTATTTCCTAGGAACCCCCAGGCCGGGTTCTGCGGTAGGCGCTGTTAAGACAATTAGCAGAGAAGAGAGTCCCTGCCCCAGGGAGCTACAGATACATGGGGGAGGGAGTTGAGAGGAGGAGGAGGTAACAATAGAAAGAGCAGAGTTCAGTAGAAATCAGCAGTCACAGCAAAGCAGATGTTGCCATTTAATGCTGGTGGGAGAAGCTCCATCCTGCCTATGTGACTCTCTGCATGCTCTGTAGGCAGTATGCGATATATTGGCCCGATTTTCAGAGGCTTCTATTAATTATAATGGGAATAGTGATGGCTCATCATCTTTGAAAATCAGTCCCGCAGAGTCCTATGGAGCACAGAGCATTACCCCTCTTCCATTTCACACCGGCATCTCTGCAAATTTTACCTTTGAACATCTCTTTCCCCTGACCCATGTTTCCTTTTTCTTCTCTCCTTCTCCCCTTGGCCTTAGGACTCAATCCTGAGAAGAATGAGATGATTATGAGAGGCTGGGGGAAGCAACTGGAGGGAGTTGGCAGGGGTTATAACAGTTCCCCTGACTGAGGTGTTTGGCCCATTATCTGTAAGCAATATTTACAAGTTGGGGGGCTGATTAGATTTCCAGCTGTTTTTTAGATAACCAAACAGCAGCTATAATCAGATCAAACTTTTGGCTAGGAGGTTACAGCCCATCCTGTTGGATGCACACCTGGCTCCCGTGAGCCATGGATGGGACTGAGCCTTCAATGCATTTGACATTAGTGGAGTCACTCCAGATTCACTCCCGTCTAATAGAGGGCAGAGTTTTGTCCTAGGATTCTAGGATAGTTTCTTTCACACCACTGCACTATTATGGAGACATGCATCTGAAGGGGCTGAGACTATACTGAAGAATGTTTATTTTGTCTGTAACCCAACTGGCTGATTCACTGTATTTCAAACCCCTGTAAGGAAATAAATGAGTGGAGTCCGCTTTCCCCCTCTATGCTACAGCGTGTGTACATGAGTGTTATTTCGTCTATCAGATTCCTGTACAAAAGACACTGCTGGACCATTAATAATCTGGAGAAACACCTTGAAACTTGACTGAATGAGGGCACATTGCAAATGGGCTCTAATGGTTTTTATTTCTCATCCCTGCCATCTCAGATCTAATCGACTACGTTCTCATTTTTTATCCTATCTACTCCCCTCTAAATTCATCCAGCAACTCTTCCCTCAGTGCTGTGCAGAGCACCAGGGGGCTGAGTGTCAGGGTCAGCAATTATTTATTAGCAAAGAAAGGTCAGGCGTATCGTGTAGCAGTGAGCATAATCTCAGAGCAGAGGGGAGAGGATCTGGTGAATGTTGGCTGCTTTGCATCCCGGTGGGGGCCATAACCAAAGGGAGAGGAAAGGAAAGGTGACGTATTTTGTCTTAAAAGGCAAATATCATTCTAGGCCACAGAAGGGCTTTTCCTCTGGAAACAGCAGCTCTTTTTCATTCTGTGGCACTTAAGAAAAGGCTTCACAGAGTAGGAAAGGCCTCACGGTTACTGGCCACAAGAATGGGCTCCCCACAGCAACCTTCGGGGTTCAGCCCAGACCTGTACTTTATAAAGAAATAATACAAAAGGGTCTGTATTGGATCCCTAAGTACGGACATGCCTGAACTTTAAAGTGGTTCCCCCTTTCTAAGCTGAACCAACCCCTTGATCCAGGGTGTAGTTCAAAAACTGGAACCTTGTCACAAGTAGGCAGCTTGGGCACCTTGCTATAAATGAATAATAATGCACAGAGTTCATAGTATAGATCTTCTAATCTGCTGAATGCTTAACAAATATTAACTAGTTATTTAATTAAGCCTTACTTGCCTCTAGACGAACCTGGTTTGAATTCCAAGTGTGAAATGAAACACAAAACCAGACTATTTGCCTGTAGGTTTGGGTTTCACTGAGAACATTTCACATGGCTCTAGTAATTACTTTAATTGGACCTGGACCAGGGGACAGGGGTTAGCACCTCTAGGTTTACAAATGGATAATTAATTACCTTAAATGGTCAAGGCCTTGGGTCTATATCTCACAAAGAAACAGGTTTTTTAGACATTTTTTTTAAGAAAATAAAGCAAGGCTATTTAGTTCTCTTTCCTCTAAAAAAATTAATCAAAGGAAGAGACTCCTCATCCCTTAAGAAGATATTGAACAAGCATCAACTGCATTCCAATATATGAATTGGGTCCTGGATAACAACTGGATAGACAGATAGATGATTAATTACAGAGGAGGACCGGGAAGCAGCCACCTGAGGTATACAAGTTCAACAGCATGTGGCTGTTGGAGAGAGGTCTTAAGCCCTTTCCATCTTAGCCTATCTGATATTACAATGTGTTTAGAGGTTCCATTATTTCTGTTTTAGTTGGTTACACAAACATTGACTTAAGAAATATTTCCCAAGCCTCTGGTGGGAGTCCAACCTGGTTTTCACAGACAATGACTAACATTCCTCTTTCAGGAGGGGAGGTGATATAAGACTTTTGACTCAAGGTTGTTGATTTTTTTTTTCTTTTCACTCCTTCTTCTAAATATCTCTTTATTCATCACTTTAATTACCTAATTGTAAATTTCTTTAGGGAGTTACTTGGAAAAAAAATTAGCATCAAAGCTTGGCAGTAGATTCAGGGGCTTTGGGAGCAGGTCCAAACCATTTCACCTGTGATTAATTAGATGATTTTTTTCTTTAAGTGCCAGAGGGCTGTTGAGGTCTTTAAGCAGTTACATGACAGCTGGCAGCTCAGGAAATACGATTGATGTATTAGTCTAACGGTAGGGGCTGCAGCTTCTTTTTGGTGTGTGCCCATGTGCATGACAGTGTGTGTGTTTCTGTTTGTGAAATATTGGTATAAGGCTAGACCAAAATTTTCAAAAATGGGTGTGTGAACATAAGCCCCTAAATCCACATTTAGGCTGCTATAAAAAGTGTCCTGATTTTCAGAAATGCTGGGCCACTAGCAGCTCCTGTTCTAATGGGAACCGCTGACTGCTCAGCGTTTCTGAAAATCAGGCCACTTATTCTGGCATATAAATATGAGCCTTCGGCCAAGATTTTCCAAAAGGACTAGGGATTTTGGATAACCAATTTGAGACACCTTAAAGGGGCCTGACTTTCAGAAGGTGGGTGCTCAATAACAAAAAATGAAGGCACCCAAAATTATTAGTCACTATTAAATAATTTGTTCCAAACGTTATGTAGCTATTTCTGAAAAAGGCTGATTACATCTGACTACATAAATAGCTGACTACATCTGACTACATCTGTGCACAGTATTCAAAATGTACCATGGATTTATATAAGAGCAATAAGATATACTCCATCTTATTCTTTATCCCTTTTTAATGATTCCTAACACCCTGTTTCCTTTTTTGACTGCCACTGCATACTGCATGGACGTCTTCAGACTATCCATGATGACTCCAAGATCTTATTCCTGATTAGTTGTAGCTCAATTAGCCCCCATCATATTGTATGTATAGTTGGGGTTATTTTTTCCAATGTGTATTACTTTACATTTATCCACATTACATTTCATTTGTCATTTTGTTGTCCAATCACTTAGTTTAAACTCTTACGTAAGTGGGATGGGGAGGGGAGCGAGACTTTCATGTCAGTGCGTGTTTTAAAAATCAGGATGGATTTAGAGACACCAGCCAGCGTCTGTTTCCACCGTCCTTGCATAAAAACATAAACTTCAACAGCAGCATACCAGGGGCTTCTGGCAAAGGGACTTGGCTGGGAAAGGAGGGAAATGCCCACAAGTCAATAGGAGATTAAGTTCCCAAATAGTAACAGGACTGAGTCATGGCAGCACTTTTTTTCAGAAGCCTCCAGTAGTGCCCGTCTGTTAGAGGAAGGAGACGAGGAAAAATAAATAAAAACAAAAAAATGCCAGTGCCTGAGAAATAAAAACATGGGGCTTTTCTTTTGGGTCTGATGGTGCATCTTGGCTTGTTCTGTATCTGTCACCCAGACAATAAGCTGTCTGGGGCTAGGACCATCCTTGTCTGTGTCTCAGACTGGGCCAACTTGCAAGTATGTTATCAGTGTTAATCAGACATTAATTTTTAATGTAGTTAAGTGGAAATGTGTCAGCAACAAAGACTGCTGCCATTGGCAGCCCCAGAGAGAGATCAGGGATTGAACTGAGACCAAACTCCCCTACCGCTGGCTACTGATGAAGCTCAGTCATAGATTATAGGGTTAGAAGGGACTGCAGAGCACACTTGCACACACACACAGATCCTCTCCGCACCTTTGCTTCTCCCAGCTTTGTGACAACAGAGATTATTTCTCACTGGAATAATGCAGCATTGTTGACATAAAAAAAAAGTCCTCTGCTTTGCTTGAACAGACCATGCCGTTTTGATCAGTTGTCTGAGACGCCTCAGCTGTACAAAGCATTTAAACCTGTCTAACATCAAAAGTAAGGTAAGACAAGTCACTTTGATGCTCCACAGCACATGCCTAACATGATTATTGCAGAAGCTTCTTGGTGATAATAGACTTATGCAAAGGAGGCCTTGACCCATTAACGCTTTTACCTTTCTTAGAATTCCCCCCTACCCTTCTTTCTCTCCTGCAAAGCAAATATACATTTGCACATAAGTGACAACCAAACAACAAGCTGGTGTAAGCAATATGAAAACCACCCAGTCCCCCGACTCCTGAAAAAGAACCCTACCAAGGATAAGAAGTAGAGGCTGTCAGGTAAGGTGGGTGGAAATATGCCACAGAGGGAAATCTCCCGCACTTGAGATGGCTTTATTCCTTTTCCACTTCCCATATCACCCCTTTATCTTCCAGAAATCTTATGAATGTATTAAAATAGAGCATCTGTCACCTGTCATCAGCCATGCTGATGATTGACAGTCCCCGGAATGTGACTGACAGTCCCACACACCTAAGGAGCACTTGGAGGCAAAGTACATAATCAAACAAATAAACAAAAAAATTGCTTCAGGCTTCTCTTTTAGCTAGAAAAAAAGGGGCTGATTCACCCTGGGGATATTCCAGTTTTGCACCATGTAATATAATTCCATGGTAAATTGGGCCTGGAATGTTTAATGCATGTTGCAGCTGGACAAACAGAGCTCTGAGTACAATAGATACCACATTAATGAAGAAGCTCCTCCGATGTTAACCATCCATTCTAGGGAAGGCTGATGATTTGGGACAAAGGGAAGGTTGAAATTATGCTGGCAAGAAAAAAATCTAGATTTCTCACATGCTTTGAGAGGGGCTGAACATGGGGAACCTCTGAATGAGCAGACTTTGATGTTCTTCAGATTTCTCTTGGTTAAAATCTCTTCTCAATGTGCAGGAGCCTGTTAGAGAAGCAAATAAGCTACCTGTGTGAATGTTTTTGTTTTCTTTTTAAGCACTAGAACAATAATGAATGAAAAAACAATGGTACTTCCATTCCTCATATGTGCCTGGATTTGGTGAGAAATCTGCTGCTAAAACTGAAAATGGATCCAGACAAACAACAGTGTAGGTGGTTAGCAGCAAGACTTATGTTAGAGGAGTCCACAGGCTCCATATAGAGTCAGAATTTACTGCCTCTCCTTCCCCTTGATAGGGTTTGACTTACAAAGGCAATGCAAAGTCCTGCTCAAGAATGCTCCCCAGTTGAAGTTGTTCTGTGGGTTCCTATCTCAAGACCGTTCAGTCTGCCCCCTATGTCTTCCCTGCCTTAGAGTTGAGGCAGGCCTACTCTACTGCTTAAATTGATATAACTTTCATTGCTCAGAGACGTGAAAAAGACCCCACCAAGTGACGCAAGTTGCAGCGACCAGCTTGGCTGAATGCAGTGATGGAAATTCCCAGTGTGTGTTGTGGAACCACTGAGCTGTAATCACTGAAGGACAGATTATCTGGGTTTGCCTGTGAATCTCCATCCCCCTCCCAGAGATTAGATCTGTTACAGTCATGTACCTTTTCAAATAACCTTTTACATTTAATTTCTGTCAGCACCTTATTCTCACCTGCCACAGGTGAGACTCCACTTCAGAATCTGCCACTTACACAGTAATTAGTGCAGTCTCATGGGATTTGTATATGCATGTGTACAGCTGTCTTTCTTATCCATCCCTCCTTCTGAGAGGGATTTTTTCACCAACTTGCTATGGAAACATCATGAGCCAAAACAGCTCCACAAACAGAGTCCAATAGAGCAGACTGAAAGAGTTTTAAAAACAAATGATCTAATTGCTACTAGTTAAAATAATACAGGAGTAGCTTGAAATATGTTGCAGAAGGATGATTGTGTGGTTAAGGGATTGGACTGGGAGTCAGGAGACATAGGGTTGGTTCTTAGTTCTGCCATAGACTCCCTGTGTGGTTATGGGCATGTCAATTAATATCTCTGTTTCATTCCTCCATCTGTAGAAATACGAGAAGAATATTCTCATCTTCCCACCTTTTGACTGTCTTGCCTATTTAGATTGTAAGCTCCTCAGGGCAGGGGTTGAGTTACTTTTTGTCAGTAAAGAGCCTAATACAATCAGTTCCTGATTTCAATTGTGGTCTTGGTGCTGCTGCAAAAATAAATAATAATAAAGAACTGTAGGTCTCTACTTTTAAATTCCCAGGGAACCCAAATGTGTTTCTCTAAAATAAATTCCATTTTCTATATTGGCTAAGAGACATTCTTTGTTGGAGGCAGGATCCTGGACTAGATGAAGAGCTGAAATGCTGTAGCTTAGCAATTCCTATATTTTTAGGGATGCGTGCAAGTTCCAGTGCACAGATTTACCTTTGAGGCTATCCCTCTAGTGGGTGTTTTTTTCCTACCAAAAAATCAGCCTACAATTAGGTCAAGTTTCATTCTACAAAGGGCTGGCAAGGGAAATGGGTGCTTCCTGTGTTATTTTGTTTCCTCTGAGCAGATTTCTCCCATCCCTACTTGCAATCTGTCCTGAATTGAAAATGTATGATTAATTTGTTCCAAGAGACCTGAATCTGAGCCCTGGTCTAGACTGCGGGGGCAGGGATTGACCTAACATGCGCAAATTCATCTACGCAAATAGCGTAGCTGAAGTCGACGTATTCAGGTCAACCTACCTAGGCATCTTCACGGCACTGAGTTGACTGCTTCCACTCCCCCATTGACTCCGCCTGCGCCTCTCGCCACAATGAAGTTCCGGAGTCGACGGGATTGCGCCCGGGGATCAATTTATCGCATCTAGATGATGCACAGCTGGGCAGAGCTGGGAAATGAGCCCAGATCTCTTGAATCCCAGCTCAGTTCCTTAGCCTTCCTCACAATAATGGTGTAAGCTTGGATGTGTCCATTGCATAGGCCAGAGAGAACTGGCACACTCCATTTAATTCAACCCTTTTTTCCCCTTTAAAGTAGAAAAAGGACTAAGACTTTCTTCCTGAGCTTCAGGGATCCGTTAATTGGCTCCCTAGTAAAATTACAGAGAGTCGGCTGCCTGATAATGATTGTAAATGACAGAAACTATCAGGTTTACCTTGTGACGTCCCTGGGGAGCTTGCAGTTAGTTTAGTTTGAACTCTGCTTCAGCTGTTCGGGTTCCTTTTTTCTCGGCATGCGGTGGCTGGACTCAAGCTGCAGTCTTTCAAACCTAATTAGCGTTAACGGAAGAGGGAAGAAAAAAACAACACCCTTTCTCCTTCCCTTGGCTGAATTTGTAATGTAAGGACAGAGCCTAATTTATGCCACAAGTTCCCTTTGCGTTTTTATATTTCATAGCAATATCTTCAGTTAACTGTGAGGTCCTTTCTCCCTCAGTATGGTAAAGAGACACTAATCTCCCAAGAGTAGTTAATTATGGCTGTTCCATGCATTGCTCAGCAGAGATTCAGGTATCTTCTCTCTTTTAAGAATCAGAGAGGTAGCTGTGTTAGTCTGGAATTGCAGAAGTGACAAAGAGTCCTGTGGCACCTTAAAGACTAACTAAAATTTTAGAGCATAAGCTTTTGTGGGCTAATACCCACTTCGTCGGATGCATGCCTCTTTGTCACTTCTCTCTTTTATGTTCTTATGTTCTCCTATTAGAGAAAAGATATCATGTGCCTCCTCTCCACGGGTGTGGCGTTAGCATTTGAGCTTGTCAACATCTTGAAATGCCAATAACAATTTAATTTCAAAATCCATCTCTCACCCAAAAAGTAAATCAAAACCAAACAGCACATCCCTCGGCCCTCGCCGCTTCCTGCAGCCCCCATTGGCCTGGAGTGGCGAACTGTGGCCAGTGGGAGTCACGACTGGCTGAACCTGCGGAGGCGGCAGGTAAACAAACTGGCCTGGCACGCCAGGGGCTTTCCCTGAACAAGCGGTGGACCACAGTTGAGAACCACTGAATTAGGAAGAAGAGGATTGATGAGACACATAGAGATTTTATTAATTTTATTAATACCACAATCATTAGCAAAATCACAGAATTAGAAAAACACGAACAGCAGCAGAATCCACATCTTGTAGACTCATGAATCCATGGGGCTGTGGGTTCCCCTTAAGGAGAGAAAAGCACTAAGGTTGACACCATCCTGAATTCTTGCAAGGCTCAGGTTCAATACTCATTTACGCACCTATTCCTTACACCCACTGCTTCTGAAATCATATAAGTCTCTCGACCTCTTGTCTATACTTGGGAATTTGGGCTATCTATTTTGGGTATTCCCATTATTGTTGTAAGGATTTTCTCAGGTAGACCGTTCTCTGTTCAATGACATTAAGGAAGTCTGGCTAAACACAGCCTTTGCTGCCTAACAGTCTATCACAAGATACATATTGCTAAATCTTCTAACCCACGCTTACTTACATATGCTAACTTACATTAGGCCTAATGTGGTCTTATGCTAACAATTATGACTTCTAGGCCCCAAGATAAGTACTGTGCCCCAGGTCTACTGCAAAGCCTATTTTAAAATAATCCTTACATTTCTTTGGTTACTCCTACTTTGCATGAGAACTTGAGTTTCATTGGTGTTAATTTAGAAAGAGTTAAGATGCTTGCTGAGATACAAATGATTATTTACCTGATCATCTGAGTTCAGGTCAGGGGTCAAAGGTTAACATCGTTGCCTAACTTCTGTAGGCACTTTTGAAAATCCTAGCCTGAGTGGCTACACAGTTGCTCACATCACTGTTTAAGCATTTCAAACTGCCTGCTACATCCCTAGGAAAAAAATGACCAAGAAAGCTCCTTGTGGGGTCTTAGTAACCAATACACTCTTTTTTATTTGCAGGGAACACATCACAATCTCACTTCATTTTGCTTTATGGAGCTGTCCATATGGCTCTGATGACTCCTTGCTGAAAGATCCTCCTCAGAAACTGACAGGTCTGTGGTTTCTGTGGTGCTGAATGGGACAACGCAAAACAGCATATCTGTAGGTAACATCTTGAAATCACTGGGGGGCCGAGCAATTGCATACCTGGAAAAGCACCAGAACATGAGAATCCAACAGCTCTGTGGGCTTCTTTGACCTTTGCTAAGCAATGCTCAGGATAGCTAGGGAATAGCATCTTTTTGCAATGTCTAACTGCACTTGAAAAATCCTTTTGAATAATTAGAACAGAGGTCCGCAACCCTTTGGCACGCGGTCCATCAGGGTAATTCGCTGGTGGGCCAAGAGACATTTTGTTTACATTGTCCGTCTGCAGGAACGGCCCCCACAGCTCCCAGTGGCCATGATTCGCCATTCCCGGCCAATGGGAGCGGTGGGAACCAGCAGCCAGCATGTCCCTGCAGCCCGCTGCTTCCCACAGCTGCCATATGGCAGGAATGGCAAACTGTGGCTAGCGGGAGCTGCATGGGGCCATGCCTGTGGACGGTCAATGTAAACAAAATGTCTCGTGGCCCACCAGTGGACTACCCTGATGGGCCACATACCGAAGGTTACCAACTGAACATTACTGAAGATTAGAAGATGCATCCTATATAGTATCATTCATAGGAATTTCTTCTGCCCTCACTTATACCTAGGAATAAGATGTACATTTTTAACTGAGGTTAATTAATAACTGGAAGAGATTGCCAAGGGACATGATAAATGCTTTATCCCTTGAAGAGTGGGTGTCTTTAAAAAGTTGCTCTAGTTCAACCAACATTTTTGGCTCATTGCAGGAATCACTGAGTGGGATTCTCTGGCCTTGGTAATGCTGGAGATCAGATTAGATGATAATTGTGCTCTCTTCTGACTTTAAAATCTGTGGAATCTATGAATTTGGACAACCCCACTAAAATCACACTCTGGCCTTTTGCTAATGGCCCATGTTCATATGTAAAGAATAATCAGACATTAAAGAAGCACCGTTGTCTCTCATGCTAACCCATAGTAGGCACCATAATCACCACAGATTTAGATATATCTAAAGGTCTCTGTTCAGGGAATGCCCAGAGCCATAACAAGGGTGTGTATCATGACTCAGACTGGGGAAGGGACCAGGATTGTGATATCATGGAAGCACAGCACTGGAACAGATGGGACTGCTCTAGTTTAAGATTAAGGTTAGCATCTCGGCTGCAAGTCAAGACTGAGGTGTCTTGTTAGAGCCATGTGAAGGCTTCATCTGCCTGCACTGCACAAGTAATTTAGCGAATGCTGTGACTCCTTTGTTTTCACGAGCACTCCAAAATTGATTGTATCTTCTTGCCCACCATTTAAAATAATTGCTGCATTATGATTATGATTGATTAAACAGAGATTTTTTGGATCTTTCTTGCCCAGCTCAAACTGAAGTAAATACTGTACAATAAACAGTTTCAAATAAAATGCACTCCCCTATTCCCATATGGATTGGGCTTTTCTGTCAGACGGTAGAGTCCAAAGCAAAGGATTCCAAACGAGCCTAATGCTTTGCAGTAAATGTCTCCAAAGGAATCCTGCAGTGAGAGAACAAAAAGTACTCTTAGCTGGAATGGTCGTTCAGCCCTCTGGTCAGATCAGTTGATTAACTAATTTATTATTATTTATTATTAGTATTTCTGTAGGACCGAGGAGCCCCAGTCATGGACCAGAACCACATAGTGCTTGGTGCTTCAAGGGAGTTACTTCTAACTTACATGAATGCGAGATCAGAACGAAGCCCACAAAGGGCAATGCTACCAAGACTGTGCTATAACTCACCTGGGAAGCTGTTAACAGTCTCTTGGACAGTGGCATAAGTGCAAGTTTGCACCGAGCTCTGGGAGCCATGTATCCCATGCTGATGAAACTGCCACTCAGCATATTCTTCTCTGCCAGCTGTTCTTCCAGTTCAGGGCTTGTCCCACCCGTCACCAGAGTCTGGAGCAGAGCCAAGACATGGTGGTTACGGTAGGTCTGGAAAGAAAGGTCACAGCAGACAGAAAAACCTCCGGTTTATATCAGGCTGACAAAAGCGATCACCCTATCACTTTAAGATGGAAATGACCTAGGGATCACCTCTAGTATGGCAATCCCTGCTGGTGCAGGATTATTCTCCACAGTGTGTGCTCCACTGTTTTGACTAGACCTGATCAGAAAATGGGACTTCTCCCCACACTTCATCTCCCACCCCCAACAGGTTAGATTAAAATGAAAAAGAATTCCTGTCCTGAATCAGGACAAAAAGTGAAAAAATCTCAACAATCCTAAAGAACCAGAAATCTGCAGGAGGAGTGTGTGAAATTGAATTGGGTCAACAAACGTTTTGTTTTGATTTTGAGCTTTTTATTTCCTTAAATGCTTTTTGCAATAACTTATCTTGCATTTCTAAACAAAAAGTTGTTTGGAGTCAAAAATGGAACTCACTTAGAAAATGTCAAAAAGGGGACATTTTGGCAATTTTGAAAACTTCTATTTTCAAAAGTTTTTCATAACAGGAAGTTCATTGAAACCAACCCTTTTCTGAGAAAAGTTTTGGTTTTGATGTATCCATATTTTCCAATGAAAAAATATTTAGTTGACAAATTTCCATCTCTCTGTGATTACAGTCCTCTAAACAGACAAGCCAGGCAATGGTTGAAAGGGGAAACAGAGGCAGCAAATAGTGAAAAGACTTGCCCAAAATCACACACAGGTCAGTAACAGTGATGGAAAGAAAGCCCTGGTCCTCTGATTCCAGCACCCTGATTCTGTGGCTATATTTTTTAAAGCTATATAGGGCGCGTTAGCTTCATGGGCCCTCTGTTTTGGAAAAAGACTGGTGAAGAGAGAACTAACACATAAAGCTTTCAAAATATCCCCCCAGAGTGGCAAAATAGAATACTCAATACGTGTATAGTCCAAACTCTGCAGGACACAGTGGGCCTGATCCTCTATTGTCCCACACTTTGTGAATTCATTTATACCAATAATAGTGAGCAAAAAATGCTACCAACTCAGAAAGCTACTTTCTGAAACACACTCTTCACAATGTAAGTAACTTCACAAGGAGAATCAGGGCCAGCCATTTAAGCTAGAGAAGGAGTCTCTCTGGAGAAACTGTAAAGCAAACCCTGAAACACTAGAAGAACAGAGGTAGGGGAGAAAAAACAATTGAGCTTTTGCAAACCTGAAAAAAAAAAGTGTGTGGTTCAAATTCAAATTTGGGGCAAAAAAATTAACATTTTTCTTATGTTTATTTGAACCGATTCCCTCTGTCCATAATCTCAATGCATCAAATAATTTAATTTCTACTCTTTCTCAAAAACTCATTTCCCACATGTAGCAATCATATGGAATCTGTCACCTGCATTCTCAGGAGAAAAATTAAACAAGCGGTGGAGAAGGAATAGTATTATTAAATCCAAGCTAAACTCAAATCCGCTTAAGAACACATGAACATGTTGTTGGGCAAAAGACTATAATGTTGTTAGAGTAATTATCAGCCTTTTACAGTAAGGAGCTGTAGTCCAGGGTTATTCTGAAGTGATACTGCTCCAGAGGAATCTGCATTTTACATATCTAACTGAAGAGTGCTGAGCTATTTAACATATCGTTGCTGTACTTTTTGACATCAAAAGAATTGTATTTCCATAGTTGGGTGAATTAATAGGATTTGCAGGTCACCCTCATTCTGTACTCTTTTTGCTCAGTTATACTGTAGAAGTTTGAAAGGGGCAAAACAAGTAAAGAAATGTGTAAGAGTATATGCATACAGGCAAGTTTCAGTGTGCTTAAAATGGATCTCCAAGCTCGCTGTAAAGGAGCCAAGTTCTTGATGAAAGGGGGAGACACTACTGACTTCTCCATCTGTTATTTGGTTACTGCCTGAAGAGCATGGAGGCCCTTGGAATGCTACTGCATAGGACAGGACAGGCTGTGAACTCTCTTCTCACATTACTGAGCAGTTACCCAGTTAGTCCCATCAACTTCATGTTGGGTGCTGAGCATTATGGAAAATCCAGACCAATTGTAGGTTTGCTGAGCGTTTGCAAACCTGGTCCTGCAAGAGTTGCCCCACATCATGCAGGAAACAGAGCCATTAACTGAACTCTTTTCACTGCCTTAACCACAAAACCATCCCTTCTCTCTTCTTGAACAATACTGCTCCTTTCTGTCCCGCTAGCCATCAAGTATCAGGTTAGTGCAAGAGCCAATTCTACTTCGGACTTCCGAGGGGGTTATGCTTCACTTAATGGAATCTACTGTCATTGAGTTTCCTCCACACTGTCCTCTCTAGCACCATCCTTTCCAATTACAGGAGAACAACAAGCTGCTTCTCAGGCAGCCTCAAAAACCCAGGAACTTTCAGCAGATCTTCACAATGATGGGAAAGCAGAGCTGATAGTTAACAGCGGAATGGTTTCCTCTATGCTTTATTCTCATTCACTTGCTTTGCTTTTCCCAACTCTCTGCCTGACTAAACGATATCATGTCTCTTTTCCTTCTCCCCTACATTTAAGGACCAGCTGAATCTGACCAAAGATGTTCTCTTGCTGAAAAATTAGTCCTGAGAGTTGATCATTCCTGGACTGACTTGGGATCTGAAGCCTGAGTGAAATTTTATCCTTTAAGACAGGTCATGCTAGATCTCAAGTTACTTTTACACTTGACACCAGCAATCCTTAATTACAGCCAGGTTGACTGACATATCAGTGACTAGCAGCAATATAATACTTTCCCTAACACTGGAACCTTCTCAGGAAAGCATAACTGGACTTGACACTCTCTTTTTTTTCAGACTGCTTATCCCTTCAAGAGGTTTGCTGTGTATTTATTCAATTTCTTTAAAATTGCTGCCCAAGCAATATCTTGTTACACCTGAATCCAAGGCAAGTCACATGTAACTTGACTGCAGCATTGAAGATCGTGGGAGATGAGATGGGATGTGGCACAGTTAAGAAAGAAGGGCAGCCAGTTTGGGAGATGCAGGCTTATTATGAATTGAGCTGCTGTCTTGCTGACAAAGTGTTGGCTTAACTGCCCCACACTTTCCATCATCCGTGTCATGACCATCAGTATCGCTCACTTCTGTCAGCAATCTGACATGAGTATGTTATGGGGGTGGGGAACTGTCATGTCCTCTCTGCTCTCCTTACATTTTCAATCCCCTGTACCATGTTAAACACAGTCTTAAAGATACAAATGTTATACAGAGCCATTACCAACAATTTTTGCAGGTTCAAAACTTTCCCTCTTTTGTAAGTGTCCTAATCTGATGGGGCTTGCAGACATCTGGACCACACAGGGTCTATGATTGTGGCAACACATGTAGAATTAGTTGTATGTCTAAATCTCTTTGTAGAAAACATACCACTGGCATGATACATAGCCCACTGAACTACTCCCATTGACTTCACTTTGCAATCCAACCTAATTGAATTTCCATGCTGGTGCCAGACGGACATCCCTGGAGAATGAAGTGTTGTGTTTATCCCCACATCAGTTATAGCAGGGTAGTGGTCATGCAAATGTCCCCCCACACTTCAGCTCACCAATGCACCTCAAGCCGGACCTGGAGGTTCCTTTTCTCACTCCCCCATTACCCCCTCCCATGGATGAGCAAGAAGTTTGAGTCTTCATGGGCCATTCAGTTTTTGGCACTACTATTGTGATTTCCGACAAAGGGTCCAATTGGTGTTAATGGTATTGAATGAATACATTTTCCTTCACAGGAACAGCTCGCTCCTGATCTAAGTCATGCTAAAAAAAAAAAAAAGTTAGACTCATCCTAAATATCTTTTATAACAAGTAAGGATTCTTTTTTTTTAAAAAAAAGCCTATAATGAAAACACTATAAAATAACTCCAGCTAACTCTTATTTATATAGTGTAGAGCAGCGGTTCTCAAACTATGTGTCGGGAGAATCTGTTTTAATGGGGTCACCAAGGCTGGCATTAGCCTTGCTGGTAGAGTGACCAGATGTCCCAATTTTATAGGGGCAATCCCAATATTTTGGGCTTTTTCTTATATTGGCTCCTATTACCCCCCATCCTCAGTCCCGATTTTTCACTCTGCTGGTCACCCTATTTGCTGAGACCTGGAGGGAAGCAAAAGCTCGAGCTCTGCCCGGGGCAGAAGTCGAAGTCAGCCCTGGGTGGCAGGGATCAGATTACAGGTCTCCCACCTGCGGCTGAAGCCCTTGGGATTTGGATTTGGCCCTCCCCGTCTCCGCACATCGGTGGGGCTCAGGCAGGCTTAGGCTTCGGTCCCTCCTCCTGGGGTCACGTGGTAATTTTTGTTGTCAGTAGGGGGTTGCTGTGCAATGACTCTTGAGAACCCTTGGCGCAGAGAATGAGCATGCTGACAATGGAGAATGAGATGTCTCTTGGAACTGATGGTTGTCTGGATTCCCATAATCCTGTGGAACTCACTGCCACAAGATATCATTGAGGCCAAGAGCAGGGTTCAAAAAAGGAGTAAACATTTCTCTGGATAACAGGAATATCTAGAGCTATAAAATTTAAAGAATTAAAAATATACAAGAGTTTTGGAAGAGCTATAAACCCTCCTGCATTAAGGCATAAACCAACCTCTAACTAATCCCATCACTACCTATTGCAGGGTTTCTTGCACCTTGCTCTGAAGTAGGTGGTATTGGCTGTTTTTGGAGACAGGATGGGAGACTTAGTAGATTTATTCCATATGGCAATTGCTATGTACCTTCATTGGGTGTCCCAGTGGTTGTTTATGACACAACCAGTTACAGGAGTCAGTGATGTACTTACAGTGGACAAGAGAGAATCCAAAAAGCTATCTGAGAAGATAGCTCCACTGGAAGAGGTGGAGGTGAGATATAGCTCCTCTTCTGGGATCTGAGAGTCACTGCTAATGTGGTGATCAATGAACTGGACATTCGATGTAGCATCTATAGAATCAAACAAATCAATCTATCAATCAAAGAAGGAACACTAAAGATCTTAAAAACACTGTTGTTACCATATAGAATGAGAACAATGAGAACACTCATAGAATGAGAACACTGTTGTTACCATATAGAACAATGATTCATCTAGCCTAGCCCATTATCCTGGCTACTGCACTAGCCAGGACCTATTGCTTTCGAGGAAGAAGGGGAAAAAGGGTGTTTGGTGTACCTGACTAGTAGTGCACTGGGGTAAAAGCTTATCACACCAAGAACCCAGACCTTAGTGACATAGGGTAAAAGTTTCCAAAGCACCCAAATGACTTAGGAACTAGAGTTACATTTTCAAAAATTATTTAAGACTTAGGTTACTAAGTTCCCAAGTCATTTTTTAAAATGGGACTTTGGCTTTCCAGTCACTTAAATGTTTTGGAAATTTTTACCCACAATGCCTCAGCATCCTGTAGCAGTGCATTCCACTGGTTAATTATATAATCATAAAAAAGAAAAAAAGCTCTCTGTTTAAATTTGTTTATTTAATTTTTTGACACCCCTCTCTCTCCTCTCAGTTCTTATGTTATGGGACATGGTAAATATCAGGCAGTCTTTCAATCTTGCCAATATATAAGAGCCAATAGATAGTTCCTGAAAAAATCCTTATAAAAATAGCATTGCTTTAACTTTATTTTCTATTTTTAATAGATTGTGTAAATCCATCCAGGCAGAAGGCACCTGCTGTACTGCTGAATGTACTAGGTATATGCTCGTATTCCAGCGATGCTGGTGAGAATGTTGATGAATGACAGCAACACAGCTGGAGTGGGACAGAATGAGCAAAGGAATTAAGACCAAGAACCCATTTCTTCCATTAAAAATAAAACCTTAACAAGTAACCTTTCTGTAATTACTGATTAATGTATTTTGTACCCTGCAGAGCTAGGAGGCATTTGAACAGAAACTTAAAGCTGGTGACTAAAATTGGCCAGTTTCACATTGCTGTTGAAAGACTTCTGATAACTGGTGATGCTGCCGTTATCATTCGGCAGTGTATTCTGTCCACAGAAATTTAACCAAACCTAGATTTTGGGGGTCAGACCTTCAACTGGTATAAATCAGCTGTGCTCCATTGATGG
The DNA here is from genome assembly GCA_007922305.1 of Dermatemys mawii. Classification (NCBI taxonomy): domain Eukaryota; kingdom Metazoa; phylum Chordata; order Testudines; family Dermatemydidae; genus Dermatemys; species Dermatemys mawii. The sequence goes on from ML677387.1 coordinate 2,598,231, forward strand.
GCCCTTAAGAATCTGGGTATAAAAACCATGGACATACTAGCATAGATTGAAATAAGCTGTTTTGTTTTTCCCCCATTCTTTCCCATTTAGGGGGCTGTTATTGTTTCTATGTTTTTTGTTTCACTTATTGGCCTCTTGTGCCAGGGCTATCTAGCCGCTGTAACTCCAGAGGAATGTCCATTCACCCTGCGTTCAAGGGAGTAGCGGAGCAAATCAGAAGTTTGTTGCATTGGAAATCCAAACTCTGCCAGCCAGTTCCCTGGGCTGAATGAAAGCCCACTGCACCCCGTGAGACATTCTATTGACTTCAATGATAGGTCAGCCTGATGGGAGGTGGCTGGTTTGGCTAGTTCCCCTCCTTGAATACTCTCTTCAGCTGGTGCAGTTTCAGTTGGCTCAGTCTTCTAATATAAATTTTGCTATTTTTCTAATGTCTCTCTGGATTCTTCATTAACAGTTATTCCAAGGGTAATGACTGCCAGGTCACAGGCTGCATCACTACAGCCATCCTTGGACCTTTTCAGTACTTTACTTCCTGCCCCAGTTGGAACTTGGAAGCACAGAAGATCATGGGAATAGGAGAAACAATAAATAAATAATAGGATTGAATCATAGAACAGCAGGGTTGGAAGGGACCTGAGGAGATCATCTAGTCCATTGTCAAGCCTCAGACAAACAAGTAAACCTCCTACTCAAAGCGTCTCAGCCATTCCTACCGCCGCCTCGGGGGATCAGGCTTTGAAAGGGTTAGCATAAGCTATGCTGTGCTGATCCTGAGAGATGGTTACAGGTGGACAAGAAAGAAGGGCAGGTCACTGGTCCTGGCTCCGTTACAAATAGAGGGTGGTTGTAGAATTGACAGAACTGTCACTGAGTTGTTCAGTGCACATGGCACTTTTAAGGATCTTGCCAAACAAAACCGAGTCGGGGTCCAGTCAGAACGCCTAGCGACATGCTATGCTAATTTGATGAGTACTGCCTTGTGTCAGCACTCTAAATGGAGCTAAACAGCTGCATCCCTGGAGACTAGCAGCCCAGCCATACCTCTGGTGTCACACAGCCTGTTATGTTACTAATAATCAGTTAATCATTGCACATGTTTCTATTAATGGATTTAGTACGTAATCACCAGGGGATGAAGATGAAACAGCCAAGAGTAGCATGAAAAAGCATTGTGGGTTGTCTCTGTTATAAATGAAATCCAGAGTGGCTGAACAATATGGGATGTGAAGGACAGACGTATTCACTGGGTCTGATACTAAAATGCACCAAGCTCTCAAGCTGTTTGCAGACTAATATGGACCCCATCACAGTTACATCTGAATCCCTCACAGTCATTCTGATGATCTTCACAGCACACCCCTGTGAGGCAGGCAGTACTTAGATTGCATGCTCTTTGGTATAGGGATTGTCTCTTTCTGGACAGTGGGCTGAGGCCTCTAGGTGACAATATAGTACAAATGAGATGAAAGAAGGAAGTGTTACTAGCTCTAATTTTACAGATGGGGAACTGAGGCACAGAGAGATTAAGGGACTTGCCCAGGTCTTAGAGGGTGTCTGCAGCAGAACCAGGTACTAAACCCAGATCACCTGAGGTGTAGGTCAGTTGCATAGCCACAAGGGTATCCTTTGTCTCCTAAATATACTCACTACACCCTGGGGATTTTGTAATACTCTGTTGTTGTTTTTTTTCCCCTGACTTCTTCAAAGCCACCAAATGAACATTGAAGTCAACCCTTTTAATGCTCCTTGGACATGCAGTGCTTGTTGTTTTCTGTCTGTGAATTTTAAAGGGGGCCTGGGGTAAATAAATAATGCAGTATGCATATTGCATATGTGAAATTTGTTCCCAAAGAATAACTTACTCAGCTCTGTGATGACGGGGATCCTTTTATAACTTGGCTCTGAATCATACTCCAGTGTTCTCACTCTGCCAGCTGCCTCTGCAGAAACAGTTAACAACAACAACATGGAGAGGTAAAGGCAGGAAGACAATGGTTCAGAGACTGCCACGTGCAGAAAGGCACTTACCTGAGCCTAAAAAATGTCATTGTGTAAAAAATCCCAAAGCACTTCTTATAAATAGAAAGTTTCTTGCCTTGATTTGCTTTTCCAAGCTGCATTTTATTCACTCAGATTTCAAAGGATTAAAAAAGAAAAGCTCTCCTGGGAGCTGCTTATTGACATCATAACTAAAATATAATTACCCTCTGTGGAGCAGCGGGGCTGGTAATAGTGTTGTTAGGCACAAAGCTCATAGTAAGCCAATTTGCACTCCAAGGGGTTTTATTTTTTCCTTTGAAGGAGGCTGTAAAGAAATGGGAGAGAACATGTGCAGCAAAAGTGAAGGGGAAAGCAAAATGGCCTGTGTTTTGGAACTCAAGACATAAGGCAGTGGTTTAAGAGAGACATGTGAAGGCCTCCTAGAAAACATTAGTCCTGATTCTCCTCTTACTTTACACTGAATGCCTTCAAGGAGTTATTTCTGATTTATGTCAGGGGAAGTGAGAGGAAAACCAGGCCCATTTAATTTAAAGACAGTTTTCAGAGAGTGTGTTAGATTGTCCGTCTGTTTTCCCCTTCTCTTGTTTGGATAGGATGTGATTCGGTCTCCTTTACTTATATTCTATCAATCAACATCTAAGTGCTTATATTAGTGCCCATCACTATAATATCTGAGGAGGTGACTATTAATTGGACTATTCATTGAGTAAGGCATCATTCAAAGTAAAGATGGCAGAATCCAAACTGCACTCGGGACTCTGACTAAAAGCAGGGTCTCGTCTCAGTCAGAGATAGGATATTGGATAGTGGATGGTCTCTCTTACAATCCTGTATAAAATGGCTGAACAAACAGGGAAAACAGAAGTACTATCTGGGTCTGGAAGTAATATGCATTGAACCTTCTCTCTGTCTAGACACTGATATGGTCCTAGATGGGCCACTGGTCTAATCTGTTCTGACAGTTCCTAAATTCAGGTGACAGAACTGCCCAAAAACATTTGAAATGTGGGGCACAGAAGCAGCACAAAAAGCACCTCCTGGGCATGCACTGGCATTTCTGAACATCTGCTGGTGACATCAGCTAAATGCCTGAAAATGAATTATTGCCCTTTTTCTATCTTTCCACGTACTGTAGTAGCTGATTTAAATGTATGTCAGATCATTGCCTGGATACATTTTCCTTATGTCAATATTTTTGCTACCAAACAGTACACAGCACTGTACCTGAAATCTTACAAACTGGCAGGGTGCTATTACAAAAGATTACTTAATTGTAGATTACTACTGTACATTTGAATTTCAATAGCATATTAAGTTGTCACACTTAATTACTGTTATATATTTAGATTATACCACAGATTATTTAGTTCAGTACCTAGGTTTGCCAACCTGTTCACTTTGTGACATGACAGGGTGATAATTACAGCATTACTGGAAAACCTAAAAGTTTCCATGGGAAAGACTAGGAGTCCTTGACATGCAAGCTGACCCTAATAAATGGTCATTCCTGTGGGTGTAAATAATGTTGACCCCACCCCCGGCATGGGGGTCTGGCTCACTAAAAGCTCTTCAGTTGTATACCCCTGGGGCCAGGTAATGTGTGGAAGACGTGGTGGGCTCGGAGGGAGCTTTCTGAAATGTTTAAGATGAAATCCAAAACCACAAGATACAGGACTGGTTCAGGCTTTGTTACAACCTCCAGACTCAGATCATGTAGCTGCAGTGTTCAATATTCACTTAACTTTTGAGGAACCTAGGACTTCTGCCTCAAAATCATGGCAAATGTCCAACTTTTGCAAGGTTAGGGATGTGAAATGAGGTGTTTTTTATTTACAACTGCAAAGTTTAGGATGATGGAGAATCAGGATCAGTAAATTGGCTGGATGTCCAGGCAAGTAATTGAATGGTCCATCAGCAAGTGATAGATATTGCACAGAAAAGTCCAGCTTTTAACTGTCTTTTTTAAAACCAGCGTTGCTGCTTCGTAACATACATAAACAGGTATTTTAAATTGGTCCCTTCTGTACTTGCTAGCTCCTCAGATTATTATGACATTAAAGAAAGATCTTCATAATCTGTTCTCTCCTTCTGTTTCCCAGACCAACAGTTACTGTCAGCCCATGCTGTTCTTCTCTTGGTCTCTAAGATCAATCTGGGTCATACTAGAGGCAGGTCTTCATCAGTTATTAGTTCTCTGTTATGAGCCCCGCATCCCTTAAAAAGGGATCCTGCATTCATAGAAGTACTGCAATCCCACTTATGAAGATAGACTGATTTGGACTATTTATTGGTTCCTCTGCACTTGCTTCAGTTCAGCTTCTCCTCCCTGACCCAAAGTCTGTGAACAGTTAAGCTCTGTCTACACTGTGGGTTGTTGGTTTTTTTAATTATTATTATTTTGTCCTGCAACTGTAAAGCTATGCCAGTGAAACTCCCGGTCTAGATGTGCTGCACTGGTATAAAATGGAGCTTGGACAAGCTAGTGCAATTTATCCCAATGAGTTACCATAGTGGGATGCAACAGTAGAAGTCCTGATTTGCTTCTACTGGGGAACAGGTGCACATTACTATTTTCATCTCAAGCTTCTAAAATATAATTAGAGGTGTCTCTCCTGTGCTGTGGGCACTTACTCCACACATTAAAAATCACTGAATAAGAAAATGGCTGCCTATAAATACATCCAATCCTTCCTCCAAAGCCTTATAAAAGGGGATGCAGTGGGAGGAGCTGTATCAGGGGTTTGTAGCAGTGTTGTGTTGCATATAGATTGCTGCAAATTTCTGTAGTCTAAGCCTAGCACTTATTTAACTTTAAGAACATAGTGGTACCAACAAAGTCAATGGAACTATTTGCATTCTTAAACTTAAACATGTCTAAGTGTTTGTAAGATCAGCAATTTTTTAAATAAAGCTCCTGCCTGAATGGTTTTGCTAGCCTCACACCAGTTTAGTTTGGCAAATTGTTTGGACATTCTCTATCTCTGTGGGCATTTTCCCCCCATTCTAGTTCTTTTACTTGGATTCAATGAAATAAACAAGCTCATCTCTTTCCCCTCTTACCACAAACACCTCCCACCCCAAAATAGAGACAGAGAATAGAAAACCCCCTTCCTTATTTATATTTGGATCATCAGCTGACCACATCAGGTTCCTTAGTTGCTACAATTATTCAGCTGTTTCACCTGGAAGTATTCCCCTCAATTAATGCACCTGAGATAGCTCCCTGCTGATGAGATTATCTGCTAGAATTTTATTGCAAGAGATCTTTAACCCCTTTAGCACCATGCACAGTGGCCCTGCTGTAACCATGCTAGTAGAGAAAGGAAAGATCAACCCTAATTTGCACTTGAGGCCAGATTTTCAAAGGTATTTAGGTATCTAAATAGGCAAATAGGCAACTACCAGGAATTTCAAAAGTGGCTAAGCAGGTTTGCCAGGTAGGGTAGGATCCATAAAGACACTTAGGCATTGCAATGCTGACTGTCATAACACCTAAATTTTAAGTGCCTAGAAAATCACAGGAACAACACTGTGATCCATAAAGCCAGGTTAGGCATCTAGATTCCCTACTAACAATGCACAGGGAGAGACAAGTGCCTCAGAATGTAATCCACAGATGCCAGCATGCAAGTCAGGGAGCCACCCAAGCTAGCTGATGGGTGGGGTGTGTGCATATCCCCACTCCTCCCACAGAACAGCCTATAGTATAGTCATTAGGGGTCCACCTGGAAGGTGGGAGAGGACCTGTCCTCCTACTCCAATCCCTTGTTATTTATCCACAGTGCAACAGCTTCAGCAGGTCACAGTGAAGGAGTCAGTCCCATATCAGACTATCCCATAGATCAGTGGTTAGACCCAGCTCCTGAGAGGTGGGACACCCTCTAGTCAAATCCTTTCTTCCTGCTGACACATGGGGGAATTAAACCTGGGTCTCCCACATGCACTGAACGTTATAAAGTGAGCACCACTACCTTCTCGTCCAGCTGGTTTTTGAATGGGACCCAATCCTGTACATGTGAACAGGGGCAGGCTACCAGATTGTGCCCTGCACATGACTTAGGCAGTTGGATGCTCATCTTCCCCCATTTCCAGGATCCCTCTGAGGCTTAGGTGGGAGACAGGTGGCCCGGCCCCAAGAATGGAGCAGCAGTCAGCGCATCCCAGGGTCTCACGCTAAGACATTTAGGGCTTTTTTTTAAAGAGGAAAGCTAGGCACTGAGTAAATTTAGGTGCCTACAAAGTTAGGTGACAGCCAAGCAAGAGATTTGGTGCCACAGCTGGGGATTTAAATACTTAACTTTTAGGTACCTTATTTATTTCATGGATTGCACCCCTACTTCCATTGAAATCAATGGGAGTTGGACACCTAACCTGCTTAGAAAGTTTTTGAAGTCCTTGTAGACTTAGACCCCTTGAAAATTTGGGCCCTGAGACCCTTCAGACAGCCTAAGGGCAACTTTCGAGTACAGGACAGTCTGATGTAGCAACGCTGGGAACTTTCATTTTTATATGTGAGGTTATTAAAAAGGAATAGTCATTCAAAATAGTAACATCTTTCTACTGTGTCTCCTGCCTTTAACCACCGATGTCTTTACTGACCACTATTTTGATTTCTAGAGGTGGTTTTTAGATGTGGACTACTACAAAATAATTAAGAGGAAAAAGTGAATCTAGTGGTTACAGCAGTGGGAGCTGGGACCCCTGGGTTTTACTCCAACCTCTCCCCATCTTAGTTCATAACTTGCTGGCTAACCATATCACATTTCTGTGACTTGATTTACCCATTTACAAATGGGGTGTAATAATAATTTACTTCTTCCTCGAGGGGGTGAATGTCTATGAGGCAATTTTGTGACCTTCATATGAAAAGCCCCATAGGAATGTAAAATATGGCTTCAATCTTTTGTTGGATCAGCAGGGACTTCCTATAGGCGGACCCAGATGCAGGATCTGGGCCTATAATTAAAAATAATTACAGCAGCAAAGAAGAAAGTGGACGGGCTATTTTAACAACACATCTCATGAACTGAGAAAGAGGAAAGAGCTAATTTATACTTAGAAGGTGAATCACTAAACAGTTTTAATGGCTGGCTCAGGAAAAACGGATTTTATTTATTGATGATAATGTCCTTTAAGTGAATACTACTTTTCTGTCCCCAGAAAACAGTGTAAATCTGAGAAATGGCCTTAACTGAGTAGCCAAGGATTTATGAAATTGGGATTATAGTCACTTTAGGGATCCAGAACTTACTAAAAAGTGAGTTAGAAGAGAGGCACCTTATAAGTACACCTTAGTGAAAAACCTAGAATAGATAGAAAAGGATCTATTGGGGAACTTTCTCTTTTGTCAGAAGATGTCAAAGCTGCTAAAGTCAGGGTGACAGAATCTCTTTCCTTTTATTCAAATCATTCTTTTAAAAAGAACTGATCACAGTAATGAGTAATAAAAACAAGAATAATTTGTATTTCCATATTGCCTCTTGGCCAAAGATCTCAAAGCATGTGGCAAACTTTAATTAATTTGGCTTCACAACAATCCAATAACTATTATTACAGAGATATAAAATTGGGATGCAGAATGGCTAGGTAGTTGCCCAAGGACACACGGCAAGTCAGAGGTAAGGATAAGAAGAGACCTGATGCCAGGATTCTTGCTCTAACCACTAGATACCACTCCTTCCCAAATGCATAAATAGAACTTTCACTAATCACTAGCCCACACTCTATTCATGAGTCACTCCTATGCTCTAACTACTAGCCCTTTTTTCCCTCTCCAGAGAAGCAATCTGATTCCTTATACTCTTGTCAGCATCTCTGCTTCTCCTCTTCTGGGGCTGAGCATTGACTGAGCTTTTCCATTATCCATGATACAAGATTTTTTTTCCCCATCCCTCTTGGTCAGTTTAATGAATGAGGAAATCAGAGGCATCTTATTCTGCATGCTTTGCTTCTGTGGAACAAATCATCTTGTCATCTGTCCATCTCCCAACAGAATTGTTGGAAAGCTACATGGTGTGAAGAAGGATAGTCTTGTAGTTAAAACCCAGGGCTGAGGATCTGAGATCTATTCCTGCCTTGTTGCTGACATAATGTGTCATGTCATGGATATGGGCCCAGATCAACGAAGGTATTTAGCACACAATGCCTGAATACCCATGAGGACCTGGGCCATGTTGCCTAACTTCTTAGTGCCTCAGTTTAAAGAACTGTAAAACATTGACAATACCCTGGGAAAAAGCCTGGGAGCTTGTTGGGGTTAATTAAAGTTTATAAAGGGCTCTGAAATCTTCTGATGGACAAAGCTATAGAAGTATTTCCAAGAAAAGTGGATAAAAATATACCTGAAAAAACTGCCCAGATGGGGTGGGAAGGGTTGTTTTAATATTTTTCTCTATTATTGTTATTGCAGGTAAGGGATTTGGATACTGCTTATCACAAGTTTTGGTGATAAAGGCAAAAATGCTGAGGAGAAGATCAGTAGATCATCTATCTATCCATCCATCCCTCTATCCCATATATCCCCTCTATCTATCTATCATACATATGTATAAAGATGTATGTACAGTGGATATATCTATTATGTGTGTGTGTGTGTGTGTACACACACACACACACGGTGTCTATCTATATGATCAATATATACATCTATAACTATAATGTTATATCTATGTACCAATAGCTTTTTAACTAATTAATCTGTTTCAGCTACATGTACCTCTTACTCAAACATCCCTTATTAGTCACTTTTTCTTCTTTTCTAATCATATATTCATATTGTTTTGTCAATTTATTATTTAAAAACGTGTCTCTGCCTTACTCTAATCTTTCATTTGGCATAGCCATTGTTTTAAAAGCCTTGTGAATGATAATAAAGTATGGGGAAAACACTTAGGAGAGCCATATATTTCTCAGCCCGTTTTCAGTTAATTAATACTTCTTCTTTCCCAAGAGGGGGACAAATCTTGGCTCATTTGCCAAATGAAGGGAGAAAGAGAGATGCAATAAATATTCTGCTGGACTGGAGTTGTTTTGCTTCCATGGCAGTTCTGTGCTGCAAATGCTGTTTAGATGAAAACAGCAGCAACCGCCCCTCCGCAACTCTCATAGGGAAACATAGAAATCTCTTACTTGTGTTGAAGGTTAGGGTGTGTGCAATGCATCTGCCATCTACCACTTTCCATTAGCTCCATTCACATGGCCTTTTGCAAACAAAACTGGAACTACAAAAGTTTCAGAAGGAAGCAGGGATGCCCTCCCCACCATCAGAAGGTGGAAACCCAAGGTATTGTTCTGAATTTGGAAGAGTAATTGATGTATTTATCTTTTGGAGAGATAGGTCAGTGACCAGAGCAGTGGTAAAAGGAGGGGCAATGCCCAGCAGCCTAAAGGGGTGGTAGAGAGAAAGAGGACACAGATGATTCCTCAAAAAATTTTCAGTTTGACTTGGTTGTGTTTTGCTATAGCACACTGGGTGGCTCTCTGGGCACTTGGAGAATAGGTCACAGAGACATACTGGTTTTCCTTCCCATTAAATACCTGCTTGTCAACCAGAAAAGTTTTCTTCCCCACTCTCTGACTCACTTCATTACTTAACGTTTCTCTGTTTTTAATTTTTTTTAAACAATTATTTTATGCCAACCAAAGGATGGACTGTGGGACACTTATGCCCCTATGGTTATTCCTGGCAGTAGTAGTGGGTATATTTCCCAATACACGCTGCTCATTGGTGAGAGTAGCCTATTCTCCCTGACCCTTGTCAAGGAGTTGCTCTTACTTTGTGCCCCTCACCTCAAAGCTGCAAGATAGTGGGAACTGCCACCTGGTGTCCCCTGATTCCTACCAAATCTGACACAAGTACTAAGCCAGAGAGAGGGTGGTGGCTGCATTTTTTACTTCATGTTGGATAAAGCAGGACAGGGATTGTGGCAAGAGTCTCAACCTACAATTCGTCACTGGTGGGACCTTGAAAGACCTCAAAACTGCTGACCGAAGCGCATGTTACCATCGTGGATCGTGTTGGTGCAAAGTCTTGACCACTCTCAATGAAAGATTAGTTTCAATTTGTCCTCTGCCAAGATTTATGCAGAAGTAAACTGAAATATTCCTCTTCTAATGCTGCTGCTTGAGAGAGCTGACAGAGATTATTTTATTTTCCTCTGCTTCACCATAGAAAGATGCTCATCTACATAATCGAGAATTTCTTACCTCCAGCATCTGAGCTGCACTTAAACTGCATGGACCGGATGTTAAGAGTGGCTAAGATGCTTTCTGTGTCCATCAGAGTTGGATGGGTGGAAGCCCTCAGGTTAGAAGAAGACAGGATGGTGCACATGGTGCAGCACTTTATGTTAACTGCCCTCAGGTCTGCTGAGGAGAGGGCACTCCCCTGGTTAAAAAGGACAGATAGTTGGAGTATGAGACTCAGAGAAGAGTGAACATTAAAGGGTCATAGGTTTAGTTTACATAAGCAAACAAATTTCAGAAACTTCTCCAACATTCCTCTCACTAGCAAAAGTCCAGAAACAGAAGGAGAAACTGCAAAATCTTTGAGCCTCTCTTATGAAATTTTGGATACTTTCCCACTTTTTGTGGGGAGCAGGTTCCCTGTGCTTCTGCAGGAAACCAGAGAGTGCAGAGGCACCCATAAAAGAAAAAAAACTTCAGAGAAGTGAAAATTTGTCAAGCAAGCTTTGGTTTCAGGTTCAAGTTTCAATTAAGTTCTTGTTGGAACAGATTTGTCCATCCTCGATGAGATTACAGAATTGCAGAAGGAAAATCCAAGTGGAAGACAAAAGAAGCAAACGCCCATTGTAAGGGGGAAATGTCAAATTTGGAGTGTTGTACATGGTTATTAAAAACATTGAACTTTCAAATTATCTAAAAATGGTGTGAGTGTGTGTATGTAAGAGAGAAACAAAGAGAAAGTGAGAGACTGAACAGAGAAATTCTTACCGGGAAGAATAGCAGCTTTGGGAAATTCTGGATAAATTTCCACTCTCTTTTCATATATTCCAGAGACCCGACAAAGACAATGTCTTTCAGCTCCTGGTAAGTGAAGTTACTGGCTCGTAAAGGCATCACAAAGTTCCGCAGCCCAATTAATGTCGAGTTAGCATCTCCAAAGACACAAACCACGATATGATCATGCAGAGGTGAAGTAGTTTGTCCCTGGTACTTCTAAATTAAAACAGAACAGACCCAAAAAACTGCTAGTTTTTTACATTTTTCTTCAATGTTAGGAAGACTTAGACCATTTCCTTACTGGATAACACTCCTGCCATAAAATCAGACTTTCTATAAAATGAAAAAATTCCTCATAAGTTTTTTGAGTCCAAACTCATTCCCCTAGAGTTCTGGTGGCAGGAATACAGCATAGCAGGGAAAATAGCTTACAGTGGTGAGGAGAACTACATGTTCAAATCTCAGCCATATCTGCTAAGCCCTACAGTCTTCTAAAACAGTAAAATAAATATCAGGCAGTGTTGTGTTTATGAGTCTTTCAGGCAAGCCTTTAAAAAGTAAGGTCCTGTTAGCTGTGCATGGACATTACTGATACAAGGCACTTTTCCACTAAGGGTTAGAAGTTCACCTTGAAGTTGTGGTCAAAATCTCTTCACCCTACACACACACACATTGTTCTGAAGTCTGCTCCTCTCAGCACCTATGAGCAAGTAATTCCATGAAGCTTACAACTTCCCTTCAGAAAACACAAGCTGATTTTTACACAAAAGAATTTTACCCAGACACTAGATTAGAACTCCTCCTTCTGCTGTGCTCAGCCAGAGTTATGGATTTAAAGGGATGCTCCCTACCCTTTCTGCACTGGCTGCTCCTACAGTGCTAAAGTTTTTAGTGTGTTCCATATCATGGCTAATCAGAACTTCCCTGCAATGGTGGGATTAGAACACCAATCATCTTGACTCAGAAGCACACAGCAGTATCGCTTGGAGTAAACTATTAGCGGTATAGGGTCTACAACTCACAGTGGCACAGTTCTTAGTCCTTCCAGTAGAGAGAAGTGGTGCACTTCTTTAAACCCACAATTTTAAACCCTCTTTGTTCCCCACCCTCACAGTCTCTTCACCTCAGCTTTACTGCCCCTCTCATCTGTGTCCCCCTCTTACTCCTTCCCTTCAATGTCCCTGCTCCCTTCTTTCCTGTCCATTTATCTGATTTCATCCCAATCAAACTCGCCCCCAAATAAACAAACACATACACACAGTAAATTGTAGCATTAACATGACACCTGCAGCCTGCACACTGTTCTCTCTGCTTGTGGTTTATACCATGTTTCCCAGGTTGTGTCTGCTACCCTGTGTATTGTGCATAAGCCCCCTATTCTTGCTTGGTCCTTAGGCACGACTGCAGTAAATATGATGAATAATAACAACAACTTTAGCCATTTTGTTATTTGCATAGGATCATATTTATCCAGTTATGTATTTATTATTCATTTCAGGGTTGCACCCATTGTGCAAGGCAAGGTACAAATGCATGGGAAGATATGGTTAGTCATTGTCCCAAGGAGCATGCCATCTCATTTAAATCACAGAGGGCGGGGGAGAGGCAGAGCAGTCATGTTATGGAATTTGCTTCCCTATTTTTTGACCAGATGTATATATGGGTTTTGAATTCTGGTCCTGTGGTATCATGTTTCCTTGTGACACATTACACTGTTGTTTGCACCATCCTCCCTGCGTGACGAGGTGCCGAGTAATGAGATGTGACTGAGGAAGCCTTGCTTGATTAGTACACGGTATGTGTCCACATTAACCGGCCGAGAGCTGTCAATGTACACGGTGTGTGTCCACCTTAGCCAATGAGGTGTCAAATTAGTAAGTTCTCATAACGTTCTTTCCCCAACCGCTTTTCTTTTCCAGAGAAACAAAAGCATTATGTCAGAGGAAACTTTCTTGATGAGAGATTACAATCATAATTAAATTAAATGATTGCCTCTAACTAATTGGGTTAGTTTATATTGAATAATTAAACCTTCAGATGTGTTTAAGTCCTTAAGTCCAATGATTAGTTTGTTGAATGGAGCTAAACAATTAAAAAACACAATCTAGTATATAGTGTCTTTTTATAGGAACAATTGGAAAAACTATGACTGCTGGAATCTGCGGAAGGAAATACACAGTTGCTAGATCAACAGGAGCAAGTTTGGTATAATAAGTGAGCAACAGGGACTGGCATGTCATTTTGGAGAAACAAGTCTACAAGCTTGAGGTATAATTCCAAGTCTGAAGAATCATACCCATGCTAGCTCTGATAGTACTAGTAGTATGAGTAATAGGAGTGGCTCACTACTCCAGTGCATATCTATCTGAGATGTTGGATTGGCTTGCACTACAGATTGCTTGCACTACTGTGCCTACACTCTATTTTTAGCACATTAGCTTGATCAGACCTAGCGCTGATACAATTTCTCAAGGTGGGAATCCCCAGCCCTAAGTATAGACATAAGTTTAGGATCTGAAAATGTGACTTAGGTGCTTTTGAAAACGCTACCCTTGGGTTATGTGATCTGAGCCTCCAGGTCTTTCGGATATGTGTCCCTTTCTATTTTCGACATTGATGGGTTTTAGGATCCTTTTACGTGCTCAGAAGGAGGATGCTGCATTTCAAGCAGCATGAATTTCAGTCTGCTGCAAGTCTCCCAGCTGGTGGAACAGCTTGAACATTTTGTATTTCTGATGAAATCTTTGATCACCTCACGGCAAGATTTGGTTGCCTCCTCTCAGCATCCTGGCAGCTCAGAGCACCGCCTGCCATTTCTAAATGGAATTTTGTTCTTTTAAAAGATTAACACTTATAGTAAATAAATGAACTAAAAAAAAAGTTTAAAGATTCCCAGACTGGTAAAATCAGAACAGAGAAAATCTTGAAATTTGCAATTTAGTCATTTAAAAAAAAATGAAAATCAGTTTCCTCTTTGCCTACCTACCAGGACTCTCTAGTGAACCAGCTGCCCCTCAGCCTCCAAATCCTCCTGCAGAGGAAAGGCCTTGCTGGGGAGTGATTATGTATTATATTAGAGATATATTAAAGAGAGCCCCCCTCTCTGTGCACCCTATATAGCCTTAGAAAGATTGGGGTTCAATTCCCAGCTCAGCCACAGATACCCTGTATGGCCTTGGGCAAGTCACTTAGCCACTCTCAGCCTCAGATCCCCATCTGTAAAATGGGGATAACACTCCTTGGCCTGTCTTTTGCATGTATAGTATATGTTCTTTGGGAGAGAGACTGCCTCCTGCTGTGTACATGTACAGTGCCTAACATGATGGGTGTGAATGTGTCCTCGGTACTGAGTACACAGTGGGTGCCAACCTCTGCAGCAGAGCCCTTACATATTTAAAAAGCCATTTTCCAGAACCAGTCATAACTGTTCCATACAGTGTAGCTAATTACACCACACCTACCAGGATAGCCTGCTCCAACGGGACAGCCTCGCACCAGTGGAACATTCCTGTGGAATCCAGAAAAGCATTGCTATCCTTTTCTGTCACAATAGCTGCAGTCCTGAATAGATAGAGCAACTGATCAGCTACATCGCAGCCAGGGTGATCATGTAGTCACATTGAAATGATCTTTGTACCTGTTGGCAAGAACCCATCTTTGTCTGACTTATAGCTAGTCTGTCCCACTGCAGCAAGGCAGATCAGTTGTATGGAGCTGTACACTGCATACAAGAGTCCGGTCTTGTCCTGGCTGGTACGTGGTTGCAGTGATAGTGCAGCAATTTAAAGAACACTAGTGGGAATTTTTTAGGTGAATTCTCTTGTTACTGTGCTCTGTAGAGCCAAGCACATGCAGGGAAAACACATTCATCAAATATTTCTTTGAATTATTATATTAATTCATCTGGATGGTTCTAGTGGCTGTTTCGTGCTTGCTTCTTCTGAATACTCTAACCACTGAGTTCATCAGCAGAGAAGTTCGTGGAAAGAGTGATTTTTATGCAAATCCAGTCTAGCCCCAAAACCCAATGAAATCAACAGTAACCCTTCCATTGACTCAATGAATTTTGGAGCAGGACGATGTTGCAGAGTATTGACAGAAAGTACATTTCAGTAGTTGTGCTTCAAAGTGCTATACTCATCAATCAGGGAGCAGAAACAAGACCATGTGACTTACATATCCAATCAGGTTAAATTCCGAATGCCACATTGTTGTAATGTTACTCTTCCTGGCCTCAGGAATTGTTTGGAGAACACTTCTGAACTACAGATAAGTATGAGAAAACTATTATCTGATCACAACCAACTCTTGAACAGAAAAAGAGGTGAAATGTGTTGAATAAATAATTCACTCAGAACGATTTTCTCCAGTTATAAAGTTGGGGTGAAATCAACCATGAACAATTGTCAAGAACATTTACCAAGTCAGGTGCAAAACCTACTTGATCACCCTATAACTATAGTGACCACAATAATGGGGGAATTAAAAAAAACCCACATCTAGGGGATTAGATCTTCTGCTGTCATAAATTAGCAGAGCTCCATTGCTTCCATAGAACTACATGAGCCGGCACCTGCAATGTATTAACCCTTCATATTTTACATGTCGTAGGGCTTGTCTACTCTTAAAATGCAGCAGCATCATTGTAGTGTGCCTGTGAAGATGGTACCGATGGGGAGGCTTCTCCTATTGGTGTAGGTACTCCACCTCCCCAAGAAGCGGTAGCTATGCCGACAGTAGAAGCCCCCCGCCCATTGATATAGTGCAGTCTACACCAGGAAGTAGGTTGGTATAACTACATTCATGGTGAGCAAAGCAGTTATACTGACATACCTCACTGGTGTAGACCACGCCTTAGAAACCTCTCACCTGGCACAAACAGAATTTGGAAGTGAGGTTCACTGAATGGGAGGGTGTTGCAGGGGCAGGAGGGAGGTGTGAAAGAAAAGAGTGACATTCCTTTATGAAGTTTGCAGGGCCTTTCTAAGTCTGTTTCTTTCCACAGGAGACCTCAGCAAAGACCAACTGGAAGTTCCAGTTGCTTGCTGCTAGCTCGCCAACCTTAATCTAAAGAAGTAATAACAAAGTCCCAGGGTGTCCTCGTTAGAAAGGGTTGCCTTGTTCTTTTTAAATTAACGTTTCCAGGTTTTATAAACATTCACCCATCATGAGACCAACACAAAATATAAAAGCCACAGAGGATGCTTTAATAGCACTGAGCAAAACTGTAATGACTGCAGCTTGCCAAACAGCCCTCAAGCCTTCTCTGCGACACATTCAAGACATTAGAACATGCGCTAGGTTTAATTTTAATCAGAAGTCAGGGAGCTGGCTCCATTGCAGAACTGCAGTGCCTCCCTAACCCTGTTCTCTCTTAGCTAGCACATCCAGCAGGGACCAGCACCAGATGTTCCAGAGGAAAATGCAAGAATCCTCACCCATGGCAGATATGGGATAATCCACCCTCCATGATGGTCTCACTTTAGAGACTGGCTTAAACACTGAACCATAATGTCTTATATCTCTTCCAAATGTAATTAGTATTAACTATTAAAACTCTAGATAATATTGCTACCATGTAAATGCCTAGTGCCTCTTTGAGTCTTACTAAATTCTTGGCCTTAATGACATCCTGTGGCAGTGAGTTCCACTGTCTAATTACAGGTTGCATGAAAAAAATTCCTATTGTCAGTTTTGAATTTTTTACTTTCCAGTTTTATTTTCTCTCCCTTTGTTCTAGTGTTATGAGACAGGGAGAAAGTCTAAACTTGTTCTCTAAACAGAACTGTCTATAGTAATTGATACATCTGTAGGAATAAATAAACCTGCATCCCATTAAATCTCTCCAGTGTATCTGTACTGTCCGATGCCAAATAGAGACAGTTTTGTCCATTAGCTATATTGCTCGTCCCCAGTATTCAAGGCCTCTTCCCTGCAGCCCAGATAATGAATGTCCCAGCGAGTGATTAAATGGTATTTTGGCAAGGTGGAGACAGCCTTCTCACAAGCCCCTTTTATTCTACTCAGCTCTACCAATCAATCAGTGCACACGTTTTCTATCATAATAAAACCATCATCTATATACATAAGCTGTCATAGGTGACATCTCCCTTCATTCCAATATTATAGGAAACCTATATGCCTTGGAGTAAACACCTGTTGGAACCCTGAGATGAAAAAAAAATAAAAGACTGCAAGAAACTCACTTAATCATAAAAGCATCCACCTGATGTCCTTGCCAAAGCAAAGGGGATTGTGATTTAGCTCACCATTCTTTAACTAAGGTTCCCTTCTGCCATATGCTCTGCAAATGACATGATCCTTGCAGAAATCTGCTTTCCTTGGGAGAGGAATAAATCAGCCAACACTGAGATCTTAGGAATTTGAAAGTGGAGAAAAGAGTCTTACTGGTATATAGATGCTTAGGGCCAGATTATCAAAAGAGTTCAGGGCCCAATTTTCAAGAGCATGTCATTTACTGTTGGGGCCACATTTCTCAAAAGGGCTGAGCAGGTTGGGTGCTGGGCTTTTTTGAAAATCTGGCTTTCGGTGTCAGAATAAGAGCGGCTGCATGGTGAATGCTTTGGAAAAACTGGGTCTTATTTAGATGTCTGAGTGGGAGCTGAGCTCTTTGAAAATCTGGGCAAAATTGTGAGTGCTGAATGTTTGAAAATCTGGAGATAGGTGAATATCCTACTTGTGGATGGGTGTGTAGTGATGTAGGAGTCTGGGTGTGTTTCCAGGTCGGCCTGATCCAGAATATGAATCTTTTATAGCCTCACCTGACAATGATTAACTATTTAACCAAGCCGGAGAAAGACTTGTGCTTTCAGCTCTAGAGGTCCGCAGTTTAATCACCTGTGAGCCAGCCAGGATGGCAGCCATCACAGATACTCCGGAATTGAAATGAAAAGTAGATAGATAACTACAGTTTGATGGTGAAGTTTGTTCTTTTCCTATATCAACTCATAGTCAGAACTGTAACAGAAACCCACGAGTCACGTCTTAGTGAACACTGGATCAGTACCTCAGCTCCAAGGTATGCTAGAAGACAGGTAAATAGATCCATTATATTTCAAACTTCATTTGAGAATTTTGAACTAGCATAAGTGATTAACAGTTGTTTATAGCATTCCAAGGCAGGAATGGAAGCCCTTTTATCATATCTTCAGCTGCCAGCAATGTCCTGATGATAAGCTATCTTTAAATCCTTCACAATGTCTTTGCAAAGCTCCGAAATCTTTTTTGAATCCCCAGCCTGCAGCATTCTGACCTTGGATGTTACAGTCTCACATAGGAGAATGTGCTTGAAATGAGTCTTGGTGTCAGATTTTTTGGTGTTTGCTGAGTTCTTTGCTTACTTATATTCCCTTGGTTTCAGCAAGCCAAGAACCTTTGCAAATCCCTGGGACACAATGCTGTCTACTGTCTCCTAGTGTTGTAATGAAGAGAGGAAAAGGACATAAGACTGAGTGCAAAGCATCCTACCCTTAGCGATGGATGGAAGAATTTCTTGATTATGCCTGAACAACCAACACACATGGTAAATCCCTGAACTCCATTGCAGAAGATTTCATAATGAAGAAATCTCTGGGTACCTGAATGAAGCAAGCAGGTTGACTCAACAGCTGGAGCTTGAAAAGTCCACATCCCATCAGCCTGGACATTGTTACATTGTGTTGTGCATGTTGAGGCTCGTGAATGATTTAATGCATGGAATGTAGGCTATTCAGTTCACATCCCATTTGGGAATCCTCTTTATTGTTTTTTTAATCATTCCCAGATATTGCACTGCACATATCTGCACATATGTTAGCCTTATACTTCAAGGAGGAATGGGACTTCACACATAAAGCAAAAAATTGCCTTCGCCTGAGCAGGTTACTACACAGGCTTCTTTTCCTGGCCATGGCAGCATTGTGAGAATACTACTTATTCATCATCACAGATTAATGTATATTACTTCAATCATAATGGATCAAAGTGGTTTACCTACTTCGCATGGAACTGTGAGGCATAATTAATTAATGTATGCAGAGGAGCTGTGCATAATTGCAAAATATCATTATTGATAGTATTCGAACAAACAGCTAACAGACACATCGGGCAACACATAAAACCTTTCAAAAAAATAAGCGTTTTAGAAAAAAGAAGTCTCATAATTATGTTCATTGAACCAAACAGCTCCTTAACAATATACATGTAGCCCCCAGTGAAGTGAGTGGAGTTATATAAGTATCACTAAAGTTGCAACAAACAATTTTATTTATAGTAATACCTAAAGGCCACAGCTGAGAGCAGGTGCTTCTCCCACACAGGGTAAAGGACAATCCCTGTTCCAAAAAGCTTTCAGTATGAACTGATAAGGCAGAGAAAGGATGGAAAGTGATTTGCCTGCAGTCACACACACTAGGTAGATAGAAGGGCTGAGATCAGAACCCAGATTTCCTAATTCCCAGTCTAATGCATCATCCATTAAGCCATTTAATAGTTAATACTAATTACAAGGCCACATCAAGATGTACTGTGTTGCAGCAGCACAGCTGTACCAGTACAGCTGCAGCGCATCCGGTCAAGACGCTCTATGCCGACAAGAGAGAGCGTTCCCGTCGGCATAAAAAAAAACACCTCCGCAAACAGCAGAAGCTCTCCCACCGACCTAGCGCTTGTGGACACAAACACTTATGCTGGTGTAATTTATATTGCTCAGTGATGTGGAATATTCACACTCCCATGCCACATAAGTTTTGCCAGCATAGGCTGCAGTGTAGACCTAGCCTGAGACAGCACCAGCATTTTTAGGTTGAGCTACAAGAATAAAGCTCTCTGCAACCACAGGGTTAGCAACCATTGTTTTAAATGAAAGCCAGGAGTCTCATGTAATAACATGACTGCAGGAGCTGGGGCTTTAATAAAAACACCAAAGAACACCAAGATTTGTGACGAAATCATGAGTTAGCAACTCTGTGAACAAAACATGGGTGCCAATAGGTGACAATGCTGCACTGTTGGGGAGATGACCTAGGTGCTCTCTCTCATGGGTTCTTTCCACCTCTAAATACTATGAAGCCATTTCACCTTCTTTAGCAAACTGTCATCTGATCTGTATGTCCTGTCTCTGTCCTCCAGTCTAATTAGCCTCCCCAGAAAGGTTGCTAACACTGTACAAGGACACACTGTGCAGCGCACAGATAAAAGCCAGGTGCCATAACAGCACCATTATCACAAGGAAGCCAGATGCCCCGGGTTGCAGACTGAATTTGTGTGTCCGCAAATTAATTAAACAGAAAACAATTGCTCATTATGAGGGGTGTCTATTTTGAGATATCTGCTGAAGTTCCCAAGGGCTCCTGTCAGGCCATTAAAAATGCAGTCCCGCCCACACCGGTGTATAACGTATTGCAACTGAGAGATGATTTAAAATTGCAAACTACTGACTCATAGTAGCATCAGTTTCAGGACTCCTGCAGCTCTCAACTAAGTTAGTCTGGGCCCCCCCACCCCCATACACTCAATTCACCAGCTGTGACATCACCCGTGACTGCCACAACATCACGATGAAGGGGTATTGTCCTGACATGACACTGTGTCAAAACTATTGCTCCCTGTAGGTGTCTTGCTCATGGTTCCTTCCCACCCTCCCCACATTCAAACTCATTTCATGTCACTGTACCACTGATTAAATTTAACCATTTTCACCGAGGTGGGGAAAAATGCCTTTCACTCACAGCACAAACTTCCGAAGGTACACTGCTGAAGAAGTGATGTGGTTTGCCTTTACGGTGGAAATTGGTGAAAAGTCCATATTGAACTGGTTTTATATTATGAGAGAACTTTACACACAGCTGTACTGATGGGAAATGACTACAGATATTTACAGTGCAAAGTTTTGGATTCAAGCCCATTGTCAATCAGAATGGGGCGGATGCTAACTTTAAAAAAGTAGGGCCTGATTCTGCTACTCACACTTTCAGCCCTGGCTTTTCTCGGTAACCGCCACAGTGATCAGAGAGTGAGGCACTACACTGCATGGGTGGCAGAATTTGGCCCCTAATTATTTAATTAAAACCCCAAAGCTCTTGATATGTATGAAGGAACCATGCTGAATTTGGCAAACAGAGAAAAACAAATCTGGTCATAATGACGAGTAATCTCCAATGACAACCTCGTCCTTTTTCTGAGAGCTTCTCCATGTTTCCCTCTCCTGTTTTTTTTTTGTTGTCACTTTATCAGAATTTACATGGCTAGTTAGCGGGCTAATTTAATTATCAGCAGTGCTTCTGAATAGCCTGATGGGGGATCTGTGGAAAGCAACAGAATCTGTTCTTGAATTATGAAATTGCACACACATACACACATCTGGAAGCCATTGTGGAACAGATCACTGTCTTGTAAACACATGTTGAGTGTTGCAATATTGTACTAATCACTTCCAACCTGTCAAAGTTTGCAGGAGAATAGTGACTGGGAACATTTGGGATCATTTGTAACTCAGTGCCAAGATGTTATTAATCTAAAGAACAGAATTTGAGTTAGTCAAGATCTGCGATGATAGGAGTGATTTTTCACTAAGGCCAATATCCAGTAAAAGCTGGGACCCTGCTACACAGGAGCATATCCTGTGATTTTTAGAGGAACTGAATCTCTAGCCCGTCAGATGGACTGCTTTGAGTCCTCTACAAGTGGCATGCAGCTCTGATGCTGGCTTTCTGCACTGGGGTGGATTTAATCCAATGCAAAACAATCACACTCTCTCACAAAATCTTATGCCCAAATAAATCTGTTAGTCTTTAAGGTGCCATCGGACTCCTCATTGTTTTCATGGATACAGACTAATACGGCTACCCCTCTGATACTTGATACTGTCTTAGGGAGATGTACTTGGTGGAGTAATGGGTCTTTGGACTCAGTGAAACAAAGAGGAGTTTTGTTGAGTGAGGACTGAGCAGAGAAGGTGAAATTCACCTCACACAAGGCCTATAAACCATTTAAGTCCTGTTTAAGCCCTATTTTGAGTTCTTCAGTGGTGCATAGGCCTTGTGGCTAGCCTGCTGCACAGGGGTGAGTTCCACCCAGAAGACTAAGGAATTCAGGACTTGGCCCTGTCAAAGAGGCTTCCAACCAGGATTTCCCACATGCTAGCACACCAGTTCAACCAACAAAATATGGCTGCCTTGTACTCCAAGGAGCTCAAGTTCTTTGTTAATCCATTGCATACCTGTTTAATTCAAATCTCCATGCAGTAATTAAACATTTTTTAAAATGGATCATTACAATGTGATTTATGACATTTGTGTAATTGTCAGGATTACTGTAGGTAGTTAAAATACAAAGTGTATGCTGCCAGAGACTTCAGTCACTCTCGGCACCCTCATGAAAAATCAGGAGCTGACCAAATTAGAAATAGATTGGTTTGTACAAGTTCACAGGGAAAGCTAATTATGAAACTTATCCTTATGCACTCAGAACTCACAGTCAGTCACACAAAGTCTTAAAGCAATAATACTATTGTACAACGTGAAATGGAGTGAGCAGTATATGGGTGGGAACAACTCTCATTATACTAGGCAAATCAACTTCATTTTGCATACTAAGTATATGTTCAAACCCCTTTGGAAAGCTTGATAATGGACATGAGAGAAGGGAATAAAGAGGCTTAGGGGAGAGAGAAAAACTATGCTTTCACATGAGATTTTAAGAAAGAAGTAGGAAAATGCAGGGTGTAGCAGAAATTGCAGAGAAGGTGGCTCTCTCACCAACAGTGCAAAGCTGGAGAGAAAGAAACAGAGCAAAGAGAGTGGGAAGAGGAGCTGAGATGAAGTCTGTGAGGTTGACTGGAATAAGTCCACAGGCATCTTTAAAAACAAGGAAGGAAGATTTGTACTGGACTGTGAAATGCATGACTCAACAAGTCAGTCAGCAGATGGTAGGGGTTGACATAGCACTAAAACTGGCTGGGAATTTTTTAGCAAACTGTTTTCGCATCAAAATATGTTGATTCGTCAGAACTGAAATTGCAGGAAAGGTTTTGTTTCAATTAATTTCTTGACTAGAAACTTTTTTTGGAAAAAAAAGTTTAGAAATTGTTGAAAAGTCCAATTTTTGACAATTTTCAACTTCACAGTTCACTATGATTTTTCCTTTTGAAATTTGGGCTAATTATTTTTTAATTGTCCAGATTGAAACAAAATGTTCCTAAATTACCTAAATAAAGTGTATTAATTAACCCAAACCATTTTTTTTTCATTTTTTCACAAGTTTGTGAAAATTTGAGATTTTGAATTTTCACCCAGATATGGGATGGACTTTTTTTTTCTTCTAAATTTCTGATATTTTCCCAATATAGAAAAAAACATTTCCCACACAGATGAAGTTGTCACCTCTTGGTGCAGGACATTCTGCATGTCCTGCTGTCTGGAGAGCAGGGACAAGAGGATACGGAGACTGACATATAGATTTCAGTTGAGTTTAAGTCAAGAAATTAATTGTTGGTGAAATCATGGTCCCATTGACATCAGTGCCAAAACTCCCATTGACTTCAATGGCGACAGGATTTCTCCTCCATAAATTATAGCATGTCTTTAAAATTCCAGATGCAAATGGACATTTTCTCATTAGTGGTTATGCAAAAAATTGGTACTTTGTTTTGGTACCAGTAAATGAATCAGATTTATATGTAAACAGATTTATGATGTCACTAAAACAGGCACCTCTAGACAGTTTTTGCACTCTTTGCACTGCTGCAACTGTCACTGTCTCTTATATCATATCACTACTTGATCCAGGCTATAATGTCTCATACACTGGTTTGTTGAGCTTTAAAGTTTATTGGTTGAGTTATCCTTCAGTTGAAAGAGACATTAGAGCTCCAAGATCAAGACTGACCCAGTGCTGTGTTAGAATAATAAGTGAGGATGTTTCAAAAATTAATTTATAAAGGAAAAGAGGAACGAACAAAATGCTGCTGTAGCTGAGGTTGAGTTGTGCTGGGTTCCCTGACAGGATTCTGGGGGTTAGGGGTTGTGGAGAGACAGAATATAGCTGAATTTATCCCACCTGATTTCTCTGGTCCAGATAAATCCAATGAACTGCCTATTCATTTATCAGCTGATCTTATCTATCAATTTATCTAATCTGTCATCTTAATACAGACAAGGACTTTTTACTAATACACAACAAGAAGCATAGACTCCACTCTAGGGTAAAGAGTAGAAGGCAAAATTATACCCTCACTTCCCAGAATACAAAACAAAACAAAAACCTGCCTTAGATCGGGTTCAGGTTTTTTTTTTAAATGGTAATTTCCTGTAAGTCTACCCACCCCACAACCTTCCCCCATAATACCCCCCCCCCCCCCCCCCCGCCCAGCACTCTTCTTTTAAAGTCATATGGAGAATCAAATTTTCAAAATAAGATTTGGGAAAATGTGGATGAAATAAGAAATGACCTGCTAAACATTTTCCAAAAACCCAGTCAGAAGGGTTAACTTTGTTCTCCATTCCTTGTCCCTCTTAAAATTCCAATTTCCAAATGATATTGGAAGGCCCAAAATTTCCTAGACAAAAGACACACAGAGAAGCAGCCGAACTTTTCATGTTTATCCAAACCCTCTGAGGTTGCACTATAGCTTTGAACACCCTCTGACACTTCCATCAACAGAAAAACAAAGGGAAAGTGAAACTTGTTTAACTTGTAAGTTAGGTTTTCCCCCTGACTGAAACACAGGCAGCTAAACTTTTCCAGAATCCCCACTCCTTCAGCGTAAATGCCAGGTAGGGATCAAAAGCACACAGTGCATGCTGACAAAAAGGATCTTGCTTATTGTAACAATACTTTCTCCACCTCTATCTATTTCCCTTTTCTTGAGAACACAGTTTTACACTTGTCCTTCATACAAATAACCCGAGGGTGAGAATTATTCAGAAGGCTTGTGTTTGACACCCCATCTGTTCATTTCTGACAGCAATATATAATGTAAGGCTATAAAAACTTGAAAAATAATGCAACATAAAAAGGGATTGACTTGGCTCCAAGAGGCCATAAACGGTAACAAATACCATTGTATGATTTATTTCATGCTGTAATCTTTACAGTAAGTCATCTTTCAGACATTTCCATGTGACAGGTTTTAATAATATTAATGCCCAGAGCAATCCAAATCATTGCCAATAGACATATTTATCAAGCTGCCAATCCAAGTAAATGAAATTCTATAAGCAATAATGTAACATGTTTAAAGGAAGCTAATAAAACAAGTCAGCAGAGAAATATTACTTCAAAGTATTCTCTCTCCAATCCGGCCCTGGATGTTATACAGCTAAAATGCAAATCTTTCCCCTATGTGATTTATTGCTCCAAAAATACCAATGACCTTTTCGCGAGCTCCTGCACAACCCCTCACACACATTCATAAAGATCGCGATGCATTCTGCCAGATTAGCTGAATGCTGGAGTGCTTAGCATTATTGCTTTGTTTTGCCTTGCCTTTGGATTGAGATGTGATGGGTAGCATCAAAGAATAAGATCTTACGTCGTTAAGATTTATTAAAAACTGACAAGCCCTAACGTAGGGTCCACAACTCAGCAGGTATTTATGAACAATTATCCAGATGCTAGATAAGTTTCAATTAAAGAGGAACTAAAATTTTGTTCTTTAACCTCGTTTTCCTTTCATCTACTGTAATTCAGTTTTTATTAATTCTTTGTTTGGCTAAACGATCTCTCATCCAGGACAAAAACTAAACTGAGACAACACAGTCAAGCAGCAATATGGGATCTTATGCACAAACATTCTTTAGTACCTACCTAGAAACAGAGCAGGAATGAAAAACAAGAGTCAACAACTCAGCAAAAAATACACTATTACATTTGTCATGCCTATGGGCAAGAACATGTGGAAAAACCATGTCTAGTAAAGGAAATGTATTGATGGAAGGACTCATAAGTGTCTCAGGATCCTAACAGGTTTTTATTCTTTCACTTATAGCCCAGCTTTATAGAATTTCTTTTGTGAAATGGCAGCAGTTAAGTTAATTTTCTGGCTATAAAGACCCATTTCTTGGTAATCTATTTTGGGTGAAAAAATGTGCATGTGTGTGTGTGTATCTGAGATTTGTATGTGCAGTTTGAGAGAAGAAATCTTTACTCAGAGCTCTGCATGCAACCCAAAATCTATGCAAGACCTGGGCCTAGTGGGTATTTGAGGTCTAGTAACCCTGCCCTATTCCCTCCAATTGGACCACCTTGAAACTTTCTGAATTTCAGGTTCTTAATGAAATTTTAAATTTAAAATACATTTTTGACAAAGAACCTTCTCCCAGAAAATATAGCACAAGTGTTTTGTAAAAAAAAATTAAGTTTTTTGACTAAATATGGAGTTAGTAAAAACTTTTCAAGCAGTGAAAAAGTTTGCTGATTTTGACATTTCAAAAGTTCTGAAAAACTATTAAAATATTTTGAAAATTCCTGATTTTTTTTTTTTTTTAGGTACCTACTCTACCTTCTCTCTCTCTCACTCCTTAGATGGAGTCTATTTCAGTGGTATCTGAGTACCATTTGTTATGGGGTGCTTAAAACTATGTGTCTTAGAAGTCCTCAAGTCCCTGCAACCTTCCTAAACAAGGGTTCATGTGATCTATAAGTTCTTGTCTACAGTAGGGAATAGAGCCATTTGTAACTGAACTGTTTTAAGCATGAACAGTTCAGTAGATCTACACTAACTAGAATGAGTTGGTTTAAGACCCTTTGCACATTCCCTCATCCACAACAGCTCTGTCCTTAAATCATTTCAACTGCTATGCCCTCTTGGCATCTATCCTAAAGTTCTCACCATAGCTCCCAGAAGTGGTGCTTCTTGAAGATTTTGAATAGCATCTGGTACATGTGAACCACTGCAGTTCGTCTGTGTCCCTATATGCACTACAATGGTTCAAGAGGAAGTGGCCTCTAATGCTGCAGCAGCAGAGCATAATCTACATGGTATTAAATCAGTTTGGAAAACTGTTGGAGCTCTTCTGT
Source organism: Dermatemys mawii (assembly GCA_007922305.1). Classification (NCBI taxonomy): domain Eukaryota; kingdom Metazoa; phylum Chordata; order Testudines; family Dermatemydidae; genus Dermatemys; species Dermatemys mawii. The sequence continues at coordinate 2,625,213 of ML677387.1, forward strand.
GCATGAACACAAGGGCTGGGATTTCAAAGGAGCATCTGGGAGCTAAATACCAGTTTCCACTGAAGATCACTGGGAGCTGGTCTCCTAAATTTTCATAAATCCTCTTTTAAAATCCCAATGGATGTGCAAACGGTCCCTAGTTTAAAGGGCCTCTCCTTTTGGGCTTGTTTTCACTATAGAGCCTTCCCTGGCATAGCTATGCCAGCAGATTCTGCTAGTGGAGACGCAGCTTAAGCAGACAGAAGAAGTTCATCTCCTAGCATGGATACCCCTCCTCCCAGAATGACATTAGCTAAAATGATAGAAGCACTCTTCTGTTGACATAGTTGTGTCTAAACCAATGGTTTTGCCAGCACTGCTCTGTTGGCTAGGGGTATGCTTTTTTCCCAGTCACAGATGACACAGCTAAGCCAGCAAAACTTTTGTCACATAGTCTGAGAATTTGGCTGTCTTCTCCATTTAGACCATGAGCTCTTTTAAAAAGGGACTGTCTCTTACTATGTGTGTACATAGTGCCTCCTGATCTCAACGAGAGCCTCTAGGCACTATTATAATGCCCATAATAAGTACTACTATCACCACTAACGGTAACATTGTAAAATGTCCTCCCATGGGAAGCCGTGGAAGTCCAATCCCTGGTGGCATTTAAATCTAGACATCCGAAAATCTCGTGTAGGGTACAATGGTGCCTTGGCTAGATGGGACTTTATTGCCTTTTTTGTGATTTGATGGTAACGGAGAATCTGGATGGGAAAGGGAATTATGTATTTGCGTATTTGGCTGCATCTTCAGGGAATTACAATACATCTCCTAGTAAAATTTGTGTTCCTTTTTGTTAAGCGGCAGCAAAGATCTCAGGGAAAAATAAATAAGTAAGAAATACCTAATCCCCAAGGTGTAATGCCAGAGTATGGAAACTCACTTCTCTTGAATACCTCCCTCTGGCATAATTGACTTTTCATGCACATTTTAATAATGATATTTCAGCAGGTTGTGAGGCCTCTTTTTTTTGGTAAATTATGTTGTGGGATGTAGGGGGAAAAGAGACATGTTATAAACTAATTGTGTTTTCACTTATATTTAACAAGTCAGCACAGTCTAACGGCGTGTGTGTATGTGTTTACTATGCAGCTCCAATATTTACAACTGACCTAACTGGTTGTAGAGCACGAGCAATGAACAACGTTTTATTGTTCTTATCCTATGTAAGTGCTGGGGACAGCTGCCGAGCTGCAAAGCTACCCAGAGGAGGCCGTAAAGTTTTTGTTATGTCAATGCTTGTCTTCGCTGTCAAAACAGAGAAGAGGATTGAGGGGCAGGGGGGGGAAGAAGAGAGAGGGTTGTATTTATTAAGATTTGTTTTCTTCAGGTCTCTGGTGTTCATGAGCTGTTAACAGACTTAGAGCTCAAGTTGTTGTAGAAGGAAGGTGACAAACTCTGTGTGACGATAGCTGATTAAAATATGACCAGGTACATCACTGTTGCTACCACTGTTATATAATTGCAACAAATCTGATAGAATGTGTGTCAAGTGAGGGGTCAATAGAAAAGTTAGGATTTGCTGAAAATCATTATGGTGTCATCGTGCGTCCCTCCGGGTCACAACTGAGAATACCAAATTCAGGACAAACTGTTGAGAAATAGGGTAGAGACACTCCAAAACTGGTGGTTATTCGCCCATAAGATATACCAAACCAACAACAAAAGTAAACTTCTGTTTCACCTCACTGGCTAACAAGAAGTCTGGAAAGCAATCTTTCTCCTTAGGCATTCCAGTCCTGGATTCCACACCCAGACACTAGACTTAAAGATGAGTGGCTATTTAAAACCAGTTTCACCTGACTTGCCACACTTTGTATTAGATTTGTTGCAATTATATGACAGTTGTAGCAACAATGATGTGCATGGTCATATTTTAATAAGATAATGTCACACATCGGTTGTGTCTCCCTCCACAGCCAGGATCTTGTGCACTCCCCACAAGTCCTTGTGTGACAACTCTGGCCAATATGTGCTTCATCCTCCTGTTCATCACAGTTCATCATCATCACAGTTCATCATCATGGTTCATCACAGTATAACAGCCTACTACTGCTGCCAGCTAAGTATCAGATAGTGATTCCCTTTACTTGTCTGAGTAGCACCTTACACCATAAGCAGTCCCACTGAAGGTCAGTAGAGCTGCTTGGGAAGGTAAGTATTATTCAGTGTGAGTCAGAGTATCACAGTCTATCTTAACTGGAGTGATTCCTTTCGTCCCTGCAGGAGAGGGCTCTAGTGTGGTACCCAGGTTCAAACTCTTCTGAGAAGTTTGATGTGTGTAGGGTTAAATTGAGCTTCTATGAGGCCATACAATTAATCGAGGCAGGGAAGAGCCATTGAACCTTCCATTGCAATCAAAACCGGTAGCAACGCCACAAGAAATAGTAAGTGCAAAGGGTTTTTAATTCCATCTTGAAAGAAAACACCCTGCCATTCTCATCTCTCGTACAAATATTCACTGCAATAGCAAGACCAAGAAGAGTTCTGAATTGCTTACCTGGCAGTGATACCTGAAGCAGGAAGAACCCCAAGAGACCTCGACTTTACTGGCTCTCGGTCTGGAAGGTATGGTGATTCTTGGGGAGGCCTCAGCTTGTCTGAAAACAAACGCAGTGAAAAGGAACTTGCCTCTCTTTATAGATTCCTTGGATGTATTTATATGCTGATTGCAAGTTGCCACCGGGCCATATGAGAGTTCTGCAGGAGCTTAAAAAAATTGCACCAACAGAAAAAACTCATTTTAGGCCAGTATAATCTCCATGTAGACATATCTTTACTGTCCCCATGTAGACAAGCCCTTAAGTCCTATGGTATAACACACACTTGCACAGCCTGTTATGCCTTGGTGCTCAACTGCATTTTGTGCGAAGAGAGTGGGGGATGCTCTTTATGTGTGAGTTACACTTAGATTAAAGAAAGAGCTCTAGACAATCTCTTCCTCCTGATTAGAAATAAAAGTCATAGAGGGAAGAATGAACCTGTTTAAGGCACTTATATGGACCCCATTACTGAAGCAATTGTCTGAACATCTCACAATCTTGAACCTTTTTATCCTCACAGCACTCTGTGAAAAGGGGGAATTTTGTTATGTCCATTTTACAGATGGAGAAGTGAGGCACATAGAGATCAAGTGAATTGCCCAGTGTCACAGAGGAAGTCAGCAGCTGATCAGAGGAATGAACCTAGGACTCCCAAGTAACAGGCTAGCACCCTAACCACTGGAGAATCATTTCTCTGAATAAACTGATGTTCCATCTAATTGTCTCCTGGTCAAATCCTGAGGTCCTTCCTGATGAGTACAACTGTGCAAAGGTCTCAGGATTTGGCCCACTGCTTCTCAGAGTCTTTGTCTTGCTGCCTGCCTTTCCACTCTGCATTCCTATCACTGTTGGCGCCCGATAGAAGGCTCAGCAAAGATCTCTACGTTACATGTCCAAACATGTCCCATGTGTGTATGTGGGTGGAACTTGGACTGAAGAGGCATTCAGACTCACATATCTCTTCATCACACAGTCTGACAGGGAAACCTATCACACACCCTTTATTTCCTTCTGATGTTGTAACTCTTCCCAAACTGCTCTAATCCATCTGAAAGATCTCATGAGTTGAAACATACACCTGGCAGAAAAGGGACATCTTTTTGCATGGGCCATTTGTCAACTTTAATAAGCAGCAATTGTACCACAGGTGTGTTAGAAGCAGGTGCATTTACTCCTGGTAAAAAGATAGCTCTACCTGCCATTCTACCAGCCTCTATTTACCTACAGTGTTCTGTCTCAGTTTATCCAAGTGACTGATGTTTCCTTATCCGGGGATTTGTTTTCCAGGCGGTGGGTGGGAAAGCAAACAGCTCTCTGAGGGCACAGCATGCAGCTGTCAGCCTTTTCAAGAGATCAGGCTTAATACAAGTATGGCAAGCCCAGACAGATATGGATATAAATGTAAAAACAGCCTAACTAGCTTCAGGAGAAACAATCATCTGAGAAACCTCTGAGTTTGAGGAAGGATGGTCTTCAGATGAAGTTATTTGACTGTAAATCAGGAGATTTGGATTCAATTGCCACATATTCCCTGTGTAATTCACATAAGGCCAGATTCTCAATGGATCTAAACCAGGGCCCTTGACTTTCAAGGTGTTAAGGCTGAATTTTGTCACAGGACAGTCTGAGGTGGGATTTTCAAAAATGCCTGAAGGCTTCCCTTAGGCATCAAGGGATTTTTGAAAATCACATCAGGTGCCAATCTACATCTGTAGGTGACAAAATGCACTTAATAATCTGGTCCTAAACATCTTATGAGCACAAGACCCATTATTAGCTTAAATTACTTAGGGATTATCTACAGGTGGAAATGTACAGATTATTACTATGTAGATATATAATTATACAAGGATAAGTATAGATCTGGATTCAGCTACAGTGAGATAATTATTGCGATGCAGATAAATGTAGACAAGTCGCAGGCATGTTTGAGAATCTCACCCTTGGACCTTAGTCTCCCTGCAGCCTTAGGTCCCCATTGTGAAATGGGGATAGTAATATTTCTTTCATCTGCCTGTTTTTTCTGTTGGCACTAAATGCCTCCCTTGCTGCTGATCTCAGCAGAAAGGCCAAGAAGTGAATGGGCCATGGAGACAGAACTCTTCTCTGACTGCAGGTCAGAGTGCGGGAACTTTGGGAGGGAAGTTTACACTTGGGCCATGTCTACACTTAGGAGATTTGCCAGCATAGATATACTAGCAGACCTATATTGACCACACCTCCCAGTGGAGACAGCTGATACCAGCAAAAGAATGTGTTTGCTGAGATAGCTTAAACTAGTTCTCCAAATGGAATAAGCTATACCGGAAAAAGGACTCTTGTTAACATAAGCGTCTGCACCAGGGTTTTTGTCAGCATTGCTGTGTTGGTTGACACGTGATTTTTTTCACATCCTTACCTATGTCAAAGTAGCTATCCCAGTAAAACTTTTGAGTGTGGACCAGGCCTCACAATCACTCGAGACATACATGGTCTCTAGATAGAGGCTTCAGGCTGGCTCCCTTCTTAAAAATACCATGGCAGCTGCAGATGGCAGAAAGTTATGTTTTATTACTAATAGCTATTGGCAAGATTTCGGTATTTTGAGGACAGGGCAGGGATAGCCCTTGTCTCTGATTTTAACAGATTGCCCTGGCTTTTCACAGCCATGCATACTCCAGTTAAATGCTGACACTGTATGTCATGCCCAGTGGGAAAGCTTTTGGCTGTTTTAACTGAAGTTCAATTCTTCTAGGCTCCTGCATTAGTTTGGAGATTAATGAAAATAAATCGGATCCTTAGCTGGTTTAAAATCAGCCTAATTTCATTGAAAACAATGAGAGAGGATGAGTTACACCAGCTGGGGATCTGGCTCACAATTCCTTATCTCACTTTGTCTGACAGTGGAAATAGAGACAGGTAGGGCGTTATGTACTACTTAAACTGCATTATTTCTTTTGTCACAGACCAAAGCACTTATTTTTATGCAGTGTTTTGCTCAGATACATCCAAAATGATAGGGGGAACTGATGGCAAGTTCTTATGTCTGCCAATACTTTCTATCCCTCTGAAGCAACTGTTTTCCTGCAGTCTATCTGGTGCAGAACTGTAAACAATTTTTTTTTTAAATCAGGCTACATTTATATTAAAACCCCACCTTGCCCTTTTACCCAACCTTAAATTGCACCAGAAGGAAACCGAAAACCCATCAGGTGTGAGAGTTCTTACAGTGTCTATGTCTGTCCATCTGTCTCTGGATAACTCTTTTTGAGAGGTCTTTGTATCATACAGAAGCCTCTGTTCTGGGAATCAGCTAGCTTTGGGGGGATCTTCGCTGCATCTATTTTAATAAGTATGTGGGACTGAAAAATGGGCTATGATTTCTCTTTGTAAATGACATTCCTACATGGAATCCTCCAGGTGTCAGCATGCTTGTGTTTGTTCACATAGTCTGTTTTCTTGAGCACTCTCCATGAATGAGTTTTTCCTTTATCTCAGGCCTGTGCACTTCAGCCAGATATTTAATAATGGGGCTTGGCTGCCATCTACTGCTGAAAGGAGATTTAATTTAAAATATATATTATGTGTGTGTGAATTTGCTGCGTGCTGATGAAAGATACCTGACTGACAGCTCTATACGGCAAAAGTCCTATATCCAGGGCACAGACACGATGGCTGAGAATTTCAAAACAGTCTAGATTTACGTATACATGCTTCACTAAAACTAGGGGATTTAGACACAACCCTTCCATTAGACTGCTTTTGAAAATTCCAGCCAGTATTTGTAGCTGCTCTGCATGGTGCTCCAGAGAGTCACCACAACGGACCTCAGCATTATTCTGCGAAGAACAGTTTTGGGGAATTGGAGAGAATCACAGTTCCATAGCCTTTCTGTTCATGCTGGTAGAACACAAGTTGTTCTCTAGTCAAACACAAGTTATTGAGCTCAATATAGAGTGGGTGAATTTTAATGGCCCGTTATATACAGAAGGTCAGATTAGATGATGTAATGGTACTTTCTAGCCTTCAACTCCATGAATCTATGAAGCAAGAAGGGTGGTAATTAGTAGTGACCAAAGTGATGTACACTTTGGCGTGGACATGTATCCACTAAGGAATGAATTGAGATCCATCAAGTCTTTCATGTAAGCCAATGAAGATCGAATGGACTGAAGAAATTTTCACTTACTACCTGGAGTAGATTTTAGCAGGAGACTTAGTACTGAAAGGCTGTAGATCCCATTTCTAGTCCCAGGCCATTCCACTGTTGCATTGACATTATCATGAATAGGAGTTTTTCCCATCCAATCTTTGCTTTCCCAGTGTTTAGCCTAAACTCCTTAAATCTTATAATATATCCTTGCTCAACCTCAAATACATCTTTGTTGACTTCATTATTATTATTTCTTAGTCTTATGATGATGATAATATCTTATATAGAGCAATATCCTGAGATCCTTATTCATTGTCATACTCAACCTTTACTTAGGGAAACTCTCACTGACTTTAATGAGAGTTTTGCCTGAGCAGAAATTGAGTACAAACTGAGTAAGGATCTCTGGGTTTATCTTGTAGCACCTTTCACACCAAAGCACCTCACAAATTTATATGCATACAATACCAATGAGATGCAATTGCCCCAGACTCCAGTTCTGGAGATAAAAAGCAGCAGCCCATGCAGAGCATAGAGGAAATTCTGGTCAAGGAGATGTTGCTTTTATAAAAATGCAACAGGAACCAGCAGTCACAGTAGATGGGATCTAAAGGTCTTCTGAGAACTCGTCTGAAAGATCTGCACTCAATAAATTGTATGCAATTCAGTTTCGATCTTTCAGAAGGATAAAGGATCATGTTCAAACCTGTGTTTTCATAGACAGAATAAAGAGGAGGATGGTTAAATAACCTAAGGATCAGGTATGAATTAGCTAATGCTTCTTATTTCCTCTAACTGAAATCGAGTCCAAACAGAATATTACCTGAAAAGGATCTTGTCCAAGGTTTGCTTCTGCAGTGACATTTTTCAATCAGCTCCGGGTTATCAATATCGCTATGGCAGGCTTTACAGTAAAAATGAGCCCTGGGCAACAAAAGCAAGTTGGGAGAAATTGGATTAAATTTAGCAGAGTGGAGGAATAGGTCCAAATGCATTTGTTAACTCTTGGAAGCTCTACTCGTCTAGAACTGTTTTACTGTAGGATAGTACTGAAAGTTACCTTTTGACTTCCACCTTGGATTTGGCAATAAAAAAGCCCATTGTGTTTCGATGGAGCTTTATCTCTGCAGGTGGGTTGACCAGAATGCTATTGGAAAACAGTTTGGAAACAAACAAACAAACAAAAAGGGCAAATTACCATTCACAGATTCCAAGGTCAAAAGGGATCATTTTGATAATCTAATCTGACTTCCTGTATCACACAGGCCATAGCAGTTCCAAAAATAATTCCTAGAGCTGATCTTTCGGAAAGACAGCCAATCTTGATTTAAAAATTCTCCATGATGGCGAATCTACCACAACCCTTGGTAAATTGTTCCAATCATCTGCATCTCTTGGGTGAGGTTTTTTGGCCTGTGTTCTGCAAGGAGTCAGAGTAGATGGTCATAATGGTCCCTACTTACCTTACACTATACGAGGCACTTATACACTACCCCACTCTCACTGTTGTGTTCAAGTTTCACAACACTCCCGTAATTAAGTGAAGAGTTATTTGCCCCATTTTACAGATGGGGAACTGAGGCAGAGAGATGGACTTGTCTGTGGACACATGGAGAGTCTGTGGAAGAGTCACGACTCAAACTCCAATCTCCTGAGTCCAATCTAATATCTGAACAACAAGACCAATCTTCATATAATTACTGCAGTATAATAACGTTTTTAAAATATTTGCTAGATTGTTAAGTTTATAGGAAACTGACTCTTTTCATTCTCAAAACAATTTAAAAACATTTATTTTAATGGAATGGATAAATTCATAGTCTAGCTGCAGTTGCTGAGTATTCCAGATATATCCAGCTGCACCCTCTGTGTTGCTGAGAATGCCAAATACTTCCCATTAAAGCATACCTGTTGTGCTGTTACATGTATTAGGGATGTGCAGGTTCAATGCACCTGCTGCGCTGCTAAACATACCGTTACATCCTGGAAAAAGACACCTGAATATCCCAGGCACATTCTGAGAGCGTGTACCTGCTGTGTTGCTATAAGTACTAGGTACATCTAGGTAGAATCCCCCTGCAGTGTTACTAAATTTATCAGATACAGTTAGGCAGAGCTGCTCCACTGCTGAATGGACCTGTGACATCCAAACATCCTACGGATTTCAACCCCATTTTAATGGATCTTGGCAGTACAGCTAGAGTAGGGAACAGCATGTAAGGATTCATCTTTTTATTTCCCACCCAGAAAGGAAGAGGACCCCTCCCCATAGCATCTCCTCTTTAGTTACTCAGTTACTAATGAACAAACAACTGATGCAGAAGAAACAAATGATTCCTTATTATTAATTATTATTGTGGCAGCATCTAGAACCCTCAGCCAGGGACCAAGATCCCCATTGTGGTAGGTTCTTTTCCAACACAGAACAGAAAGATGGTCTCTGTTCCAAAGAGTTTTGCCCCTTGTCATCTCTGTCTGATTCCCTACAGATGCCAGAAGCACCAGATTCACTCAGGGACTGACTTGCAGTGGAGCTAATCACCCATGACATTCACCGACTTCACAGTTGTGAGCATTCAGCACCTCTGGAAATCAGCCCTATGGTCTCTCTAGCAGTTTTGTCTCTCCTCTGTCTCTTTGTTTTGTTGTTTCTTTTCATATTCTCAGCAGTTTCCCCCAAACAGGCAGACACTTAATTTACAAAGGCAGAAAAAAATAATTGCACTTAATCAACTGCTGTTTTCTGGATAATTTCATAATGTTTTCTAAAATCTATGGCATTAGCTTATTCTCCTTTTCTCAGCCAGTTCCAGCATCCCCACTAGGGTGTCTTGCATTTCATCATTAGAGCAGTTAGGGACTACTGTCTGGCTCTGATTTTAGCAGATTCTGCTTTCAGCACTGACAGACTATATCTTTGTGATCACACTTCATGGTGTTGAGGAACCATGGCTACTTCTGAGGTTAAAACCTAGGGAAGTGTATCTGTTAGTGATGGAAAGAAATGGGGTCAGACTGAGCTGGGTCACCCCAAATCAAGGTGAAACAGCTGCAGTTTGCACATGAGATTCCAGTTAAGACCATGAAGTGAGGCATAAACTGCTGAAAACTTCCTGTTTTCATGTGCCTGTCTGTCCAAGTTCATCATTGTCATGTCCCTGGTACCGTGGTCTTGTACTGGCTGAGAAAAGGGCCACTGTGTCAGTCATTATTGTGTAATTGTGCTACAGAGAGGAAGTCACATATTGATTCAGGGGACCTGCCCTCCTCCCTCAACACACAGAAAACCACACTCTCTTTGTGCCCGAACCTAAGAAGAAGCAGCCTTCATCTGCCATAAAGCCAGCTGGAGATGAGAGTGCTCAGGAGAAGATGCTGGCTGCAAAAAATCCGGAGGTTACAAAATTTGTTTTCATTCCAACTTGGAGTAAAACCAAAACCTGATGCAGTGTGGCCTCATGGAGTGAATACAAGGCCAGCATTGAGGTGATCTGAGCTCCATTCCCAACTCTGCTACTGGCCTGCAGAGTGACCTTGCGCACACCATGTCACATCTCTGCCTCAGTTTACCCATCCATAAAATATGGATAATGACTCTGACCTCTGTTGTAAAGTGTTTTGAGATCTATGGATGAAAAATGCTGTGTAAAATCTTGATACGCTATCAATTATTAGATCTGAGAGGGTGATGGGGAAGAGAATGACCCAGATCCAAAGTGGGATCCATTCTTCTTTGGGGAATGGGCAGTAGGATGACCAGACAGCAAGTGTGAAAAATCGGGATGGAGTGGGGGATAACAGAAGCCTATAGAAGAAAAAGATCCAAAAATCAGGACTGTCCCTATAAAATCGGGACATCCGGTCACCCAAATGGGGTACAGGAGTAGACAATGAAAAGAGTAGTTCATTTGCCTCTTCTGCTGATCATCCTGGAGGTAAAGAGGAAACTAATTATCTAGGGTGAAATTCATCCCTTTGCATTTGATAAGCCCACAGACTAATCTCACTTATGTCTTCAAAATAAGGCTGAAGTGGGGTGTATGTTATGCAAAGACCTTGTGCTAGCTCTCTGCCCAGGGACAAATTTCATTCAAAGGGGGTTGGGAATGGCTACTACACAGACAAGTTCTTGTTAAAAGAAATGGATCAGCAGCTTCGCTAGTCACCTGTTTTCATGAACGCCAGATCTGAATTCAATTGCGAGCAGCACAAGGTCCAGCTTCACAAAGCAGAACCTGGAGGAAGGAAACAGGCCTGAAGTGGATTAGTTAAACTGCATTAAGTCCCTGTGTGAATACTTTTATTCAGAATTAGAGAGCCCTTATTCAGTTGATCTTAATTCACTTTGGAAGTGAATTAAGTGAAATCAAATTAAGGCCCTAATAGCTTGTTTACACAGGGAATTATTCCCAGAATAGCTATTCCTGATTAATTCCATGGGTGATGTTCTGGTTCTGTAATAATAGCTCCCAAAACATGAAGTTAATCAGGAATAGTTAATTCACTTTAAATTCACACCATACCTTATTCTGGATTGACTTGCATGTGTAGACAAACCCAAAGAGGAAAGCAGGGAAGTAACACTGAATTCTGTTCTACCTACCGGCAAACATCTGGAAAAGTCATGCCCACAAAATCATTGGAGAGCCAATGAGTCATCACTTTGTAGTCATTGCCTTCAAAAACATTCCTGTTCCGCGGGCCTTTTCTCTTCACCTAAAACAAATAACCATGGAGCAAATGTTGTTTTGCAAAAGAGGCAGTGTAACACTGGGCTGCCCCTGGCCACATGATTATATATTAATGCAGCAACCTAGACAGTTACTAGAATGCAGTGACACCTTCTGGCTACTGCATCAACCACATGAGCAGCACTTAGAATAATGGCCCAAGTTAAACCATAAGTGATCTGGATGCATCACTCGCACACATTAATTGAGTCTGGTTGTTTAGCAGGACTAAAAATGGAGAAAGTCACATAACAACAAAAACATACAAAGAAGTCCCAGAGTCAGATAATTTTGAGCAAAATTTCCTTTACTTTGCAATAAGAATTACTCTGTCTACCTATCTATTATAGGACTGGTCTTCTCCTAAGAGTTGTAGTGATGTATGTATGTTAGTTAGGGGTGTGATTTTTTGTTGGCATAGTTATACTGGTAAAAGCCAAAGTGTAGAGGCAATTATACTGATATAAAGATGTTTTATATCAGTATTGCTTATTTTGGTTCCTCAGTTGGAATAAGGTATACCAGTATAGGCTCTTTAAACCAGTATAACTGTGTCCATCCTAGGGGTGTTGCAGCTTTAACTACATCAGTAACAACATTTTCTGGTGCAGACAAGTCCTTAAGGTTTTATACTGACACCCATCATCATGGTATCATAGTATATGCCATGAGAAACAATTAATGGAGCTGTTTGGAAACGCTCTGTTGAAGAGGTTTTGTTTTTAGTTTTTAAATGGAAAATGGCTTTGTTGACAAAATGGAAATTTTGGCAAAAATTGCTGATTGTCAAAGATTTTCAGAGTTTCATAGAACAAAAAAAAAGTTTCTTGTTTTGTTTTTGTTTTTCTGGCAACCAGAAACCTGGTTTAGAGAAGTACAGAGCACCAAAAATTCCACTGGAGAAAGTGGGAGCTGAAGTGCCTCAGTATAGGGCAGGCCCAAAACCAAATGGTGCCCCAGTCCAGGAGCGTCTTTGGCACCCCACTCCTTCCCTTATTAATCTTTTGAACCCCTTATTTTTTATTGCATTTGTAGCCCATTTCACAACTTTGATATGCAATTTAATGTGCCATATAAGGTGATAAATTTGGACCTGTAAATATGTTTATTCGTGCCATATATAAGCAAATAAAAAAATGTTTCCTTAGGTATTCTGGTATTAGCACTTTTATACCAATACAACAGCATCCATCCTAGAGGTATTGTATTTATTTAACTATACTGGGATAATTAAAGCTGAAGAACTAAAGCAGGCCATAGGAGGACAATTTTATTTTGCAACATGAGACATCCGAATTTGTTTTTGTTCCACATCATAACAAAACAAAAACCTTCTCAATGTTTTGTGAAATGGAATTGTCAAAACATCTGTTTTCCAGTGCAAAGCATCAGGTTTTCATTTTGGATCTCTTTTTCTCTGGTCAGCAGAGAACCCTGCACATCAGAAACCTTCCCGTCAAAAACATTGTCAAAAACCCATACATTTCTTCAAAACATTTTGGCTTTGATAACACAGCATATTTTGATGAAAATATGTTTAGTCAAAAATCTTCCAACAAGTTTTAGGTACAATTTTTGTACATGAATGAGACCTATATTTATTTCATATTCCATCCACTTAATCTGTATAAGCAAAATCTGTGAATGAAAAGTATCAGAAATGCTAGCATAATTCTCTTGCCACTGTTCTAATCTAGAATACAGGAAAATTCAATTAGCATAGAAGCCACTTATGGAATGCATTTCAAATGGCCACTAGGTGATAGTAAAAACATATCTTTTGCAGCGCAAGGAAACATGAGGCTTCTCCAGACAACTTAATACCTGACAGTTATTTCTTTTTATTACATCTTCTGGCATTGGTTGTAAGAATTGCAAGCAATTTTGTGTACTGAAAAGTTAATATCTTACTTATTTTTTCTTCTTTAATAGGGACAGATCAGGAAAGGGAGAGTATGATAGTATTCACTCTTTTGCAGAAGGACACTACCTAAGTCCTGTGCACACTTAAGCCCCACTTAAATTCTAGTTGGAGTGTGTAAGTGGCTCAGTGGCCTTGTTCTGTCCCTCAGCAAAGGCTGAATCTAAGGCTACGTCTACGTTATCTGGCAGCTCAGATTGCAAGGGTATGAATTGCAGTGTGCACCAAAGTGTTGTGCCGTATCTCCTCCATGTGGATGCTGCAGGGATGAACTTAAAGGTTCCTACTTTGCATTAATGTAGTCCTGTTTACCTTTTAGTTCACGCCCACAATGTGCAATCAGGGGAGTTATACCAGGGCACTTTGGTGCACACTGCTTTTCATTCCCTTGTTGTCTGAACTGCAGGGCTGTGCAGACAAGCCCTATGCCTTGGTCAACACATAAAACACATAGCTATGGCGCTCAGGGGTATGAAAAGTTCACACTCCTAAGCACCATAGCTATGCTGATCCTAACCCACAGTGAAGACACAACTACGTCAATGGAAGAATACTTCCCATCAACTTGGTTGCCTTCACTTGGAGAAGAGAATTACCTACAGCAAGAAAACCCCCTCCATTACTGAAGGAACTTTACTATGGCACTGCAGTGGAATAGCTACAGGACTGAAGCTGAACGGCTGTAGCACCTATAATGTAGACATAGCCTAAATCTGTAAGAATAAAACAAACATGGGAAATACTAAAGTGTGAGAAGCTGGGTATTAATTACACTAGATGGAAAAGCTACCCCGGGACTGACTTTCACCTCATTTACATCAATCAGTTCAAATCAGGAGTAATTCCACTGAAGCCAGCAAAGCTACACTGGCTCGAGAGGAGAATCAGGATCCATACCTCTAATCACGCTATAAAGCATTATAGCAAACCTGTGGTACTACATTCAAGTGTTGAATAAAAATAGCCTATTACGTTATTTAGTCTCCCCTGCCAAATTAAGTCCCAGTTTGATCAAGATGAGTCTGAAAATACCCAAGCACAGCTTTCACTATAACGAGGGACACGATTGTCAGATAAGACCCTGCAGTGGTCATTCCCATTGTTTAGACAAATGAAGGGCTTACCTTGTTATTCTTTTGCCTAATGAACAGGCTTCTTAGGAGTGTGGACAAGCCTGGAACCAAGCAGCTCTGTGCTATGAAGCCTAGTTTTATTTCAGCCAAACAGATGATGCTGTCTCCTCTCCTCCAGTCCCAGTTGGGGATGTTTGCCAGGTACATCTGTCTCAGGATAAGATAGTGAAAACAAGTGAGGGTAAAGAGAGGCAGGTACATGATGTTCCTATAAAATAAAACCTGTTTTTTCTCTCTCCATTTTTTGATTTTGAAAAAAAATAGTTATTGAAATTTTCAAAGTAACAATATTCTAAAAATGTTTACAAAGCCAGTAATGAAGATTATGAACAGCTCTAGGGCAAAGTTTTTAAAAGGGACTAGTGATTTTGGGTCCCACTTGGTTTAGGTGCCCTACCTGAAAGGAGCTGGGCACTTTCTGCAACTCAGGCTGCTTCAAGAGGTTTCACATTGGCCACCAAAACACTGAGGTACCAAAAAATCACTCTTTTTGAAAATCCTGGCCTAGCTCCTATTGTTCTGACATCTAGCCAGGTAGGGATCCCACATTTTTCCACAGTGGATCAGACTAACTGTCCCTCTAGTCTGATCTCCCCATATCTTGCTATGACCAATCCTTGAAGCTTTGCTGGAAAGCAAAAATAAATCTGCCAGCTGAGCAATGCTTGTGATGGGGACAGCCCACAATGCAGAGTTAAACGCTAAACATATATTTTTAAAACAAAAATCAAACAATACCCCTTTGATGCACAGAATGTGTACGAGAGAAGAAGATTCAATTATTATCATTTAGTAACATTAACAGACACACTTGATATAGAAGTAACGGAAGGAGCAAGATCTATGGGGTGGAATCCTGGTCTTATAGAAGTCAGTAGGAACTTAGTCATTGATTTCAGTGGGGCCAGTCTTTCACCCACGATGATCAGCACTAAAGGAATAAGATTACAGTGACAAAGCTGCTGGTCTACCTTTTTATGAGACTGGATTATCTGTATAATGACTCTTGTCTTTGGATAGTGATTCTTGACAGACAGTGCCCTGCATGAAAAAAAATAGCTGTTGGTTAATGTGCCTTGTCCGGGAGAAATGCCCTCATGTTTCAAAGCCTCACCACAGTGGTTACTGCCAGGGGCGGCTCTAAGGTTTTTGCCGCCCCAAGCGCGGAAGTTCTGCAGCATGCCTGCGGGTGGTCCGGTGTACTGAGGTTTTGGCGGTAATTCTGCAGGAGGTCCACAGGTCTGGAGGTCTTGTCGTCCTCAGCTGCCAAAATGCTGCCAAATCCATGGCAGCCACGGACCTCCCACAGGCATGCCGCCGAAGCCAGCCTGAATGCTGCCTTGATGGCGAACGTCAGGCTTCCCCCCCGTGGCTTGCCATCCCAGGCACGAATTTGGAGTGCTGGTGCCTGGAGTCGGCCCTGGTTACTGCACAGCATAGCGAGAGGGGAATGGAGATCTGCCAGGGATATGGGATTTCACAGCTGTGACGCCACTGTGCTAGGCGCTGTACAAACACAAAACATAAATAATCATCCAGCTTGGAATTTGTGCCAGAACAGTACTTCTGTAATGATTCGGAAGAGGAGCAACATACCTGTTGACTCACCAGCACCAGATAATACAGCACCTACATTCCCTCTAGGAGTCTCACATATAAGGACTGACTTCGCCTAACCATGCTGAGTGTGTGAGAGCTAATGCAATCACAGCTCAAGGTAGGGCACCTGAGGTTGCATGACGGTTTCCTCAGGATAAAGGCACCTGTCCCCTTGAGAGCTGAAACAGTATGCATGAGGTTGAGAGGGCACAAACTTCATCCACTATGGAGTTTGGGGGATTAGTGGGCTGTCCACCTTCTTGGTCCTCTTACACAAGGGTTCTGCAGAGAAACTCATGACATGGTAAACACAGACTGCTCCTGCCTATGTCCGTTCATTGCATTTGCAGGCGTTAACATCGCCCAGATATAGAAAAAGAATGCTGGAGGATCTCACCATACCTCATGATATTGGAAGTGTCTTCAACATAAGGGTCTGAGGAGCAAGTATCTGCTAGGATCAGACAAGCATCTGCAGATCCCATCTGTTTCTCAGGAGAGAAAAGCAGACTCAGGGTTTGATTCCATATGAAGAACAATAATCCCCTGTGCTTAGCTGACATTGTCAAGAATCTTTACTTTCCAAAAAATGCTACATTTCTTAGAACCATTTTATATGCTGTTTTTAAGGCCAATTGGTCGCAATTCAGTTTTGTCATTTATTTTCATTTTCCATCTTTCCAAGTCTTAAGCCATTAAACTCAAACATTTAGGATTATATTCTTGTATCCTTGTTCATACCGAATTGTACCAAACTTTTCCATTGAAATACATGGGAGTGCTTGAATAAAGTTCTAATCAATGCTAGTAGTGGCAGAATCTAACCATTTGGCTGGCTGGAGTTCATGGGTAGAGTCTGGGTTTTCAAAACTATGACTGCTGGAAAGAAAATGGTGGATGAAAAAAGGGGGTCTTACCGCAACTCTCTTCAAATCCTTATAGTTTAGTGCGGAGCCATGGAAGAAAGTGGTATAGGCAGAATAGCATTTGAATACAGTTTCCAGCTCCAGACTAGGAAGAGTTCTACATGATAAAAAATTCAGAACAGACAAAAAAGGCTGATCAGCCCCTAATAACAATGTTCTTGACCTCCCCCCACACCCACAAATGTGCTGTGCTTATGTACCGTTTTAAAAATCTGCTTAAAAGAGACACTAGCAGATCAGCAAAGGCACATAATTTAGGTTTTATACAGCCTAAGTGTCAAGGAATTTAAGGAAGTACTCTTCCACTAAAATGAGTGCAGTCTCACTATGGTTTACTGCATGAGAAGCAGAAAGCAAGACTTGCTAAGGCCCTGATCTTATAATCTGCATCCAGATGGAACCATGGATCCATTTATTTCCTCCCTGTGCACTTCAGGCCACCTCCTTCCCTAAAAATCAGTTATTTTCCTAACTCATTTCCACACTGTCATTTACTATTACTCCAAATACAAGAGACGTGACCCAACCTTCCCTCATAGAATAATAGATTTTAAGACCAGAAAGGAAGTTGAGATCATCTAAATCATCCTGTATAACACAAGCCAGAGAATTTCACCCCATTACCTCTGTATTCAGCCCAATAATTTATGTTAGGCTAAGGCCAAGAAAGGCATCCAGTCTTGATTTGAAAACAAGGGATGAAAAATTAACCACTTCCCTTAATAGTTTGTTCCAGTGGTTAATCACACTCACTATAAAAAATTATGCTTCATTTCTAATTTGAATATGTCTGGCTTTAAATTCCAGCCACTGCTTCTTATTATGCTTTTCTTCACTAAATTAAAGACCCCCTTTGTACACTATACTTGCTCCCCATGAAGATATGTGTAGACTAATCTAATCACCTCTCAATCTTCTTTTTTGTAAAATAAACAGATTGAGCTCTTTAAGTCTTTCACTGTAAGGCATTTTTTTCTAGTCCTCTAATCATTTTTATGGCTTTTTTCCACACCCTGTCCAATTCTTCAACATCCTCCGGAAAATGTGGATGCCAGAACGGCATGCATTGTCCCAGCGCCAGTCCCATCAGTGCTCCAGAGACAAAATTACCTCCCCACTCTCACTCATTTTGCTCAGACTGTAAATGGGAGTCCATTGTGAACCATGTGATACTTAATTTGCACATGGCCAGCCAGAGAGAGAGAAATGTCTCCTTCCCCCTGACAGACAGGAGTATATGGCTCACCTTTTGGTGACCTGTCTTAATAGACTTAGAGAACATATTTTATTGTATATACATAAATCCTCACGTATTTTCCATACATACATGTCTCTACGATTATGATGACCAGTATGGCATAGGCTTTCACTAGAGAAATTAAATGATATTCTCTGACAATAAGTAGATACCAGACTCTGTAACCCTTATTAACCCCTGTGCTCTGTTCCAGATAGCTCCAAGAGATCCAAGGGTCATAGAGTCTCATATAGAATGAGTCCAAAATGCAAGATACACTCAAAAACGAGAACATTTTTATTCTCATTAAACATTTAGCACAGAGAAGATTTTATCATAAAGCTTCCCAAGGGGTGGGAAGGTCTCTCACGACTCTCTACTCTTTCCTATTTCCCATTAATTAGTTATACAATGCGACTTCCCTTGCCCAAAGACACCAGGCAATAAAAGTATCCTCTAGCTCCACCAAACAACTGTGCTTAGGAAGTGACTTTGAAATGTTTAGTGGAAATACTTACTCTCCCAGAAGAACAATCTCAGTGCAAATATCCCCTGTGTCCTGGGCCAGGAAGTTTCTTAAGAAAGCTGTCACACTCTCCAGAGTGATATCACCACAGACAACAATGTACCTACAGAAAGAGATTCAGAGAACTCTCTGTCATGTTTGGAACTTGTAGAGTGCTTGTTATAAGCATGGCATGGTATGTAACAATTAATTAGCCACTAGATGTCTCTGTGTGCTATACAGAGTTCAAAACAGTGTGTGATCCTGGGTAAATATAGCAACAAAGTTGGAACTCAAGTTGTGTGGAAGATTTTTTGTTTGTATCTGTAGTTGTGATTGATTCCAAATATCATGATCCTGAAGGGATATTTTGTAAACAAGGGGGAGATATAACCTTCTACAAGTATTAAAATGGTGTAGACCCCAAAGGGGAAAAGGACTCATTAAGGAGGGGTTTGGGGGATACTGAAGAGAAGTTTAAGAGGTGACTTAATCAGAGACTACAGGTGCCTAAACAGGGACAAGATATCAGATAATAAAGGGTTTTTTAGTAAAGTAGACAAAGGCATACAAAATCCAAATAACTGGAAGTTGAAGCTTGACAATTCTGAACTGGAAATAAGATGCACATTTTTAACAATGCGGGTAATAATCATTGCAACAGTTTACCAAGGGATATAGTGGACTCTCATCTATTCAAATCTTTACATCAAGAAGAGAGGTCTTTCTGAAAGAGATGATCCAGTTCAAACACAAGTTATGGGCTTGATGCAAGGTTACTGGATAAAATTCTATGCTGTGCCAGAGTTTGGAGTAGATGATCACCCTGGTCCCTTTGAGCATTAAAATCTATCAGTCTATGAATGTATAACTAGGAGCGATGAGATAAAATTAAGCCCAAAATAACTTTGAATATCAGGGAGAAAATGTTACAAGAGTTTTCTTTAACACAGTGGGATATTCTCCCAACGAAATGGTTGGAGCTTCATCACTTGAGTCAGTGAAAAATAGTTGGTTGACAAACAGGTCAAGGCAAGTTAATGAACATATTTCCTTTCATTTTTTAAATAAAAATTTAAAAAAATTCAAATTCTGAAAAATGTTGACATACTGACATTCTCCTCTTCCCTTGTTTTTGTTGATATTTTAAATTTCAATTACATTTTTTGCTGAAACTTGAAAAATCTCAACCGGTTTTACTGAATAATAGAATGGACTAAGCACTGAAGAATATACTGGAACAATCTTGCTTTGTTTGAAAGGGATGGGCTAATTGAAATGATAGGACTTTTCTATTTATAATTTATATTTCCCTTCCTCTTAGGCTATTTCTACACTACAGCCTAGACTGGCATAACTTACGGCGCTCAGGGATGTGAATAAACCACCCCCTTGAGTGACACAACTTACACTGATATAAGCACTAATGGGCACAGTGCTATGTTGGCGCAAGAGCTTCTCCCGCCAACATAGCTTCTTCCGCTTATGGAGGTGGGTTTTTTTATGCCAACGGGAGTGCTCTCTCTCATCTGCATAGAGTATCTTCACCACAAGCACTGCAGCTGAATCAGTACAACTACACGCTGCAGTGCTGTATGTATAGACACATCCTTAGAAATAAAACTTATCCTGAAGAGAGGTGTTGTCGACTAGATGTGCACTCAGATACTTTGGTGATGAGGGTAGAAAGATAGAAAGTTTCAGGCTTTGGCTCAAGTTATTTTGTGAAGATTCATATCACTCCTTATTTCCTCTGATCTAATCTGTAACCTAACTAGTAAGCTGTTCTTCGTTTTGCAAAGACAACAAACAATCACACTTACTTTCTCCCTCTCACTACCTCATACGATTCTTGGTAGTGTCGATGGCCACCAACGAGATCCACAATTTCAGGGATCAAATTTGCAAACAAGACCTAAAGTGTTAGGAAATACAATCCTGCTTAGAGTCACCTCTGTTTTTCCCACCTGTCCCAGGGTACTACTCATTGTGGGGGCCTTCCCTTATGGCTGAGTCTGGGAACTAGCTCTGTCCAATCCGACACCGCCTTCTTTTGCTTGTTCACGCCATAACCTCTCTTGCTCTCCTGCAGGTACAGTGCTTCCACATCATGGCTTGGCCCTCTGGCCACATCACTGTACAGTTTTCCTGTTCTGGGGTAACAAAGTCTCACCAGCCCAGCTGCCATTCCAGGCAGTCTTCCAATTCAAGACTATGCCACTTTCACAATGGCTAGAAAACCTGGGCTGTCCCTCTGCAGCTTTCTTCTCCGCCATCTCTCTGGGTAAATCTTTCTGTCAAGGTCAGAATCCCAGGGTTTCTGCTCCCTCTGGGTTCCCTCCTTCTCTTGTCACAAGGCCCAGAGAGTGACTGTACACCTCCATGCTGTAACCCCCTTCTGCTCTTTCTTCCTGGTTTTATACAAGCCCCCACCGACTGCTGCCCAGATGGGCTCCATCTTCAATTAGTGCTTGTCAGGGAAGCCTAAGTCTTCCCCTGTGTGCAGCCTACTAAGTTAATTAGCCCTCTTCTGAGCCACGTTAACTCCTTCAGGCCTGGTATGGAGTGAATACCCCATCTCACCCATCCGTGTTAAATTTCACACCCTAAGTTGTGAGCCATTATAGAAGCTCACAATAAGGCTTGATATTCCTATGGTCATCATAAAGACTGGGGGAATGCCCATTGGGTACATGTGGGATACAGGAATTGTCTTGCTGGTTTCAGGGGTCCATCTAGCTCAGTATTTTAGCTCTGACGCTGGCCAGTACTAGCTGCTTGAAAGAGAAGTGCAAGAAACCCTGCAGTAGGCAGTTATGATAGGGGGCAACTTCCCCCACACCCCCAGACACACACCCTCCAGATGTTTACTATAGTGGTGGACGGACGATCTAGAGGATAAGGTATATAACTGGGATTCAGATGATCTGTGTCCTAGTCCCACCTCACCCATAACCTCCCTATGTGACCTTGAGCAAGTCACTTAATCTATCATTATGCCTCAATTCTTCATCTTTAAAATGGAGATAATTAGTCCCCTACCTCATAGAGCTGTTGTAGGATTCAATTCTTTAAAGATTATGAGGTGATCAGATACAATCATGATGAGTGACATATAAATAGATACGATATTTTCCTAACTCTGAGTACTCAAAGCTTGTGCTCTGAAGCATGAGGGTTAATATATTAAACACTTACAATTGTTTTGCTATTAAAATCCTGGGAATCATTGTTAATAGATATATATCCATCCCTTTTTGAATCCTCCTAAGCTCATGGCCTCTAAGGTACCTTGTGGCAGTAAGTTCCACTGATTAACTGTTCACTGTTCAGAAAAAAAATATTTATTTTTAGCCATTTTATTTTTGCCACCTTTGAATTTCATTGACTGTCCCCTGGTTCTTGTATGGTCGGAAAAGCAAGTGAATGCAGTTCCCTGCTCTGCTACTAGTCATGCCAACACCTATCACAGTAGAAATGCTGAACGCTGAGCTTTGGTGTTAGCATTCAAATCAACTAACATCTTGTCATTGCATGAAACTCCAGAGAACTGGCCACTTGTGGAAAGGAGATAATGGTTTCTTACCAAACCAGCGATGATGAAGAAAATCATGAAAATACGACCCAAGGACGTTTTAGTCACAACATCACCAAAGCCAACTGTTGACATAGTCACCATTGTCAAGTATAAACAGTCAAAATAGCTCAGGGACTGGGAATTTTGATGGTGGAGCCAAGGATCTCCACTATTCTCTACCTGCCAGAATTATAAAAGATTAGGAAAGGGTTTGAATTCAAGATTTTGGTTCATATTTCATCTCTAATTAATGAGTGTGTCATGGATACATTTCAGCCCATTCTGAGTCAGTGACTCTTGAAAAGCTTTGGCTGAGTGGCAAATCTTACTGCTGTCTCTATCTTTATTTTCCCATGAATGAAACAAGCATTTTTGTTGCTATAGGACCTGCTGCTTATTTCCTAGCAATAATCCTTTGCCATTGATATCCCAGTTGGATGAGTTGCCAGCTGCCCTGTTCCAATATATAAATATATAATAGGGCTTACCTCCCTCAGTTTCATCTGCCCCATGAGCTAGGGTTGGGGAACCTCTTTGCCAGAAAGAACAAATTAAATGTGCCCTGTTGTAGCTACATCCACATAGTTAAACCCATGTAACCCCCGATGCAGACTTGCGACAGCAGTGCAAAATGCCCCAGTGCAGATTAATCTGGTAACACACCCAAGCAAGTTGTGTTGGTGTAAATTCTGCTTTGCTCAGGTACAAGACATCTGCATTAGGGATTTGAGCTGATGTCTAAAGATCCCCTATTTCTTTGGGTGATTAATTCCTGAATCCACCTCACCCTTGACCCATACCAAGGCACAGCTTGTCACTGGGCAGCTAAGAAGAAACTGCTTCCCTGTTTGTCCTATAATCCGTTGACGTTGCTACCATAATTTGGGGAGGTGGTGTTCCTACCCTTCCACTGATGTAGGCTGTCTACCCTGTGGGGTTGTGCTGGCATAGATAGGGCTTTGTAGCTACGCTGGTACAATCTCTGTAGTATAGACATGCCCTTTCAGAGGTCATTCAGATCAATATCTATTCCTGTCCCATCTCTTCCCAGTAAAAGGCTATATTCCCCCAGCAAAATGTACACAGAGAATATGCCTTAGCACTGTTTTATGGTTATCTAGGAATGATGTGGAACTGACTGTACATACCAAGTGAATAAATCCTGCAGCTGTGAGCCAGGTGCTGAGAACTGCAGCTAACAATTTGGACAGCTTGATTGAATTACTGAGGACAGGAGGGGGAAAAGCTCATTAAAGACATTGCATAAATTATGTTACAATTTCAACCTCCTGCATGACTCCATTTGCCTACTGCACCCAGTCACTTGCAAGAGACCTCCAACTGCGCATAACATTTTTAATTTTCCTCTTTCCTTCTTAATAGATCAGCCAGATCCACAGAATTGGATATAGAATAGTTTGCTCAATTCAGACTCAGGATCAGAGGTCGGATGCACTATATGGATCCACATGGAATCCTGGATCAGAATTCTCCAGCAGTGTATTACATCTACTTCTTCCATTCTCTAAGCCAGTCAAAATACAGGAGCCAGGAGATAATGATACATGGCAGACATCGCTTGACCAGACTTTGACTTACCTAGTCCTGGTGATTTTGAGAAATTGCAATATTTTGGGAAGTTCTAACAATCTGAGTGCTCGCAAAAACCGCAAACCTGCAGGAAAACAGAAAAGGAAGAGGACAGAGAAAATCAATGTCTAGCAATAAGACCGCATCTCTGTGTGCTTGAATGTGCAGACGTGCATGTGTGTGTGCAAACACATATGTACACTTCTGTTTTTATCTGTAGCCAATGTTATATCAAACTTGGCTCCAGGACCATGCACCTCTTGAGTTCAACTTAAGCCCTCAAGATAGAGCTTGTATTATGCAAAAAATATAAGGCCTAAAGTTCCCATATCTGTATCTATAAATCCTTGGTACATCCACACTATGAATACTGCAGGCAGTTCTAGTCGTCCCATCTCAGAAAAGATATATTATAACTGGAAAAGGTACAGAGAAGGGCAACGCAAATGTTTAAGGATATGGAACAGCTTCCAGATGAGGAGAGGTGAAAAAGACTGGGACTGTTCAGTTTGGAAAAGAGACAACTACGGTGAGATATGATGAAGGACCTATAAAATCATGAATGGTGTGAAAAAAGTGAAGAGGGAAGTGTTATTTACCCCTTTACCTAACACAAAAACTAGGGGTCACTTAATGAAATTAACAGGCAGCAGGTTTAAAACAAACAAAAGAAGTCTTTAGTCACACAATGCACAGTCAACCTGTGGAACTTATTGCCAGGGAATGTTATGAGGGCCAAAGATTTATCTGGATTCAAAAAAGAATTGGATATGTTCATGGAGGATAGGTCCATTAATGGCTATTTGTCAAGATGATTAGGGATGCAATCCCATGCTCTGAGTGTCTCTAAACTTTCCATCCCAAAAGTAGATGGTAGGACATATCCCTGCAGGTTTCATCACATGACATGATGTTTCATTAAAGATTTATCTTTAATTCCTTGAGACTCCAGGACAATCTTGTAGGGCTAGCAGCCCTACGAAGGCAGGACTAGACAGCAGGAGGGTGGATCACTCGATAAATTACCCTGTTCTGTTCATTCCCTCTGAAGCACCTGGCATTGACCACTGTCAGACAACAGGCTACTGGGCTAGCTGGACCACTGGATTGACCCAGTATGAACTGTGAGGGCCTACGTGAGGCCTAAATGAGGCCTAGGCCTTGAGGATTTCACCACAGAATGGGCATGGAAGTGTCCATAGTGGAAGCACTGTACTCTCCCATTTGAATGCCTCGTGGATGGAACACCTCATCCAGAGGCTCTGATGTGGGATGGGCATGGTATTAAAAGCTAGACAGACAGACAAACATGGCTGAAGCAGAACTTAAGTGGTGCACAGAGCTTTTGCTAATTCTCTTCATGGAGGCGGTAGGGGCTGCTGTTACCCTTAGGGCCTAATTCTGTCCCCACTCACATAAGAGCAGTTTCCATGGTGCAGGAAAGTCAAGATAAGGAGACACCGGCACCTCTGCCAAATAAAATAATCCTGAGGACAAGATGTGAAATAACAATAATGGGGAACTAGATCTCCAAGTCCTACTTACCAAGCCAGTACCTATTTAAATAGTAGGAAACACAAACAGGAGGGATGGTGAAGAAATCCACAATGGAGTTGAGTTCGAGCCAGAATCTCAGCTTGTTGTTTGCTGTCATGAACTACAGAAAACAGGATAAGTCAAAGAGCAAGAGGATAGTGTGAGACTGAAGCACATCAGAGCAGAGAGAAAGCTAATTAGTAAGCCCAGGGTGAGGCTTCTTTTGCAGGATGCAGCTAGCACCGCTCGCGCTCTCTCTCTCTCTCTCTCTCTCTCTCTCCACCCTGTGGGCACCCAATGAACGTTTCCCAGTTTGTTTTAAAGTAGGGCAGCTTGGGGCAAATGGAGGTGGAATCTAGCTAATTGACTAGATAGTTTGAGGATTAGGGGCCAGGAACACATTGTTCACAGTGGGAGCTGCAAAAGGGTTTAAGAATTTTTCAGGCTGAGGGAAAAGACAGATTAAAAAACAGAAAGACAGAAAATTCTTATGACCTTTGGTAACATTTGTACCATGGCTATAAAAGCTACACTAAGGCAATCAGATCTCATGCTTCAGAGCACAGACATTGCTGTCAGGATAGGAAGGAAGTTTCCCTTAATAAACAGTCAGTCTGGTAGCATTAAGAAATTATTCACTTTTTATCTGAAACATCAGGTTTTGCTCACTGCCACCAATGGTCGAAACCAATATGGCAAATCCTATGTTCCTAATTGGCAGCAACAAGGTTCATAAAGGGGATACATCTATCTTAGCACTGACATGCCCCATCCCCATGCCCATGGTTCCTGAGCCTCACAAACTCTAACGACAATTAGTTTGCAACACCCGTGGAGGCAGGAAAGTATTTTTATCCTCTTCTTACAAAACAGCGAAATGATCTGCCCAAACTCACTGAGGGAGTCTGTAGCAAAATTGGGAATTGAACCAAGATCCTAAGACCGAGTACAGTATCATGAACAGCCAGACCATCATTCCACCATAGCTGTTAACACTGGGGAGAGATGCTGATAACCTTGCTCATGGCAAATAACACCTTACTTCACTATTGGGGTTAGTGTGGAGTAATGTCCTATACAGTGTGACTAAGAATATCAAAACCTAGCCCTCTGTAATAATGCCCCTGGTATTAGGACATATTCCCTCTTGCTATTAGAAATGTCCAGTCTCTCTTACATATTGGGATTTAAAACATAATTCTGATCTCATGCCCGTTCCATACTGGTGTAATCCCATTGATTTCAGTTGAGTTAATTCCTGCTTCCTATTGTGGTGAGAGGAGAAATATTCCTATCATGTTCCTTCGTGCTGTTAAATTATTTCCAAGTACTTATTATTTTAACTCAGCTTGATTGTAAAGTGCCCTTACCCGTAATCCGAAATAGAAGAGGAAGAATGCATTGAAGGCCAGATCTACGGAAAGGGTGTGGTCGGTGAAGGACTGATAGTGCTCTACAGGGCTAAGGGAGGAAGAGTCATCATGATTTGTACTGACATTGCTCTTTTCATGCAAGAATCTCCAAACGCATGACTAACTAATGTATTAAACTCTTGCAAGATGCTTCTGAATGAGGGATTATTCCTCCATATTTTGGTCATTCACAGCCTGATCTAAAGCATATTAAAATCAATAAGTCTTTCCATTCACCTCAGTGGGCTTCGGATCAGACCCAAGTCCACACATGAAATCAGTGGCAGAGCTGGGAAGGGGACCCAAGATTCTGAGTCCCCTATTCTAATCTGTACTCTTCCATTCTGTTTAGCTTTCTGCAGTGCCATCATATAAGAGAGGCCCTGGCAGAGTCTAACACAAACGAAGTTGAAATGCGTGTGTACCTGCATGATGTCATTGTCCCATTTACACATTTAGGTCCTGATCCAACATCCATTATAGCCAATACAGAAACTTGCAATGGCCATTGATCTGGCTTTTATTTTGGTTATGGAATTTTCCCAAGCCATAGGTTAAGAACACACCAAGCAATTTAAATCTCTGCTTTCTCAGTGAGTTAGAATCTGTAAACCATATCAGGTTTGCATTAACATTAGTGAGTTAGATTACATTGTTTTTTGAATCAGTCAAATTTAATGGACATCTTAATTTTAATATATTCACATAGCATTTTATTAGCCACTTATCTGTAGGGCATGTCTACCCTGCAAGCAAAGGTGTGATTGTATCATGGGTAGGCATACCTGTTCTAGCTTTAATCTAGCTAGTGCAGATAACAGGAGTCGTGAAGACATGGAAACACAGGCTTCAGCGAACCACATACATATCCTGGCTCCTCGGCAGACTTGAATTTAGTTAGCTAGCCTAGTCTGAAGCCTGAATTGGCAGTTGTTACCCAACGTATCTAACCTAAAGCTAGCCCGGGGTATGCCTATGCATGATACAATCACAACTTCACATGCAGTATAGACATGCCCCAGTGTGAAATCATTGCCCCACTGACGTCAATGGCAAAGTTGCCATTGATTTCACTCTGAGAAAGCACTAGATTCTCACATCTGCTATCTCTGGCATGCCACCTATGCCAGAGTAGGTTGGGAGGGCTGCCTTAGGAGCTGGATGTGTGTCAGCTGAAGACTCTTACATGTTGGGGGCCTTCTTAGCTGGAGAGATCTGGCCAGCTAACCTGGCCTTATAGGTCAACCAGTGTAAAAACTTAGTTTACTTTCTCGCATGTCATCCTACACATGGAGAGAATAGGATAAAAACAAGAGTAAGTCCTTGTTTGTTTCTTGAAAACTAACTCTTTTCCCTCTGTAGCTACTCCTAACTGTTGAGCAGGTTTCTGATGTCTTGGGATTAAACACAATATTGGATGTATTTGATGTATAATTCTGCTTCTGAGGTTTATCCCTGCTGTTTGAACTCACTTCAGACTGCTCCAAAGCTTTTATATTTTATTTATTTTGTTTTAACATTCCATTTTATTTTCCCAGTGTTGTGCAGCAGTCTAAATAAAGTGTTGAGAAAAGAAACACTGCTGTGGCATATTAAACTGATCACAAGGCTTTACATACTAATATATTTTTTACCCCTGAGCACTTCCTGTAAGATACATGTACTTGAGTGAAGATTGCTGGAGGCCACAGTATGTTTCCTATTCAGTCTAGTTATTTTATTTCTGTCAAATTGTTTACAAAGGCCAGATTTTCAAAAAGACCTCAACTCCCATTTCGGCACTAAAATAAGAGGCCGGATTATCAAAAGAGTTCAGCATATTGGGTCTTGAGCTCTGCTGAAAACTTGGCTGTAAGTGTCAGAATGGGAACTACTGAGGGCTGAGCTTTTTTGAAAATCTGGCCTCAGTTGTGGGTATTGAGCACTGGGAGATTGGGCCCTATGATCGTTTGAAAAAATGTAGCTCCACGAGAGGAAAAGAAAAAAATAATTCAGTTTAATGAAATTTGAGCAGAAGAATGTTCATGGGATGTTTTCCTTTTCTGGTTACATCATAAAAATCAGTGAGTGTATTTATACTGCAATTGCAGTATAATTACATTTTAGTTATGCTTTCTTGCACCTATAATTATTACTAAGTTTGCAAAACTGGAATTTAACTATATGACTGAGTGGGTGATTATAGAGTAAATACAATATAATGAATGTTCCTGAAAGCTAAAAATCCACGTATTAAGTATGAAATCAAAGAGATGATAAAATGTAATTCTATAAAGTAGTTAATTTCTGGTGACACGAATAAGTGGTAATTAGTTATTGTAACTACAGTGTAACTACAAATACTTAATTTTAAAGTATAGCTCATTTTCTTTCTCCTTTGCCCAGGAACATCAAGAGCTCTTTTCACTTCTCATTACGTTTTTCCATTCAGACAGATTAAATTACTGCTCCCTGTTGTGTGTGTCTTTAGAACAATAACCTTCTCATTGTTCAGTTTTAATGGCATAACTCAAAGAGGATACTATCACTACCTGACTTTTTAGACCAGAGCATGTCACAAAGAACACAATTGCATTTCTATATGGTCTTGTCCTCAGAATGGCAACTACACGTAAACATAATCCCTTCTTTCTCAGCATCAGATCTGTTGGTTTTTATAGACACAAATGGGATTCACTCTTATTAGCAATTCAAATGCAGCTGTGCAGGAACTAGATGGATTCTATTCTGCCTCATGCATCATCAGTAGAATCATCAGCTATCTTCTTTATTGCTGTGGATGATGTGAGAAGCAGCTGGATTTTCTCAGCTTGATATTATTTGACTTTGTTGCACCAGCAGTTGGGAAAAAAAGATAATTTAACTCTTAATTGAAGCCAGCTTGATCTGGAGTTTGCTATAAGAGAATCTACTATCTATCTAGTCATTTATATGGCCTCCCATCACCTTAGCATCTGAGCACATCTGTCAAATAATTTATTCTTACAACAACCCTGTAAGGCAGGGAAATATCACTATCCCTGTTTTGCAGCAAGGGAATTAAGGCAGAGAGAGTCTCAGGGTCAGAGGTTGAAAAAAGCTCAGTGCCCAGAAATGAGGTCAGATGATCAGAAGTGATTTCCAGAGGCCCGGACAGGAGCTCCAGGATGCGGAGCACTATAATGTGGAGAATCTGGCCACTTTACTTAGGTGGGAACTGATTTGAAAATCTGGCCCTAAGTGACACAGCAAAGGCCACAAAGGGAGTCTTTGGCAGACTCGGCAATTGAACCCAGAACTCCTGGGTCCCATTTTTGGGTTTTAACTATAAGACCACTTCCTCGGTGAAATATGGCTGTCATTTCCAAATGAGTCTAAGGGAGTTAGGTGCCCAATTCCCATTGAAATTCAACAGGAACTGGGTATGCAACTCTCTTAGGCTCCTTTTGCCTGTGTTTGTAGCCTCAAGACCACCCTTTAAGAACATATATCATTTTGGGTTTCTACAGCTTGTTCCCATATGTAACGAAGCAACAAACATTTTGGATAAATGCCTAGATTCTACTTACAAGGCACAGTTGATAAAGTAAATGATGAGGGATCCAATACTCAGTAGGAACACCAGTATCACCTAAAAACATAGGCATCAAGCATGAGATATTGTCTGTCTGAAACTGACACAGATTCCAAAAACACATCTAGAGCATCTCCTGTGGCATTCATCTGTGACTTTGGGGAGAAAGCCAGAAAACAAATAATCAGCTATCTGAGCTCAGTGACAAAGGTGGGAAATGGGCTTTCATTTGGATTACTCACAACAGGTACTCCGGTGTTGTTAACCAACATAGCAGCAGTAAAGTCTAATGTATTATGCCAATTTACCAATATCTAATACACAGAGGAAGGTCAGATAAGTAAGGCAATATGTTCTGATGATAAGTGGCAGTAATTTGACTCAGGACTTGGGGAAATAAAGGGTAACTGTTGGTGGATCTTTTTCCCAGTACTATATGGTCCAGGTTTGTGCCTGATTGTGTCTAGTTCATAATGTTTATTTGACTGAGATTGTAAGCTTCATGGGAGGGAGATGTGTTTTATTTTGCACACATCTACGCAGCTCTCTGCAATGAAGTTCCAGGTACATCTAGGGATCTGTGTATGTTAAAAAACTGGGTAGACGCAAGTTTCTCTGTGTATTAATTTGTAATAACTTTTAGACCACTTCATTTACAGGCATTTCTACTGAAGTCATCATCAAATGCATTAGGGAACAGAATTACCCGTTGGAAGATCTTTGATGGAAGGAGAAGGTACTGTCAGTCTAATGGAGTGACAAATAAATAAATAAATTGCCATCATAGTTGGCCCTTGCACTGGCAGTCTTCTCAGGTAAGGGGCAAGCATCCAATGGGTCATGAGGACTGGAGTCCCTTTGATTATCCACGGGATAGTTTGTGCAACCTGACCCAACAATGTGCCTCCATCCTGACCTGGAGTGACTCTGGGGTTGTGAATATCTACCATTTCATTTTGCGTTCCTTCTGCTTAGGGAGACTTTTAATATTCCCCTAACAGCCCAATCATGTCTGGTTAGAGGAACAGGGTAAATTGATGTGTGTGGTTCACTGGAGCACCACTAATGGGCTTTCACTTTGATACAAGCATCTCAGAAGGCCTGTACGATGGGCCTCATCATCCCCAGCAGGGGATGAAACCCTGCCATCCAATCCACTTACCAGCACACGCCCCATACATGTTTGAGCTGACAGCATCATCTCCACCGACTCCAGGAAGGCTCCTTCCCAGCGAATTGAAATTTGCTTCATTTTGGACAACCACTTAGCAAAGTGTTTGTGCTCCCCCTAAGAACAACACAAATAGTTTGGAACTCTAGAAAATAGAAGAGCTTAGATGGCTTGCTAGGATAGTGAGGGCCATGGAATGGGGTCCTGCTATATGCATCTAATACAATACTATAGCCAGACTAGAAAGAAAACCTATATGGTCCTTAGTCTGCAACTCTCTCAGGTTAGCTAGCAGGAAGAATTCCCTTGGATAAGCTGGCAGGAGCTGAGTTGAGCTTCACTTTGCTAGTAGTCACTCTGGATAGACTCCCACCATTACATCACAACAGCATTTAAGTTAATTTATTCTCTTCCACATGGTAGTCATGTGACCACATCATCAATTAATAATAGTTTGGAGTCTAATGAAAACAAGTTGTCAAAAGAAAATCAAATCCCCACAAACCACCCCCACAACACACAAACATTCACCTGAGTGCAAACGCACAGCACACACACGCCACACAAATACTCATATGCACACACACTATTTTGAAAAGAAAGCAGTGAAAGTATTTTTCCCACAAACAGCCATCTAACTTTATCACCATCAATAAGCCATATAACTGTACAACTTAAATGTGAGTTAAACAGTTCTCCAGAGTAATCAAACCTCATGATTCAAGATATCACTTGACTGCCTGCAAGGAATGGAAAAGACATTTTACCCCCATGCATAGCACTGTGCATTTAACACAGATCCATTATGTTAGGTTTGCTTGCCTTTCTGTTTGGATCACTGTTTGGGATAGGATATAGGACTGCCTGGCCCAGTGGCCTGTCTGTGGATGGAATATTTTATGCTTTCATAGATGACATACAACAACCACCCTTATGTTACGGCCCTTTGTAACCTTGAGCTGGAGGAAATTGGGTTAAATTCACCTTGGAATAAGCCAGCACATCTTCTGTGTGGTTTGTGAGATGTCTCTCCTGCCTGCACCAGGAATGAATTCAACCTATGAACTTTGGATCATTTAAACATTGCTCTTGGAATATCCCAGCTCTAGGTTGTTGTTTTAATGAGACCTGCAGGATTCACCCCTTTGTTTTTCCCTTATATGTGACCCCAACATGACCCAGGACTGGGGCTTTCATTGTCCTTGCAGCATCAGCTAACTGTGATTCGTTTGTCACATTTGCAGGCTTCTTTCTTGTCCTATAGGTATGGCTATTAATTAGTAGAACAGATACCCAGCGCAGATTTATTCTGTGGGTAGAAAACTGTGAGCAGCTCACAATATTCAGACAACCGTTCTGATCGTCTATTAGTTCCCTTTCCCTTATCACCTATTTTTGGAGCTTCTGTTCTGTGTATTACAGAAGATATGCTGAGCCCAGCCTCTTTTACACTCAGATTCCAGCATCAGTAGGAAGCCAACACTAAACCCTACATCTGCTCTAGCACCCAAAAAGACACCAGATAATGAGAAATTATTTCAGTTCTTGGCAAACAGTGATACCTTCTGTCTTGCTAGCACCATGGGTGTTCCTTTCATTTTCGGCTCATGCAATCCAGGTGGGCTGATGTCGAATCCTCTCTTCTAAATGATAGAATGATGTGGCAGTCCCAGTGGTAGGAGATAGCACAGTATGACATAAGTAAGATGCTACAGAGTCATTTGAAATCATGTAGTTAAACAAGCTGGGTATATAACATGAACACAAGCATCTCAAGATCATTCATTATACATGTTAATGTGTTCTCTGGTGACTGTGCAAGTGTAATTGAGAGGGATTGGAGCCGAGTTTTCCAAAGGGAGTTAAAAGCCCAAACCCCATTGAAATTAAATAGGAATTAGATACCTAATTTTCCTTAAGTCCTCTGACTTAAAGTTGACCTGGTGTGCATGCGTGTGTGAGAGAGACAGACAGACTGAGCGATACACACAGCCAAATAATCAAGAAAGATATAACATCTTTCATGCCAAATGGCCAAATTCTCCCATGCTCTACTCAGCACAACACAGCAGAAGATCTAGCCAGAGAAAGACTTTTTGCTCTGGAGCATAATTTTAAGAAATCTAAGTCCTTCTGTAGTCAAATTTAAAAGGCCCAAGACTTCCCACATGTAGATTTTCCCATGTCAACACCCAAACATGCACGACTTCAAGAAGACTTTGTATTTACCTTTGTGCTGAGAATGTACTTTGAGATGAACTTGTAAGCACATTTGGCTACCCTGGCAGCTACTATGAGGAACAGGCCTCCTAAGAAAATTGACAAAGAGGAGAGGGTAAAAGCCAATTGCACATATTTTCTACAGAAGGTTCTGTTTTCAGTTGGATTAGTATGAGTCATTTCCCTCTGCCTGCTTCTTTCTCAGCTTCCTCCACTGCTCAGCTGTGATATTCTAAGACCCACTGTGCTTTTGTAGTATCATTGTGACATCATTATCCACATGCCGCACTGTGATGTCACTGCTGTTACAGGAAGAGAAGAGGTGGAGATGGAAAAAGATGTATCTGGATCTAGGGCTTTTTAAATTTGGGCCATCTCTTATTATTAGGGATACCGGTGTATTTTTCTTTGCAGTCATAACACACTGTATTACTGTTAACTTCAGAAATAACCACTAGCTTTTTACTGAAAACCTTTCAAACAATTCTACTCTCAAACTTTGACCTTCTTCTTAATAAATAATATTAGTACAGTATAAAAAAGGGGCATCTCACTTAGTCTCTCTGATCCTCAGTTTCTGATCTGCAAAACAGGGAGAAAAATCCTTCCTTTCTTTGATTCCTTGTTCATCTTTAGACTGTAAACGCTTAGGACATGGACCATTTCTCAGTACAGCACCATTCAGACTGCAGCTTCAGGCACAACTCTAATATAAATAACAATGCCATAAAATGGGGTTGTTTGCAAAATTTGGATCCAAAACAGCTTCAGATTTTCAGCATCCATAACATTTGGGATAGGGGTGATCAGCTGAGAGTTCTTGGCTGGGTCCATCCATTCAAAGAGAAATACAAACAATGAGACATTTGTATTTTAAAACAAGAGGTGATGAAAAGGACCCAGAGGGCCAAAATTGAACACGGGAACTCTCTTTCTCTTCTCCCTGAAGACTGGTTTATTAAACTTCTGCATCAGCATATTTTGGGAGGAAGGATGGTCCTGAGATTAAGTCAGCAGGTTAGGAAAAACAAAGTTCCTCTCTAGACCTCAGTTTCACAACCATCCAGAAGAGAATGAGAGGCAGATACGAACAATGCTAGGAAAGTTTCTTGCAGTTTTCTTGTAGCAGTTTTGATAACAGGATATGAGAGAGACAAGGTGGGTGAAATAATATCTTTTACTGGGCCAACTTCTGTTGGTGGATGAGACAGAGACAAGCATGTGATCTACACAGAGCTGTTCTTCTGCAGAAGTTGCCATTCTACTTTCCTGTCCATAGGTGGCAGCGTTTCCTCAGCGATTAACCTCATACTATTGCATTCAGATATAAGGAAGAGTCTTTGAAGAGCTGGTGTCATAGCCAGGCCTTGGCCAAAAGGGAGAACAACAGAAGAGGAGCAGCACGATATGCCATATTCAATACATTGCTCAATAAAAATAACAGCCCATTTTCTTCCATTCAGGCCCAGCCACCAGATAGTTGGGTTCAGATGCAACCAGTTAACGCAATACTTTTTTTTTTTAGCCCACTGAAATATAATTTCATCAAAAGCTCTAGGGCTCCTCAAGAGTTTTAAAGTCTTTTATGAAGCTTTCGGATGAATAATGCAATCAGATTCTTCTTCATGCAATCAGGCCAGCTGAGTGTAAAAGTGATGATTTCTCCTGAATGGGGGAACGTGTGCACATGAAAACCGAACGGCAAAATAACAGCTTAGCAACTCGTCGTCTGGTGGGCACAGAATGTATTATTGTGGCCTTTAAATACAGTCATTATTTAATAGCCTCCCTCCCGCATCTGAGCGCCAAAGGGGACTTTGAGTGATTGGAACTAATGGGACGTGTTTTGAATGGTGAAGACTGTACTTGGACAGTTTGTCATCTGGCAGAATTGTTATTTGTGTATGTGCCTCTACACTTTGACACGCCACAATTACAATCAGCTACCCATCTAAGACTCCAGAATGCTCCAGGAATTGAAGGCTGTTGAAACAAGTTCCCAGAGGGAGATAAAAAGACTATTGTCCTAAGCTGAGTAACTTTCCCCTGGTTTTGTGTGTTTTGTTCACACATGCTGAATTTGGCTATGTACTCACAACCTCTCTCCGTGCCTGGCATTTCTGGAAGGGTTTTGCAATCATAGGTTATAGGGAGTAAGCAGTCCAAAATTGTCTGAAGTTCAGACCCTGCTTGGAACTGCTAGGTATGGGATCTACCATCACCAGAACTCTCCAAGGCCTGGGCTACACTAGCAGGGGGATGTAAACTAAGGTACGCAACTTCAGCTACACTATTCACGTAGCTGAAGTTGAAGTACCTTAGTTCAATTTACCTGGCCGTCCCCACAGCGGTGAATCAACCGCAGTGGCTCCCCCGTTGACTCTGCTTACTACTCTTGCAGAGCTGGAGTTCCGGAGTCGACAGGAGTGCTTTTGGGGATCGATTTATTGTGTCTAGGCAAGAACCGATAAGTCGATCCCCGATACATTGAACGCTACCTGCCAGAGGGGAAGGTAGTATAGATGTACCTCAAGGGGATTTCTCTGAGGGTTAATCTCATCTGTTGGCATGATTTTTTGTGTATGTCCCCTGCATATTACCATAGCTAAATTTCAGTCCAGAAGCATCAAGGACTGTAGGCAGAAGCCCTCCCAGGTGACCAAAAACAGAACACTTGGGAGGAAGGATGGTCCTGAGATTAAGTCAGCAGGTTAGGACTCAGTTCTTGGTTTTGCCACAGGTTACTATGTGACATTGGGTAAGTCACTTAATCACTCTATGCCTCAGCTTCCTATGTGTAAAACAGAAAGAACTGATCTTTCACCCACTCTAGGGGTAGCTGTATTTCAGTAGCAAAGTGACACCTGTGTTTATAATCGGAGGGATGTAAAATGATACTATTCTGGCTTTGAAACCACTCTCCCTCTTTCTAAAGCTACCACTACACTGCACGCCAGTATGCATAGCTAGATGCAAGTGTAAATGGGGAGGCAGCGGGGAAAGGCTTCTTCTGCTTCCTTCTGCCAGAACACCATGGTGAGGAAAGGCTCTGGTCGCAGGAAGGTGCCAGAGACTTTCCTTGCTGCCAGAGTTTTTCCCTGCAGCATGGATAGGCAGCAGCAGCAGGACACAAGGCTGCTAAAAATAGCAGTGGAGACAGGGAGGCACTGCTTGGGCAAGCAGAGAGCCATGTAGGGTATACACCAGGGTACATGACTTCAGGCATGTCTTTACTGACATGCAGTGCCCCACCATATACACTGCTATTTATACCTGAGCTGGGGAGATACCAGTGTATGTACTCTGCATGCCAACAAAAGGAGTGTGCCGTGTAGACATGCCTTAAGCGTCTGTGCTGCCATAGGGTGGGGTTGCCTCTGGGTGGCACCATTTACATGTTTTTGCATCCAGCCAGAGGAAGGGCTGGCTAAACACAACTCCAGCTCATTTCTCAGTCAAGTGTCTGCAGAGCAGGAACTTTGTCATTCACAAATCACAATCACTCAGCAACAGGACAGAGCTGCAGAAGGAAATACAGTAATTTATTAGCATGCAGCAGGGCACTGTCCTGCCTTCACTGTGATAGACACACAATACAGGAAAGGGAGCTTACCAGAGAGCAGATTTTTGTTTTATTTTATTTCATTGAAATAAATTGTAGCTTATGTTTCACTGATGTGGACACAAAATTAAATACATAGTGGAAATACTCTGGGAAATGTCCTGCAGCCCAATTCCAGCAGAGGGGGAATGACATGCAGAGTGCTGTATAAACATTATCTAAGTTCCATAACCTCCTCTCCTGGAAGATAACTCAGTATTATCCTTGTTTTGCAGCTGGGGAAACTGAGGAAAAGAGAGACTCCAGGCCACACAAGGAGTCAGTGGGAGAGCTGCGATTAGCCCCCAGGAGCTGAGCTGAATTGGAAATGGTTTTCCTGTCCCACAAAACATTTTTGAGACACTGAAAAAATTTTCCATCCCAAATTAGGATGAAAAGTCAAACTCTGGAAAATGTCACTCAAAATATTTTCTTCTGATTTTGATCACGACATGTGTTTTCTCAACTATAATTAGCTAAAATTTCTAAACAAAAAGTTATTTTGAACAGGAAAGCCAGATGTTTTGTTTAGATAATGTGAAAACAAAATGTTTTGACCACTTGGAAACTAGGTTTATTTTTAAAAAGTTGAGTTGAAACATTTATCGAAACTGACCATTTCCCACAAAACATTTCACTGTTGACAAGCTTGCATTTTCCAATTAAAAAAACATTTATTGAAAAATTCCTAACCAGATCTGCTCATGACTCCCTCACTCCCAAGCCTGTGCTTAAGTCACTGAACCATATTTCCCATGGTCAGATGATCTCTGCTGTAAGAAATCTGTGAGGCTGAACAGGACTTGCTGATTGTCACCATGCCACAACATAGGGTCACTCAGAACTTCAATGCAGCAATAGGGACAGATCCCAGGTCCTCCTTCTCCAAAAAGCACAGAGCCTTACCACTTGGGCTAGAGGAGAACCTCCATTAGGTACTAACAATATAGAACCTTTAACCCATACTGAGCAGATCTGATTCATCCAATTAAGAGATTAATACCCACATACAGACACAGAGTTCATCATAATCCTCCGTTCCTAAAGAAGACATTAGAAAGGAACAAACATTTAGTTACAAAACATTAAGCTTAATGTTCCCCTTTCCCAGCAGTTTTGGGAAAACTGAAATGAAAAATCCATTTTTTAAAACTAGTGCTACTCTTTTTTATATTCCATTGAAGCCTGGCCAACTATAATTGGCGCTTGTATGCTTTCTTCTTTCTTGCTAGTCATTGGGGCTGCTGGCAAAGCTGTATCTAGCTACTGTGACGGAGTCAGACCAGAAGGGTATAGGAGAGTGCTGGAAGGCAGGTATATTAGTCTCAGGATGTGCAGGTCCCTGTTCCCTGGATAGCCAAACAAAGGCTACTCCAGGCCAATCAAGACACCTGGGGCCAATTAAGAACCTTCTAGAAAGGAGTAGAAACAGCTAGCCTGATTGGGACACCTGAAGCCAATCAGGGACTGGCTGAAACCAGATAAAAACCTCCCAGTTAGTCAGGTGGGTGTGGATGTCAGGAGCTGTGGGAAGAAGTTGTACTGTTGGTGAGACTAAGTGATAGACATATCATACGCAAGGAAGGAGGCCCTGAGGTAAGGGTGAAGTGGACTTTGAAGAAGTAGTGACTGCTGTGGGGAAGTAGCCCAGGGAATTGTATTGTGTTTTGTGGATAAAAGGTCGGCCATCTTAGCTGATACTATTAGGATCCCTGGGCTGGAGCCCAGAGTAGAGGGCGGGCCTGGGCTCCCCCTTTCTGCCTCCCCTAATTAGTCTCTGAGATTGGGAGACAATAAAGACTGTGCCAGGAAGGACAGCTTCTCCTCACTGGTTTGTGATGAAAATGGCTCAATAGGCTGTGACCTTGTCTCCAGAGAGAGAAGGGCTCCGTGCAGGGTCACAGTGAGCCGCTAAGGCTAGTAAAAATCCGCCAGGAAACGCAGGATCCACAAAGATAAGGACAGAGCTTTGTCACACTACCTACAAAGAATCCATCACGGAAGTATCTAAGCACCAATGCAACACATCAGAGAAAGTTTGACTCCTAGAATCAGATGCGCAAAATGCTGGTTAGCATGGGGAATTCATTGCTGCAATGTATTCCTGGAGCCAGAAGCTTAAGAAGATTCAGAAAAAAATAATATGTCACAGGGTGAGCTGGGTGTGTAAGGAATTGAGGCCCAACTCTGACCTGCAGGATCACCTGATGGTACCCTAGAAGTGGTACTTACTATTTGAGGGGCTGCTGTTCATGTAGTGGGAGATCTGCAGGGAGCAGGAAGTGTCAGGACTAGAACCTGGGGGAACATGAATTGTTAAACCTTGAAGGGAGGGCTGGCTGGCTGGTTTTCAATGGTCCGTAGATTTTAATGGCAGAAGGAACCATTATGATAATCTAGTCTGATCTCCTACATAACGCAGGCCAGAGAACCTCACCCAGTAATTTCTGTATCAAGCCCATAACTTCTGTTTGGGATATAGCACCCAGTCTTGATTCAAAGGCTTCTGGAGATGGAGAATCTGCCACTTCCTTTGATAAATTGTTCCAATGTCTAATCACCCTTTCTCTGTTAAAAATGTGCACCTTATTTCTGGCCTAAGCTTATTTAGCATCAGCTTTTGGCCATTGGATCTTGTTTTACCTTTGTCTGCTAGATTTAGGAGCCCTCTACTACCAGAATTCTCTTTCCCATGTAGGTTCTTGCAGACTCTGATCAAGTCACCTCTTAATCTTTCCTTTGATAGACATAGATGGAGCTCCTTAAATCTGCACTACAAGGCAAGTTTTCCAGACCTTGAATCATTCATACTGCTCTTTTCTGAACCCTTTCCAATCGTTAAACATCTTATTTGAAGTGTTGACATCAGAACCGAACACACAATTCTAACAGTGGTGTCACTAATGCTGATAGATCGAGCTGTAAGCTTATTAATAAACTAGATGCTTGAAAGGGAAAGATTTAATTTTGGAATGCATAAATTATGTGGTGCTGGACTGGGAAGAATGGAAGTTGAAGCACTGGGTGCCAGGACTGATAGGGATTAAACTTCTGTTTGGCTAATGAGAACATCCACAGTTACATTAGAGTGGATAAAAGAAAAAAGGAGACATAAATTCTGCTGCTCCAGGGTACAAGCGAAGCACTAACTGATGGAGGCTGGGAAGAATCTTCTCCTATGGGCAGGTTATGGTATAATTGTCCACTGCATGCACAATTCTTGTCAGTGCTGTTAGAGACAGCATGCTGAATTACATGGATCCATAGAATAACTCCCATGTTCCTATTAGATCAAGAGCCAGGACACACCCTGACAGCAGCAGAAGCAGATCTGGGCTGAAAGCCAAAATGCTTATGTCATCTTTGTGCCCTCCCTCCATTCCCAAACCTTTCCAGATAGGAGGCTGGGAAATTAAATGGAGGAACTTGCTGCAGCGGCTGTACTTCCCCAGCTCAGTCTCCATTTTGCAGACAAGAGACGTCTGTGCATGAACGTGACACTTTTCCCATCCTCCGCCTGGTGAACTGCTTCTGCTTTAGCTGTGCTATGAACCTTCCAGGTGCAAAATAAAACGGATCAGCCTGGAATTTGGATGTGAATGAGCCCGGCT
This sequence comes from Dermatemys mawii, assembly GCA_007922305.1. Lineage (NCBI taxonomy): Eukaryota > Metazoa > Chordata > Testudines > Dermatemydidae > Dermatemys > Dermatemys mawii. The sequence goes on from ML677387.1 coordinate 2,666,249, forward strand.
GCTTGCTCTAGGCTTCCAATTTAATAAACATGCATCTACACCTAATGAACAGTCTGTCACTTCCCTTTAATAGAAATCACCTGCTCCTCTAATAATCATTAAACAGATTGACAGTGCAATAGCCAGGGCCTCTCATCTTAATGCCACCTGCACCAAAAGGAAAATAACCCACTAATATCTCTTCAGAAAGGCCATTATTCTGCCTAATATAAGAAACTTGCCCGATGTGACAGAGGATCAAGCGCGTTTGCGTGGCGAATATTCAGTGCGGCATATTTTTTAGGAATGAGATCATTTCTCATTTTCTCTTCATGATAATAATAATCCTTCATGTTCCTGCAGTGCTGCTTCTCTGCCAGAGGCAGCCGCCAGCAGCTTTATAGGCTCTGTCTGAATGAGCAGGTGGCAACGGATACACCTACTGCTGGGACACAGCTGTCTCTGCGGCGGAGTGCAGCACGGACACTAGGCAAGAAGAGTGTCTTCCAAGGAGGGATGTGATAACACTGCTGCAGAGTGGCCAATGTGTAAACAAGCTACTGCCCTCTACTGGAAGGAATCTGAATTGCTCTATTGGATGTCATAGGCCCTATATTGCTAACTGCTAATGGATGTTGTCTCTTAGCTTACCTGGTTGAGGCCTGTTCTTTAAGAAACAGCAGGTTCTGAGTCCTCTTCCAGTAGTTACCATGACCTGTTAGATAGGCACAATGCCCTTGGAGGCCACTGGTAAGCCCTCAGATCCTCTCAAAGCTTTCTAAGGGACCCTTGATTTGGATTATTTGTAATCCCATCCAAATCCACAAGATGGCTTTTGAAAATTTCAGTTTTATATTTTCATTAAAAAAGTGAAAACAGCGAACTCTGCAAACATTGCAGATAGCTCCACAGATCCTTTAATGAGCATATAGGGTCAGGACCTCAGTCTTGTGTCTCGTCCCCGAAACAGCAGCTCCTGGACATGCCATCTGTTTGATTCTTCAGTGCTCTCAATGGCCTGTCTCAGGATGATCTGTTCCTCCTCCATGAGCATCTTTAACCCTGTCCAGAAGTCTCTGGCCTTGACAATCTCCTTTCAATTGGTCTTCAAAGCTTTCTCTGCTTCGGCAGTCACTACAAAGGGGTACATGATGCTAATGAAGGGTTTTAACAGCCTTATGCAACCTGCTTGATTGGCTCAATCACACTGATTTGGAAATCATGTTTTATCTGATGGGGACCTCTTAAAACTAATGAGGGTACAAAAATGTTGGGATAATAGGAGACTGAGTGCATAAGGGATGGTGACAGACACAGCTCATAATTAGCAGCACTTTTCTGGCAGCATTAAGAAGGGCTCTTGAAGAAAGGGACTGGGAGAAGTGGCGCTTTAAAGACAGGTGCATGAGGCCTCTGAAAGCCATGGAAAGTAAAGACTATGTGCTAGAGCAGCAGTTTTCAAACTGTGGGTTGGGACCCCAAAATGGATCAGGGTCACCAAGACTGGAGTTAAATGTGCTGGAGCCCTGGGTGGTGGGGCTCAGGTTACAAGCCCCTCCCTGGCCTGGGGCTGAAGCCCTTGGCTCCCCAACCTTGGGCAGCGGGGTTTAGGCAGGCTGAAGTTTCAGTCCCCCATCCTGGGGTCATGTAGTAATTTTTGTTGTCAGAAGGGGGTCATGGTGCAATGAAGTTTGAGAACCTCTGTGCTAGAACCTGGCAGCGTCCTGTGCGATTCCAGAATGTGCCCCACATCCTCCCACTGCCTTTAACTGCCAGGTGCAGTCCTCCAGGCATCACATGACTTCCTTGGTGGAGTCCCCCTGGAATAAAGCCAAAGCCATCTGCCCTGCACAGGGTCAGCTCTGTGATGCCTAGAGGACTTCTCCACTGCCTGTAGGCATACCGGGAAAATAGGGGTGTGGGTGAGGTGGATATGCACTGGGGCAATTCTTGCCTGCTGCAAGCTTCTTTGAGTTACGGCAGTAGGAAACACAAAGTTTGGGCATACACAGAGATGCCTAAGCCTGCACCTGCAGCATAGGCATTTCAAGAGAAGAACCTTACAAAGGATGGCACAGGTATGAAACAGACCCAAAGAGCAGCCTCCACTAGCTCTTTTTAAGGCCTTTGTAACCATAGTACCTGAGCACCTTATAAAGGGTTTATGGGTGCAAGGTCCTTGTTATCCTTCAGCATCCAAAAAATGACCCAAAGTTCATATGGACCCACCTTTAAATATCCCAAAGAAATAAGAGTGAATCAGCTCATTTTTAAGCTCCCCAGCAGTCGAAATTAAATGGGGTGGGGGACAGGGGAGAATGGGTAAATAATATTGACAAGAGTGCTGGTGAGAACTAGACTCTATCAGCATTTGCATGAAAGTCCTAAAGTAGCCTGGAATGGTGCTGAATGTTAGTAGTCGGATTCTCCATTACTTTTCTCAAGCCAATTTCTGATCTCACCAGGCCAACTGGCAAGCAGTTTATTAAATAAATGGCTGCAAAGCAGTACAGACTGTAAAAAATGATTAGGCCTTTGGCTTCAGTGAGGCTGATGCTACTATCCAGAAGAGGGGCTTGCTGATATTCTGTCTAGAACTATAATACCTGCAGAGGCACTGGCAAGCTTTGGCTTTTACATACCTGAGTCTGTGTTATTCAGCTGCAAGTATTTGGCTAAGCAGGATCCTGCCTCCTGACTACTGGCCTAAGAAACCTCCAAGGAGCAGCTAGGTGCTGCAGAAAGCAATGCTGGTAATTAAACAGCAGTCTTCTGTCAGCCTCTCATAGAACTGGGACAGCAGACTGGACTTCAGCACCATTAATTTCACCAAAGCTACACCTGTGGAGCTACACTGACTTACACCAGCTGTAGCCCTACTTTTACACTGAGTGACTTGAAATGATTAAAGAACACAAGTTTTACATCACATTGAGTTTGAGGTTTGGAATGAAAGTGTGGATCAGTTCTTTTAAATCAAACCCCTTTCCCTGCTGCAGAGATATTGGCATGGGGTTTCAAAGGAGACTAATGTAGACAGCTGCCCACATGTCACTGAATTGCAATGAGAGTTAGGCTCCTAAATCACTTTAGTCCCTTCTGTAAACCTCTTCCATTATGCCTTTGTTGGCTGTTCACTTGCTGTTCACTTAGAACAGAATGGTTTGGAAGAACATCCATACATGTAATGGTTTGGCCTGCTACATGTACTGCTATGCTAATAAAAAGAAAAACAACTTACACTACATATAGGTTAGTCTAACCAAACTGCATCAGACACACAAAGATTAACATGCCTAAATGATACATGTGTTTTAATTAGAGAATGTAATCACCTCAGGCTGACTCATTATTGCTCCCTTTATGTTTATCATTTCAGCTGCATTAGGGTCCCTGGCAGTTCTTTTATCTGACTTTTATATTCAAGGGCATCAGGTTTTTAATCATTAAACACCTTAAACTCTTGTTTCTCGGGGAACTTTGAAGAATAATAATTTTTCTAGCGTAAGCTTTATATCCCAGAAGTGTGGTGCAAAACCTGTCCTCTCTGGACTCTGCATTCTTGTCAACTGGTCTCCCTTGAAATCAGGGTGTGGAAAAGTTGATCACTCACAGGCCTGGGCTACACTAGCGGGGAAGGGTCCGACCTAAGATACGCAACTTCAGCTATGGTATTTGCGTAGCTTACGTTGAAGTATCTTAGTTTGACTTACCTGGCCGTCCTCACGGCTGCGAGTCGACCACAGCGGCTCCCCTGTTGACTCTGCTTACTCCTCCTGCCGAAATGGTGTACAGGCGTCGATTTGAGGATCAATTTATCACGTCTAGACAAGACACGATAAATTGATCCCTGATATATCAAACATTACCCACCGATCCGGCGGGTAGTATAGATGTATCCACACCCTCACACTCACACACACTAACAGGTCTAGGATCTGCCTAACCCCAGCTAAATGTCAGAGCTAGAGGGATTTTCATGAGACTGATCCAGGGTTCCATTCCTCCTCTTGGCTAACAAGAGCACTTAGCAGTTCACCAATGACTGCAGAGGAAGTGACAATTGAAGATCATTCCTCCTTATTCCAGTTTTCTTTCAGGCACCTTCATGCTTATACCCCTGTTTCCCTCTACTCATAGAGGGATTTCCCTGGAGGGGATGGTGTGTGTGTGTGTTTTAATAGCAATTGCTGCATTGTATCCTTTTCAAATCCCTCCTTTAAAATTCACCTCTCTGGAGATGCCTGCAAATCACTCAACAGTGGCTACATAGTTCTGATGACACTTCTCTTCATTAAGCCAACAAAAAGCTTTCCACTGTTTACCTTGTCCCTCACCTCCTGCCCATTTATTTCTTTTAATCTCCTTTGATTGTCAGACATATCTCTTGGAGAGGCTGTAAGCTATTTGGGTCTTTCGCTACCTGTGTACAATGACTAGCACAATATCATCCTGATTTCTCTAGGGGGACCTTTAGGAGCTAACATCATAAGATTAATATTTGTTGTGCTGATACATTTAAGACTTTGGTTCACGTAGTACTCTAAAGTGCCTACCTGCCACCTTTCACTAACACTAAATTCAGTGAAGAATAAAAATGATGGCCTGGAAGAAGGAATGTGTCATGAACAACATATTATGGCTAGATCTGATACCTAGGTTCTGTTTGGGAGCAATTTTTAGACTTGATTTCCCCAGAATTTGCCAGGTACTTGCAAACCACAGATTAAATCTCACACATTAATCCTGGTTTCATATACACGCCTCAGCTTCTTGTATTATTCAGAATCGCTAGAAAAGGCGAGAGGCTTTGGAGCATACAAAGTGTGGGCAAAGCAGAGAAACTGTTATTCCCTGATTTAGGTTGTGGTTTGGACTTTTTTGGGGGGCGGTGGGAGGATTGGAGGTATTAAGAGTGATTTATATTCTGTCAATTTTATTCAAGAGAAATGATATTCTGCTTTTCAGACTTTTTTGATTAATGCTGGAGGAAAGAGAAACTTTTCTTCTCTATACTCTGCAACCTAATTTTATTTTTCTCTTTTTTATTTGGCACTAATGCTAGAGTTACTGACAGATTTTTAAACTGGCTATGAAAAGCAACCTTTTTGTTAAAGATATTCTCCCCCTAACTACTTTATATTTAATTGAGAAAGGCTCAGATCAGTTTCAATCAATATGTGAATATATATATACTTGTAAGAATATGTATGTGTATATATAATTGCTTGTGTCTACACATGCAACATTTTATGTTTACAAATGCTCATATTTGTGCATGTATGTATATGTATTTGTGTATATATCTGTACATATATATGCTTTACATGGATGCGCCTGTATACGTGTTTATATGTGTGTATGTGCATACATTTTCGCATGAATGTATGTGCATTTGAATGTGTATATATGTGTGTGTACACATGTGGCTACATTCATATATATACGTGTGTATGTGTTTATGTATATTTCACTTGAGAAATGATTTATTTCATGCCCTCCACATTCAAGACACTGATAACTGACCGTAATGAGTTTAAGGTTAAAATCTGAAATATCAGAAATATACATGGAGAAATTCAGAAAGGGCTTGGCATAACATTTCTCACATTCATTGATACATGTTTTTATTACGTGGTTGGCTTCATGCAGTTTTGAGGTCTGCATAAACCTGGCTCAAAATATAAAAATAGCCCACTATCCATCTTTCTGTAGCAGGAGATGCAGGTTCACTAGTGGAGGCAAGATGAGCACTGGAAAAAGAACTTTACAGCTGCTTACATAAAGCTGTCAGCAGATGAAACGGGGAGGTTTTTAAGCTCA